>JAJKFI010000005.1:15024304-15075711 GCA_029204185.1 Lerista edwardsae
ATGCCAGTTTCAACCAGTTCTGGAGTGTGTGGTGTGAAACTGCAACAAGAACATCATTAAAAACTGCTATAATAAATAGATGGCTAGTTCTCTGAAAACTAATTTCTGGATGTTTTCCTACTTAAGAATACACAGGACTGAAGTTTCACAAATTTCACAAAACATTTCTTATTTGCAATATCAGTCAGTTGATTTACTGAAATTAACAGGAAACTGAATGTCAACTCTGATATACTATTAAACATTCCTCTACTCAATTTCACTCTACAATTAATTTTCTAATTTATACATTCCTACCTTGACAGATCTGTTCCTAGTTCCCACAACACATCCCCCCACTAATTTTAATACTCTTTCTAGTTCCTTGGAAAAGAACAAAGATTTTTCAAATAAATGAAGCAAGCCATGTGATGCAAGTCTGATCATTCTGCATATCCTATTCCAGCTAAAAAGTTGGGGATTTGCTGCAGAGTTGTTAGCCATACACTCTACTCAATTTTCACTCAGTTTCAATTTTTCTGTCATACAATTAATTTTCTGCAGAGTTGCTAGCCATATGAAGCCAATCGCCAACACATACGCTAAGCATCTATGGTATGGTACTTGGCCTTCCTATTCTGAATCATTGATTCTTTAGGAACTCATTATTATTATTATTATTATTATTATTATTATTATTATTATTAATTAAATTTCTACCCCGCCTTTCTGCCCAAAGGCACTCAAGGAGGCATTACAAATTTAAAACACAATAAAATTCCATCAATTAAAAAATAATTAAAAACAATATTAAAAATAAAACATACAACAAGCCAATCCCATGGATCATAACATGTACAAAAATATAAAAAGGATGCAAAAAAGCCAGCCAGCCTGTCAGCAACTAAAAGCCTGCTGAAACAAAAAGGTCTTCAGCTCCCGCCGAAATACCGCCAAAGAGGGAGCAGTTCTTAACTCTAAGGGGAGGGTATTCCAAAGTTGGGGTGCCACCGCTGAGAAGGCCCTCTTCCTGGCCGCCACCCCTCTCACCTCTCCTGGTGGCGGCACAGTCAAAAGGGCCCCCCCAGATGACCTCAGAGTACAGGTAGGATTATATGGGAGGAGGCGGTCCCTCAAATACCCTGGGCCCAAGCCGTAAAGGGCTTTAAAGGTCAAAACCAGCACTTTGAATTTGGCCCGGAACAGAACCGGCAGCCAGTGTAGTCACCGAAGCAACGGCTCAACAGAGTCAAACCGATGTGCCCCAGCATGAACTCATGTCTTGTCTCTTTCTTTTCTCTCATCTTCTGAAATTCACATGGAAGAAACAGAGGAAGAGCAGGGTACTGAACAGAAAACTCAACTTTCCCTTTATATTAGATTTACAAATACCATCCTCCGAAGCTTTTAAATTGGCTAACAATTACTTTTGAATCCTTAAGCTTTAGACTCTTCAGATTCTTCTCTGTTGCAATTAGGGAAGCATTCCTATCACTAACCCAAAGCTCTTGGGGGGGGGGAATTACTTTTGCTAGGTGTCAATACATGTTGGGCCTTGCCTCCTTCCCAATCATCATTCAATCCACAGGATAACAGCAACAAACCTGGTGTGTGCTCAAACCAGTAAGGCAAGCCTCCATAACATAATAAGGCCTAGAGGCAAACCAAAGCCCCCCTGCCTATCTGCAGTCCCCAGTTGAATTTCTAATATTCATTGTTCATAGCCCTATCTAACACCTTTACAGGAATATCTAAAGGCTCACCCAATTCCATGAAAGGTAGGAAGGAACAATGCCTACATCACTATACAGACATTGCTTTTCTCTTCCTGGTGCTAGCAATATAGCATTCCCTCCTATCCACAGTTCTCTTATCCACAGGAGGTCCTGGAATGGAGCCCCCACAAATATGGAGGGACCACCTGTGTCAGTAACTTGTTTTTAAATATTATAAGCCACCTTGGGCACCATTCTTAAAGATAAGAAAAGCAGGATCGACATGTTCTGAAACTGAAACACACTCTCTCTCTCTCTCTCTCATATCTAAAATGTCCCAGAGAATTCATAATCAGAATTAAAGGTCTTACATTTAAATTTAGCAAGAGCCTGGAATCAGAATAAGTTCACAATTATTTGTATCAATCACACAGTGAACTTGGCAAGAAATATACATCAAGTTCTTAACACAAGGAAAAAGTCTCATTTGGGATATCAACAGCCCAATCCTAAACTGCCAGGCGCCAGAGGTGCAGCAGTAGCCAAGCGGGACATTTGTCCCCTTCTTTTGATCCCTGGGTGCAGGGATCCTGGTGGGTCCCCTGGAGTCTGTGCTGTGTTGGGCTGCACACAAGGAATGGGATCCCCAAAGCTGGAGGCCACTGCGGGTCCCACCCCCACTCCACCCCTCCATCCATACAGTTACACCCTCCTGCCCCGTCTGGAACAGGAGCAATGCCAGCAGCCCATGCACTTACAGGCCGCCGGGGTCAAGTTGTGGCCTCCGAGAGGTGGACACCAGTGTTAGGCCAGCGGTAAGGGCTTACCACCAGTGCTGAAAGTAATTTACAGCACTTTTACTACGCCAGCACTGGTACGCTTGTACCGCCCACACTGGAGGGCTCAGGATTAGGCCCCAGGTTGGTTGTGCATCTCATGCAAAACAGACATGAGTGGCCAGATTCCGGTAGCTTCATCCTTCATGTTCCCAGTAAACAATCTCCAAAGCTCTCCTCCCAAGAGGTTTCCAATTTTAACAACCCCCCCCCCGCCCATGTTTTATTTATTTGAGTTTGAATGGCACACATATACTTTCAATGGTAGCTTTGCAGTATCATATAACAGGAAGCAGCAATCAGAGCTTGTCTTTACCAGAGACAAAAGCACCATTCAAATGTGTTTGAGTCATTCACAATCAATTTACCATGCATGCATCTTGTGCTTATGTCTCCATTCTGAAAGAAAAAACTGCAAAGTTGTTGTTTTTTAATCTGCAGGGTAAATCAAAGGGTTGTCACACCTTTATTTCAAAGATAATTGCTTTCAATTTCTAAAAAAGACCCTAAATTTTCACTTTTCCTCTAAGATTCATCAATGGGCTTATAGTCATTATAGGTTGCCCAACATCCACTTTGCCACTTGATAAACAAGTCTGCACTTTCTTTTAAATAATCCAAACTTTTTGTTAATAATCCAAACCCCAAATAATCCGAACTCCAGTTGAAGGGGGCACGGGGAAAACCAAATCCACTCAGAGAGGGGACGACCCATTAATAATGCACAGATAATAAAGCAGAGGCCCTCACTGCAGAGCTTCATTTATCAAGATTTTGTAAATCACCTTAATATCCTTGAATGGTGAAACAGTATCAGCAGGAGAAGCAGCATTAAGGCTGTTAAAACAATGCAGAACACAGTTGGCAGTGCTTGACTGGCAGGGACCATAACAAGAGACACAGGGCACAAGGGATTCACTAACAGTTTTCCTGTACTTCATTTTCCTTGACAGTTTCTCATTAAAGAGAATTTTCTTCCTCCTGCAAGAGAGCCACATTGGAAGTCACAGTTAATCATGTCAAAGGACTGACATGGTATTCTTCCCAACACCCTTCTGTACCATTTCATAGATTAGAATAATATCAGATCAACATTGCAGCAGGCTTACCCTGAGCCAGTAATTTATCACTATCCATTAAGCAATGGGACTTCATTAATTCTTCTGTAGAGGATGTGGGGAGGCTAATTTAACCCCAGAACAAATGCCTGGACAACAAGAATTTGAAAAGATTTCAGGTAGCCACCCAATTCACAACATATCAATGAATTCCAAATAGAAGTGGTTTGCTTAAACACAGAACAGAAATGTTAAAACCCCCAACAGATTGTTTTTGCTTCCATGTCATGTTAACACTTGAATACCTGCAAGGGAAAAGTGATGTGGAATCTAACGAGAAAATTCTCTCCTCCAGCCTTACTAGTTTGTCCCATTCAACTTTCTGCTTTTATTAGCCTTGTTCGTTTTGAGTGGTGTCAGGCCTTAAGCCAGAGCCCTCTAAGAACTGCAGCTCTAACTTCTACTACACACATTTTCACCTTCACAATTCCATTTTAAAGACAAACTCCACTCACTTATGCCTCTGCACATAATTCAGGATGCATTTACAGTGGCAAACTAGTCTCAATAAGGAGAAGTCTTGAACCCAATTTGAACAGACAGCCACCACACGCTGACCTCATAAGAGCAGAAACGGAATCAGGGTCAGCAATAATGAGCACCACTGAGACGGTGGGTCTAAGACAGGATGTTAGGATGAGCAGCCAGGCTGCCAGCATCCTCAATGTGCTACCACTCTCTGGCAGGTAGTGTCACAGTGATGGGGAAGGAAAAGCCAATGCTGATTCAGGAAACGCCATTGGCTCCCTCCTTTGATTCCCTGCCTGTCATTATAAAAAGACAGAGCAGGGGAGAGAGAAGATGCAAGAGAAAATGCCCTAACTCATCAGATTCCACTCTTCTCTCTTCACTTCCTTCCTTCTCATCTTCTGAAGTGGCAGGAACCTCCGTGTGGAGGGAGGGAAATGCAGTGGCAGGAGAACAAGGAGGTAAGTGTGATGAGGGAAATCAGTGAGGTAAACAGATAGCAGATAACCACTGGGGGAAATCTGTTGAGAGAGGTCATCAGTAGAAGAGTGATAACGTTTTTGGAGGGGAAGGAGTCTGGAAATGCAGGGGGTGATCATGGCTGCTACCATCGTGTGGCAACATATTCCAAAGACAGTTTGATTGGATGAGCCCTGGTTCTAGTATTGTGAGAGATGGGGAAATCTTCTCTCCCACACCATGCATAATTTATGTCTCAATCATGTCTCCACCCATCATCTTTCCTACCTCCCCATCATGCTAAACCTTCCAAGACCTTTCCTGATGAGGGATCAATCCACAAGCTATTACCCTAACCTATCTCTCATAGTAGAGGAAACAGGGGACAATGATTGTGGCAGTGAACAAATGAAAATAATCCATTAATGCCTTGACAGAATGGTAGGATACAATGCAATAAATATATTCAATTTCCAGAGGGGCGACTATGTTAGTCGTTTACAGCATGAACAGTGTTTATAGCACCTAAAATTGGTTAGTCTTTAAGGTGCTACAAGATTTCTTGTTGTTTATTTGTAGTAAATTAGATTCAGACACTTTTTGCTTCCTTTGTCTAAGCAGCACAGTGTGTGCATGCATTAAAATCCTTTCAGAGGCCAAATCAAGCCCGTAGATCTTCCAGAACTCAGCTTTAGATTTTGCAGGCTGTTGTGACTCCTTCAACATGTGCCCGCTCTTTCTTCTTCCCCCTGTTCTTATGCTTACCAGCTGCCTGAGGAAGAGCTCCCGAGAATTTGAAAATTTGTTTCCTCCCCCGTTTTGTTACTTTACAAGTATTACTTGTGATAGTTCCTCTATTCCTCCTCATCAAGCTACATCTCAAGAAGTTAGTATAACTTTTTATCACAGGTGAAAAATGATGGATAAAGGAGGAAATTATTCAGGGTTAAAGGGAAGAAAAAAGGTTAACCATTGGGTATACATACATTACATAGCTAAAAAAGGTAAAGGTTTCCCCACGACCGAATGGTCTAGTCGTGACCGACTGTAGGGGGCGGTGCTCATCTCCGTTTCAGTGCCTGTAGAGCTGGCGTTTCGTCCTAGGACAAGCTTCCGCGGTCATGTGGCTGGCATGACTCTATGCTGTAGCGCACGGAACGCCGTTACCTTCCCACCGAAGTGGTCCCTATTTATCTCCTTGCATTTAGGTGCTTTTGAACTGCTAGGTTGGCAGGAGCTGGGACAAGCAACGGGAGCTCACTCTGTTGCGCAGTCTTGAACTCCCAACCTTCCAGTCTGAAAGCCTAGCAGCAGCGGTTTAACCCGCTGCACCACCACGTCCCGAGTATACATACATAGCTAGCAGCCCACAAAACAAAATTTTGCAATTTTTTTTTCAACTGAAGAACTTTAGAGGGCTTAGAAAATAAACCTGTTAATAGGAAAGGAATTTTCTATGATTTACATTTTCAGAATAGAAACATTATGATAAATTAAATTTGAGATTAAAAGCCATAATCAAGACAGGTAGAAATTGCCAACTCATAGGAGTTTAAAATTAAATCAATTGGTGAAATATTTGAAGGTATTTGCCTTCTGGCTTTTAATGCTTTATAAGAAAACCTACTGTATAAACAAAAACAGGAGCAGATTTGGATAGCTGTTTAGTTATTGTAAAGAGGATAATATTTAATTGCCATGAACATTAACAAAATTAGTGCTTTTATTTCAAATGAAAAAAGTCCCATAATATTGTTGCAAATACAGTAAGTGGAGTTAAACGAGCAAATGGAGTGACAAAGAATGGTTATATATACTCTGACACAGGCATCCTCAACACAAGTCTAAGGGGATGTATGTACCTGCAAAGGTATCATGTGCAACAAATACATGTTTTTACCTAGCACCTCTGACCTGCTTGCCGTGTAGACTTCCACTGGAAACAAACGTGGACAGCAAGGGAGTGGAAGAGAGAATTTCCCTCCCATACATGCTTCTGTTCCCACAAAAAGTGCATGCTGATTCACACAGTACAGTGCTTCAACGAGCACCACATCCAAGAACAGGCAAGGCAATGATAGCGGTAAGCAGAAGCCACAGAGGATGGCATGATAGATGGGGTGGGTGGGTAAGAGGTGCATGTGCCTGGATAAAAGATACGTATGCAAGCAAGATCTCATGTTATCAAGCCCTGCTCTGTAAGCCATTTTGTACTATCCTCTCGACAGCCATGTTATGCCCAGTCCAGCCCCTCACAATCATTATTTTGCTACAGTACTGGCCATTTTGTCTCAGGATTCCTGTAGCACCAGTTTCACAACATTGGGGGCTCCTGCGTTAAGATCATCAGGCAGCCCAGCACTTGTCCCAATAACAAAATGTAATTGTATATATTTTCTACAACTACTGCACTTCATCTGCCAATTTATGCAGATAAATTGATCAACACAATCAATACAATTAATCAGACTACGATTTCTTTAACTGGAAAACAGCTTTAACATGCTTAGCACTAGACCCAAGCAGAATTTCATTAAACTGCTCCAATTCAGCCAACAAATACAGCAAGAATGTTGAGCCAGGAAAAACAGCAATTACACAATGATTACAAAATACATAGGAAAATTGTATAGTAATCAAGCTTACAAAACAGAGAATAAGTAAATATTAATTCTAAAAGGACTCACATATTTTGACTTACATAAAGGAGTGTAATAGAAATATAATTTTTTTCCATATAACATAATCTGGCTCAGGTAATAGCACGGTATGTATGTTTTAGATCAGGTTAATGCACACCTTCATATTATTCTGGAGACACTGGAATGTTTGGCCATTTTACCAATTGCAGTATGAAAATGTTTCCCAATGTCTATATAGATTTATATCCCCATTTTTTTTGAATTTAAAAGAAAGTTAAACTGGCTTCTATAATAGCAACCAGTGCCTGACATTCATTAACTACACAACATTATGAAATTAAAAACTGCAACAAAAAGAAAACTGTTTACGAGTAATTTGTCCTCCATATGGGGCTGAAACTATTGGACTGAACCATGTCCTTACATACAGAATCCAAGGCAAATAAATCTTTATATTTCTTACTAACTCAATTTTCATCTTTCAAAGCCTTGCTGATCAGACTTCATTGGCAGGGAATGAAAGCTCTATATAAGGTAATGCTAGGTAGGGGAAGGGTAAGATGACTTGGTTATAAACGAAAAAAAAATGCAGAGCCTTGGCCACAAAATTAGTCAGACCAAATTCATATTCTTCCCAACACAGATGACACTAACTTATAATAGTCACTACAGAGCTACAATGTGATTTGAGCACACAGAAGTGGCTGCCTTCACTCCATACCTTCCCCAGGAGAACTAAAATCATTACTGACCATACTCAGAAATGCCAGTCAAGCTGTGATCTTTTTCTTGACAGTGATGAACATGACAAAGAAGTACCTTAGCCTTCCAATTTAAGAATACCTTAAAAGGAAAGAGCTGCCCCTGTCAAAAGACCACATAAGTAAAACAGATACCAATTACAATTCACTGTTTCAAAGATACCCGTCAGTTTCAGAGCCCATTATTTTTAAATTGAATATTTTATCATGTAGGTGGCAGGAGGAACTGACCAGTAGCTCAGTCTGTATAAGACAAAAATTTCATATCTTCAAGTTCTTTTTTGCGAGGAGAGGAACAATAGGAAATGACAGGGATAAAAGTTGAGCTTCCTGTATTGCTACTGAAGCATTAAGAACAAATCAGCAATACTCAGGAGAACAACAGGAAGAGATGACCATGCTGTTCAAGGAGCATAACATAAACCTATTTCAGCACTCCCTCGCACTAATTGAGGGACTGGTTTCTTAAGGATTTTTTTTACCAGGTCCATATCACCCACTTATTCTTAATTTTTTATATGTATTTATTTACCTTATTTCGATCCTGCCTTTCTTCCCCAGTGGGGGCCATACATAAGCTGAACTTACAATTTAATTGTCAAAAATACAGTACTGTGCAAAAGTCCTAGGACACTGTCAGATTTGTTGTTTTAGCAATGGATTTATATCTATAGACAGACAGAGACAGAGACAGAGACAGAGACAGAGATTTGTATATATGGTAGATATATATAGAGTTCTCAGTCTCTTTATTAGAATACAACCAAAAAATACAGGACATTTGTATGCAGTGAGAGTCACCCAGAGGGGTTCCTCCACAAGGCCTCCCTTCCCCAGAGTCTCTACCCAGGGATTTAGGTGTCACAGAAGCCTCAGGGGACTGTGGGGGGAGGGGTATGCATCACACCAAGTCCTCCTCCACCTAGCTGTGGTGGACCCGCCTTGGATTTGGGTTGGAGCTGCACAGACCCTGGGTTGGGCTTCACCTCCAGTTGTCTGGCCACACCTTTGCTCAACCTCCCCATCATTGGCTTGGCCCCAAATATGTACATATGACCTGTATTTTCTGGTTGTATCTTAATTGTTGTTCATTCGCCAAGTCATGTCTGATTCTTAGTGACCCCATGGCCCACAGCACGCCAGGCCTCCATGTCCTCCACTAGCTTCTGGAGTTCGCCCGACTTCATGAGACCCAATAAATAAGGGTGGATTTGTTTTGTTAAACACTGCATTTGGGCAGTTAAAATATTTGAATAAAAACACAAAACACCACACTTTAGTGTTTAAGATATTTTTCAGGAATTAATAGATTACTTTTCCAATTAGAAATAATACTGTGGCTGCATCTGCTGAAATGATATATCATCTACCTGGCACACTTTTAAAGCATTTAAAATTAATAAAAATGAGAACTTGGAATGAGAATGTAGAATACAAACACATAACATCACAATTCACTATTTTAATCAAGAAATTTTGGGGAAAGTATCACCAAAAAATACACACCCCTACCAATTAAGAATGGTCATTTAAACTGCTTCAAAGCTGGTGGTGGCCTAAGACTTTTGCACAGTACTGTAAGTCTGCTATAAATCATGTAATATTTCTGAAAGGGAAATATTGGTCTGGGAAGTAATAAAGTCAAGATAAATTCACTGAAATAAAGAGAAAAAAGGTTTCTTTTAGAGCACTCGTGGAAAAAAAGCTTAATTTAGTTTGATGTTGTTAACTCACATTTCTCCATTAGTAAAGGTCAAAGGTGGTAAAACTAAGGACACTGGAAATAGGATAGTAACACAGGGTGAGCTGATCTGAAGAAATTCCAAGCAGTTGGAGAGATTAATAAGTACAATAGAAGTCAAAGACCACTCCACCTCATTTTGCTGTAGTGGGGGGTAGGGGAGCAAAAAAAAAAAAAAAAAAGGACAAAGAAGAATCAGATTACAGTACTAGGTTCCAGGGAATCTAATGTCCTACTTGGTTTACAAATGTTCTGGTTCCCAGAAGGGAAAAGGGCTGCAACTGCATTCTGAAGTTGACTGTCAGCCAGCAGTCATGCTTCGGATGCATCATTGGTATCGATTCATCCCCTGCAGATCAAGTCATGACCATCTGTGGCTTTCACAGCAGAACAATACAATTTAGAGGAACTGCTGTGCCCTTGCTGCACAAGCTCTCCCTCCATCCATGTTGTGGCTAACTCAAATATGCTTTTGCAGTGCCCTGAATTTCATTCTGGCCTGATGAGCTCCCCATGCATAAAAGAAGGGAAGAATGAGATAGCAATGCCCCCCCCCAAAAAAAACAGAAGGAAGCCTTCTTAATGACCTCAACAGTCTTCAAATCTTCCCCCCTCCCTTTTTCTTCACATGGCTGCCTCTCATTGGCACCAGCCTCATTACACTTCTCAAGAACAGTCTCTCAGCTCCTGAGGGACCAGAGTTCACATGAAAGATCTTGACAGACAAGACAATTTCTTTTGAAGCCAGCCCATGATCTTCACTTTGCTGGTGTGCACCAAGGTTGGTATCTTCTATCTTAGAGCCCTATTGTCTCAAATAAATATTATCGCAGATTATTTATATATGATTATATCCAGTGGTGGGATTCAAATAAATTAACAACCTGTTCTATGTCCTTCTGGGCGGCCGCTGCCTTTCTTCCCTCTCCCAACCTAAAATTAGCAACCGGTTCTGCAGAACTGGTGAGAACTGGCTGAATTTCACCACTGATTATATGAAAATAAATGTACACAGTAATCTGTACATAATGCATATTACAAAAGAACCAAGAAAGCAGTCATACAAAGAGTTTCAAATCTATTCAGTAGCATTTCAGATGATTTAAGGAGTTTATATTCTAATTCTGCAGACCTGTACCTGTATCTATACAGAACTGCTAGCATTCTCACAAAGGCCTAATCATTTGTTCACTTATACAAGGTATGGTACACTGCAAATCTGAATCAACAGTTACACAGTAGTATAACATAGCAGCCAGTACGCCAATGTTCATTCCTTGCCATATTTGCACAATACTTGTACAACTGCCAGCAATTCTGTTACTAAGCTGCTTGCATGTTAATAGAAAGAGCAAAAGGAAAGGTGCATGATTACTGTACACCATGGATCTAAAAGGACTAGGTATTTTATTATGCTGGAAGGCTAAAACAGTTTTACAAATAAGCTAATCCTTCCTGCAGCTGATAAATTTCTGGCAGAATTTAAGAGAGAAAGGGAAAAAACACAACAGAGCAGAACACCTGCCAGAGATTAAGAGTTATGGTGGTCTTGAAGACCACTTCTCACATTTCTATATCCTGATGCAGTATCCAGAGTATAATTTGACACTGATAGAAGCAGGCAGTAGAACATATTGCCCACACCCACACTAAACAGCCAGCACAGACAAGAGAAGACCCATTAGCAGGTCTCCGGGCTTACCCAGAAGAAGAAGAAGAAGAAGAAGGTCCCCTTCTCCTGAGGTGCCTCCAGTGGCTGCCTGGCTATAGCTGACTGCAGCAGTACCTGTTTGGCTACTGCTGTGCCCACAGCAGCCAGGCAGCTCAGGACTGGACTGCCCAAGTCAAACTAGACGTTACTTTAAGTACACAATAAAAGGCAGCTGTGAAAAGGGGAGTGTGTATGTTTTAATTCAGTAAACAGTAGCCAAAGCAGGCCTCCCTGTGGATCAGGGCCATGGCACGGATTGATTAACATGCTGAACAGTTACTGGTTGATTAACAATTTAACAAGTATCAGTTTGCAACTAAATACATCCTTCATACAACCTAGGTGCACAGTTCAAAACCTTTGGCTATACATGGTAGCTGCTTTGCAGCTTTATTTCTGCTTAAAGACAGATTTCTGTGCAGTGCTTTTTCTCCCCCAACTTGCAAGGGGAATAAGCAAGTTCACAACTACGATCTTAGCTTTGATATTTGAAAATAAGTCCCACTGAACAAAGTGGGGCCTTCCTTCTATCAACATGCATAGGTTCTTAGGGCTCAATCCTGAGCCCTCCAGTGTAGGCAGTACAATGCCCGTGCCATTGTACAGTGTCACAAATGTACCCTATGGCACGTCCAACGCAGGAGGTAAGAGCTTACCACCCACACTGTTCAGTGCCATCCTTGCATGCCTAGAGGTGCCAACTGCCAACGATGCCAGCGAGTGATAAGCTTTACTGCTGCTAGCATTGCACTCCTTCCAGGCGGGGCAGGAGGGAGTTCCTGGGGAGGGGAGAGGTGGAGCGAGACCAGTGGTGATCATTTGGCTACCGCTATGCCCAAGGCGGCCAGTGTCAAGAATGTTCCAGAAGCAAGGGCTGACAAAGCAGTGTTCTTTCCATGGCATGGGAATTAAATGTGTATGCTTTATGTTCAGCACTCATAAATATTAGTCTGTTATTAGACAACAGAATATTAAACAGAACCCATCACAGAGCTTATGCACCTGAGAGTTCCTTTTCCTCTGTGCTTTGCCTGTTCAGCCTCTCCCCACTTCCCCATCTGGCCACAGTCACCAGCCCCGCTCCGCTCCAAGTCAAAAAGGGCCACAGGGTCCCGGTAGCTCATGAGCCCCATGTTCCCTACGCCTGCATTAACCACCGGGATTTAGTACTAGTTTAGGTTCATTAGCATTTTTAACCATTGGCCTGGTTCTGGTGCAAACTTTAAAATGGTAGCTGTTCAGACTGGTTCAGGCACACTTCATACAAAACGATTCTGAACTCTCATGACTGCTGTATAACTCCATAAAATGAATACAATAGTAACTACTGAAGGTAAAGTGTAAACTGTTGAATTTTTAACAAGATTCTTGTAAGCAATACACAGGATAAAAAGCAGACAAATAAAATAATAATACTGAGTGCCTGAAAACTGAATACCTGATTACTGATTGAGCCAGTAACTACTTTGTGCATTTAGGGGGTTCAATCCCAGTTCAGGTTAAAGACAACCAAGGAATTTTGAGTTTAATTTCAGTTCATAGAAAAAACTATCTGAACCGGTATTTGTGTTCAGTTTGTCACCACGCTTGGTACTCCCCGCACCCACTAAGAAGCTAACAATAAATAAATACATGACTTACCATGTAATTTATAATGCTTAACTTCAGATTTCTTTCTACCATGATTCTTTGACATAAAACCAGTCTTTAATGCACTATATTTGATAAATCCTGATTATCAGCTTTAAGAATAACGTTTAGCCTTTAATAGATTTGTTTATTTTAATTAAACCAGATTGTTTTTAAGTGAATTACTATGGTTGATTTTTAAAAATAAATTTCACTCCTGTGAAAACTTCCATTTCAAAATATACATTCCCTCTACATCTTGAGCCACTACTGTATGTATCCATTGGTGACCACAAGATATGGAGCTTTTATTTCTAATTTTGGGTCCTCATCTGCTCCGACAACCCTAGCAACCATGACATACCAAACCGCTATAGCAAAAAATCCCAAAACAAAACCCTAGCTTTTAATTAACCAAACTCCAGAAAACGTATTATTACTTAGGGTTGAAAAATGAGTTTCCAGCTATGGCCTATGGGCCCAACCTTACCAATGAGTCCTATAATAGTTGCAAGCTACTACAATGTTTCATGGGCTAGTATGCCCACACTTAGCTCAACTTCTTGGTCAGAGACAATCAGGGTAGTTGCTCCTTACAACTGTATGGGTCTATATGGGGTCACAGTGTTTTGATGAAGGCATACAGACCACTGCTTCTCCCAACTGGTAGTAAAAAACTGGAAAAATCTATTGCAAATTACTACTACTTCACATCAACGACAATAGCAGTGACCAAGCTGGCCTGGACAATAGTGCAGACGATTATACTGTACCCAGGCACCTTTCTAAAGTCACATTCTATTGAGGAAAACATCTACACCTTCTGATAGTCCATGAAGTTATGCACAAGTGAACATGAAGGAGTTGGATGTTGGGAGGAAAGCTAAGAAGCATGTGCCCAACACAAAATGTTCTTAAGACAACAAGCAAGCAAACAACCAACTAGTTATAGCATCTGCACAATAGACCAAAATGAAACATCAGAAGTCAACCCTGCGAAAAGCTTCAATGAATTCCATATTATTGCCATATACAGAATTTACAGCTAGAATGAACCACTAAAACCCTCTCATCATTCTCTCAAGAAAATCTGCAACAGAATAGATTAGCCCTTACTCTGCAGCAGGCAATAGGTGGCTCTAATGGAGATCTATGCAAGCATAGCAAGCCACACAGCATGGTCTGTTAACCACAGGAGTGGGGTCTTATTCTTTTCTTCCTTCTCTGTGTGTTCTGCAAGAGACAGGCTTGCATTTTATTGCTCTAGTGTTCTGTTGGGGAAAAAAGCTTAGCTTTCATGTGAAAACGGGGTTACATCTGTATATCACACACCAAACAAGAATCCAACCTCACCGAAATACAAAAATGAAATAAAAATTTGTCCAGCCAATACAGCCCATGCAACACAACGGGCACTAAACAATTGACATAGCAAGCCACTTGCAGAGAAGGCAACATTAGTAATCCCAAGTGCATATAACAAGGCAGATTCTAGCCACGTAATAAGAGACAGTGAGCTAGAGTTAATGATCAGCAGAATACTTCTGTAGACACCCAATACCACATTGCTGCCCTGCCACAAGACACCAGTCAGCATCAGGGAAACCCACTGTTAGCCATACTGCACAGAACAGATTATCAGAAGATTATAACCTCTTTTGATTCCAGAAGCCTCTTTGCGGTAATTCAATTTACAGTCAGGTTCCTAAAAAGTTCTCACTATTACAGAGGGTCAACCCCAGTGCAAGATTTTTCATCAAACCGCAGCAACAGGAATCATCCTGTCATTATTATATCGTGGAAGAAGAAGTAAGGAAGAGAAGAATTTTGCAGGATTGTAAAAAAAATTGCCCAGATCAGGGCAGTGCTCAAAATTAGATTGAACTATCTGAAACATGCTTTTATCAGGCAATTAGAGAATACATAAACCCATATGCATTAATTAGGACTATCCCTTTAAAGAAACTCCAGATACTCCAGAAACTTCAACCCATCCTGAATGTTAAACTTCATCTAGAATAAATTAAGAAACAGGTACTCAGTGGAGGAGAAGCAAGCAAATGTGCAATGTACTGTAAAAGCACTGTAAAATACTTAATGCTGAGTTACATGGAAAGTGAGTTTTCAAGTCAGAGTCCTAACAAACCAAGAAGCACACACATTTCTGTTATTTCCCCTGAACACACCCTTTTGTACATTAACGTATTTAAGAACATCACAAGGCAGACCTTTTTCTTTTCAAGCATAATGTTTTATTATTAAATATAAATTTCACTTCTCAGAATTATGATTTTAATAAGTACTTGGCATATAATTGCTGAAATTAATGCATTTCATTAAACACAATGATTATTTTCAATCACATACAATGTCTGTATGAGATAGTATAACTTTTGCCATTTTAAAAAATAGCTGACTTTGTTGGTTCTAATAGTCTTGAGCTATTGGGCTCTGCATTAATGTAGACATACATAGAAAAAAACAATTTAAGACCCATTATTAAATATGGATAAATTTAACTGCCTATACCAGCTACACATGTACATATAAAATGAACAGGTATGCACACTTTTCCCATAAAGAATGTCAGGATCTCGCATCTATAAAGTTCAGGTTACTGGTTAAAAACTATGATGTTGTCAGTGGTGCCAAACACTGAGATTTTAGGTATTTCTGTCATACAAATAGGTTAAAAAGCCTCCAACTTGATTTTTTCCACCGTAGTCTCTTGATGCCAAATCTTCTTTGTAATGGCAATGTCTGCCACCTAATGAATTTCTACAGTGGACTCAAGAATTTAAGCCTTGGTACACTTTGGCTGTTCTTCAAATTACAACATGGTGGCCTGCTACCAATAGACCCAAGCTGCAGATACATTTAAAAAAAGCATCTCTGCATTCTGCTCCTGGCTCTCAGGTCATATGTTGGAACCTTAAATAAAGATCAATCCCGTTTCTCAAGTTAACTCCATAACCATTCCCAACTGAATAGTTTTTTGTTTGAAGGAAGCCCCCAGGTTTTTGCTGTCCGTTCAATTCAAATACTATTTCCATGCCAGCTATATATTTTTAAGAAAGGAGACACTATCCAAGAACTGTCAAACCCAATAAACCAAGGATAAACTTGTTCCATATACATATAAAGTGCACATTAATGACAAGCAAATCATAAAATGTTTTGGAAAAAAGATAATGGTTGTCATTGCAAGTGATACATTAGAAACAGAAACAAAACTTGAGTGGCTAGTAAGACTATGCATTTCTACAACCCAAGACACAAACTTAGTTCCATAGCTGCTGGTTATCCCAGTAACAATTGCATCAAATTTTGGGTAATAGTTTGATCCAAGAAATCAACCTGAAGAGCTGAAGGATAAACAAACAATGTTAAAGCCAGGAAACGAAGTTGAGCGAGGAACAGAAATGTCTGCAAGACAGGCCTGTACAGTTCGGAAAATTGTGCCAGCGAAAATGAAAGAAACTCCAGTAGTTGCTGGAAGGATATGGAATAAGACAGTAGTAAACTGGCACCTGACAAGAATCACAGCATGCAGATTAGAAATACGAAAGTTACAAGATAAGCTGAGAAGAACAAGGCAAACATACAAAGTACTACCAAGAATCACTCGATAACAAATACAGTAAGATAGCACAAATTCATTTTATCTCTTCTTATTAAGCCTTAATAAAACTTCAGCTAGCCTGTGGGGAAAGTATGATATGTATGCCAAATAGACTAGAGGTTAAACCATCTCTTGGCACCCACACTACTGAGATGGTTACCTGGTCAGTTCCCCGTGGCAGTGCAATTATCCAAGATATGATCATTAAAGCTCAAAAATGCCTTTGCAGTAACTAACCATTCTCAGTTTAAGGTACACCAGAACTGGGTAGACAAAAGGCAGACCACAATTAACCAGTAAATGACTGGCAAATTTCTGTTGAATGCAGAGCATTAGAAGTCTTATAAAGTAAATCACAAGCAGTTTGTTTCTCCCTTCTGCAATTGTTACTGTCAAACGTTGTACAACGCAGCTTGCCAACCATGCATTGCTTTTCTAGAAGGTCGGATATTGGTTGGCTAGACAAAGGTTAGGAGAGGGAAGTCCCACTCCCACAAAAGTAGGCAAAAGTAGGAGAGATCTGTGTCAAACACATACTTTGGTCCTTAAAGCTTAAAAAAATAGGAAGAGAAAAATTCAAGGAAGAAGCACCTATCAATGGCAACTACACAAAAGTACAAGTTGGGCATCCCCTATCCCCATTCAGGATTTCTGAAATCCAGAGTATTCCAAAAACCACAACTTTTTGAGTGATATGAAAATTTCACACCTGACCTCATGTGACCTGTTAGACAAAATGCACAAAATGTAAAATATTGTATAAAATCACCTTCAGTCTCTGTGTGTAAGCTGTATGAAACAAATGAATTTCATGTTTAGACTTGGGCTCCATTCCTAAGACATCTAGTTTGGTATACGCAAGCATTCAAAACTATGGAAAAATCCAGTATCCAAAGACTTCTGCTCCCAAGTACTTGGGATAAGGGATGTCCAATCTGCAAGTTTGGAGCCTCTATTATCAGATACAACACACAAGGATGCCTATCACCATTTGGGCCTGCTAGTGAGCTTGTCAGAAGCTATTAACCACTGGGGCAAAGACTGCTGGGCTGGTGAGCCTTATTCTGAAAAGATCATGATTTTAAGGTAGCACACTCAGGATCACATATCTCAAATAAGTTATTCCTTAACTATGATGAGATCCTGAGAACACATTCTTAATTTAAACATGGCAGCATACTATTATATTGAGAGTCTAGTATTCAAGTAGACCATAAAAAACTAGTCAGTTACTTTTTGCACCATGTGGCTGCACTAAAGCAGTGGTCTTCAAATGGCAAGTTATGGCTCACAGTTGGATTGACCTAAACTAAGGCAGATCCATTAGAGGCATCAATATCATGTTCTTTTCCATTTGCTTGAGTTTAAAGAAATAAGACGGAAAAGAGAAAGCTGAACATATATGGTAAAAAGCTAAAGCTGGTTCCATGTTGTAGGCTGGGGTTAAAGATGGGTCCTGCAGCCTGAAGATTGGCAAGCACTGTAGTAAACAAACAGAATGGAAACTTCTTATAATTCTTAGTTTGGAAAAGTGAAGTTCCAGGCAGCACAAGAAAGGAAAAACACTGGTCCTCTTTGGCTACCCTCAAGTATATGAGGGCCAAGTTCTTTGGCCACCCTCAGTATATGAGGACCAGCATTTTTCCTGTATGTAAGAGCCACATACAATAAACTACAGATGCTTGACAGCAGCAAGAGAGATGTTTGACAGCCATAATATTTAAGAAGCATTTAAATTCTTAAATGTATTTACTCAACATGAACATATATAAATAAATAAATCCAGTGGACTCTCAGTTTATAGCTGGTAAATTATAATTTTTTTGGAAAAAAATTATTTACTTTTTATATTAATTGTGATGCAAAAAAGTTGCTCAACCAGCATACTCCGGCAGCAGCACATTATGTCAAAGAGCCACTGTTTGGCCACCCCTGTCACACACCACCTTAGATCAATTAGTATATGGTAGACTAATTAGCCAAGCTGGTCAGAGAATGTATCCATGTACTTTTTGCAACCTAGCTGATGAAAACATTTACACCAAGAATAATTTTGCTAGATTGGATTTAGGCCAAGGACACCAGTTGAACTGGTTTTGGATACAGCTAAGTCCTGAATATTACATCTTTGAGTGACAGGAATGGGGAGTGAATTGTTCACTTCTCTTTTTTCCTAGTATAGAATCTTGACAAAGATTCAAAGATTCAGAACAAAAAACAAAGATTCAGAGGTAGATGGACCACTAATCTGCGTGCTCCACTAATCTGGACTACTAAACATGATAGGAGACACAGATACACAAAATTGCACAGGACAACCAACATCCCAAATTACTGTCACTTTAGAAATTTATGTCCATTTAAAAGTTGTTCTGAAGGAAAAGCAACATTTAAGAAGGTCTCTTAGTAAGTGCCCTATGTAGCATTATCATTGATAAATGGGACAGTGGGGGGAGACTCACTGCAAATATTTATGCCTGTAAAAATGGCTAGATTTTGAAAACAGTAATAAAATTGTTTCTGATGAAACACAGGAAACAAAACCTTTCACTGGAAGAAGTTCATTAAAGAAGTAACAATGCAGCACTCTCCTTCTAGTCTTCTGCAAAGAATGCAAGGTGATGCCCGAGATGCCAGAATCCCCATCTTCCTTGGTAAGTTCTAACAATTAAACTGTTATTCAGTACACTGAATGTGTTTCTTCTGTGGAATAAAGGAACACATACTTCCTTAGGCTTAATTCCCTTCTTATATGGCCTTTGCAGTGTTCATTCAGAAGCCCAAGCTTATTGTAGCCACTGAATACTCCCGCTTTAAAATGGGTTGCTTTCCACTGAAATACACAAAGATGGTATTGTTGATTCCATTGTTGAGACACAGCTTCTGCAAAGTCAGCACAGCCCATAAAACAATTTGTTTGAGGCTAATGAACTATAATTCCAGATAGTTGTGTGTCAAGGGTTTTTTGGGCACTCACTAATTTATTTATTTTGGCTTGTATTGTGGAGATATCCAATAATGTCTACATTCAGACATTTAAGATTGAGAGGCAAGTGAAAAATAAATAGTAAATGTCAGCATTCACCATGTTTCTGACATTTACCGTAAAATACATAGTGCTTATCCAACCTCACATTTCCTTCCCCCACCCCACCATATTCTTAACTTTTATGATCACATAAGTAACTCACCAAACACAAGGTCAGCCTGACCAGCTCATATGTCATACTATTTATCACCACACAATGGTTGAGTGAGTGGAAGCACCTCATTCGCCTTCTCCTACCGTCTTTCATTTTGGGCTTACACATGACATGCCCTGGTTTTCCTCCCCACTTTTCTAGTTCATGATAACTAGAACACCAAAATCAGTGTTAAGATAGTTACTACAAATCATGACTCACTCTGAAACCAGAGGCTGAGAGCGAACTTATCAGCCCTATTCATCCTAATACATTACCTTTTCCAGTGGCTATCTGATGGTATTTCTTTGTCTTCTTTTTAGATCATGAGCCCTTCGGGTTCAAAGAATCATACATTTGTGCATGTAAACCACTATCAACTTCTTTCTTAAAAAGTGGTATAAAATAATTACTGTTCCACTGGTTTACGGTAAAATGTGGTTCTCAAAATCTGGAGTGGGTAGAGGTGTGTAAGACCAAGAGAAACAAGTCATGGTTTGACAATTGGGCAGAGTGGCATCCGAAACAGGGCTGTTTTTCAAAGGTCCAAGAATCTCAATGAAGAAAACAGTCACAATTTATTTTCAAACGTGGATTTTTCAAACTAACTCCATTCTGAACATTTTATGGCTACTTACTGCCTCATTTGTGAGAACTTGTGAAAACCTTATTTGAATATTGTATCAGGGATTCCCCACCATCAAAAACTTAGCAAAAGTCAAAAGTTGTGTTCACTTGGTGCAAGCATGTATGTAATTGGCTCTTTTTCAATCTGGCCTATGGGTGACTAAAAAAATATTTTTGGGGATTCTAACCTCAAACTCAACATTGAAAATGGATTCAGTTTAACCACCAAGCATCCCCTGCATTCAGATTAAGATTAAACTAGTTCCCCCTACTCAGGACAGGGCTACCCTTATTTTAGGCCACTGCAAATTAAACGCATGATTCTTAAATTTTGGCTTTTGAGATACAAAAGTGGAGATTCTCCAGCATTTGACTTGTTTGCTTTTTTTTGAGGGGGGGGGCAAAATTGTCCATGGTTTTAGAAGTTTGGTTTGTTGTTGCTGTTTATTGCTAGACAGTCCCCTTCTGCTAGATAAGCCACAAAGGCATTCAATCACCCATTAGCTAATCTATAGGCAGTCTCAGCAAATAAAATTAAAAACAAATAGTTTAGTTTACCAGTCAAGTCCATCTTTCATGTTCAAAAGAAATCATGTCTTAGGTTTAATAGCTTCAGCACAACAACTCATGACCAAACTAGTACATGACATAATCTAGCCTGAGGCATCACATCCCAACTCCACCCCATTTCAGACACCGCCCAGTATTCAGCTCCCAACCATGTACTCATCCAAAGATTTCAATGATGAAGAACTTTACTCAATGATGAAGAACTTTACTCTAAAAGATCTACTTACAAAGAGATCAACAGAAGATGATTTATTGATAGGGTAATTTAAATTAGAATACACTGACTTGCCCAAAGCCACCCAGTTTATTCTGTTCTCAATACTGATGCACCAGAAGTAACACAGGACTGCCTGAGTGTTGGGAGAGTCAAAACAGACAAAAGAAAATATTTCTTTACCCAGCATGTGATTAGTCTGTGGAACTCTTGCCACAGGCTGTGGTAATGGCATCTGGCCTAGACATCTTTAAAAGGGGATTGAACAGATTTCTGGAAGAAAGGTCCATCACAGGTTGCAAGCCGCGAATGGTATCTGCAACCTGGTTTTAGAAGAAGGCTAGTTCAGAATGCCAGGTACAAGGGACTGGCAACAGGATGCAGGTATCTTGTTGTCTTGTGTGCTTCCTGAGGCATCTGGTGGACCCCTGTGAAATAGAGGAAGCTGGACTAGATGGGCCTTTGCTGTGATCCATCTGGGCTTATATTTTTATGTTCTTATGACTAGTTGAATAATTAGCGTGGAAAACAGTTGTGTTTTACTTTAAATGGGCATATTGGATCCTTTTGATTCCATTTGGCTCAAAGTTCTCTCCAAGGTTGCAAAATGTAGACATTTTAGCACTTGATCCACAACATGCTCCTATCTACAAATTATTTTGAGGGGAACAGATTTAATAAAACAGCTTTCTTTACTGAAGAAGGAAACAACAATTATGCTATTTGTTATTTTCACAGCACTTTCTGACTGGCAATCTTCCTATGCCCAGGCTCTTACAACAACTTGTGACTTTTCTAAATGTAAAATGTGACCATTGTAAAATGTGACCATTTTACTGCCCATGAAAGAAGTTTCACATATTACGCCAGATTGCCAAGACCAACCATCCACTTGACCACACTGACATTCTACATCTTACTGGAGATACTGTAAGGTCTTACTACATCTTACTGGAGATACTTTTCACATATGAAAACTGCCCAGTAATGAGAATATACTAGCCGCGCAATCCAAAGCATGCTTAGTCAGAATTAAATCATGCAGCAATCAATGACATTTACTCTCTGGTAAGCTTATTCAGGATTTCAGTCATATGCATACCACTTTTTCCTCAAAAACAATAACAAGACCCAGCAACACTGAGCTCTCATTAAAAAATAGATCATGTTTCTAGACATCAAGCTTGTAAAGGAAAGGCTGAAAATATTCAGGCATGCCCCAGTATCTACTGACTTGGTATCCATGGATACTGGGGACACCTATTAAATAGGGGAACATTAAACAAATCTCTTTTTTGCCTTGTTACAGAAATACTACTGATGAAACCAGTATGTACAGTTTCAGGTATCCTCAGGGGGATCCAGAGCAGAACCCCAGCAGATACTGGGGCATGTCTGTATAGGGTTTCCAAGGTCCACAAACAATGCTTTACCTCCTCTTCGTAATTTTTTTTAAACCTTCTGTTCTCCAATGACTCTTTCTCCCTCCCAGTCTAAAATCAAAAGTCATCTTATCAAGAAAAGAGAACAATTTTTCCCTTTCTTTGGTACATGGTTCTGGATGGGTTTTTTGGCCTACCTCCGTATCTACTCAACAAACCAATACTCAAATTAGAAGTTTGTAATCACAAGAGAAAATAAATAGCGTTCTCACTTCTGAAAGACAAAACACCATACACGATTTTTTTTAACACACACATCAATTTGTTGCTGGCTAAAGGCTACAGCTGTGTTGCAATTCAAAAGCAAGGAAGGGCCCTTCCAGCTGGGATTATAAAGTGCTTTGTAAGGCTCAAGCCAGAGCAATACAAAGACATGCAGTTATAGAAGGTGTGGAATGTTAAGCCAATTCACTCCTGCAATTTGCTGATTTTCTTTAATCTTTTATTTTTAATTAATGCAATCTCTCCCTCTCCCAGGCAGTTACATCTGAAGAGGATCTTATCCCTAGCAATTTTCATTCAGGTAGTGCTGGAACAGTGTGCCTCGGTTCCTTGAAAGGTAGCCTATTTGATTTGTGGCAGCTACCCGAAGGCTCTGATCAATGGTGGAGGGTAGGGACTAGCTCCACTGAGCAGCAATATACAATGTTAAAAGCATTTCACAGTATAAATGCTCATTTCCCCCTCCCCCCAATCCTAAGAGAACACCTCTGAAGGAAGAAGAGCTGAAATGCACAAAGGGATTAGGACTTTATGGAGCCAGCAGATATCTCAGAGGAAAGAGCGAGCTTTTTATCCTGCTAAACAGTGCAGGAAAGGGGGAGAGAAGGAAGGGAGTACCTATACTAAGGCTTTAGTCAGTTCAAGGTCTTATGTGCATCCTGGTAAGAACCAGACCACCACTAACAGAGTAAAGGCCACCACACAGCACAGCTTTCCTTGCTATAATGCCCAATGTTCTTGCTTACTACACTGTATGAATATTGCTTTCTAGGCAAAAACCAACCAATAACTGCAATTAACTCCCACTTTCACCCAAGAATCTCTGGGATACGCAGAGTAATTCAAGAGCAATTGTAGGCACAGCTCTTTCTCCCAGGCTCAGGTACCAACACAGAAGGCAACAGATGCACTCCTTCATAGAGGCGCCAGCAGAACAGCAGCTTCAGGGTCCACAACACAGCAGCTTCAGGATTAAACAATCCCTCCCACACACTGCCGCCCCAAGCCAATAAACAGCCCCAATTGTGACACCCACTTATTTGACTTCAAGCAAAAGCATATAGCAGCACACTACAGGTTTATCGTAAAAGGTAACTTGGTCTTAGCCATGCTTCCATTATTTGAAAAATCTTAAATACGTTACTACTTTGTTGCCAATTCCACCATCAAAACAAGTTATTTTAAACATTATCAAAAATGCACACAATAAGCTAAGGACCCAACTCAAAACCTTACACGTATATAACAGTAAGACAGCCTGTGAAAGGGACACATAGATTTTCTTTCTTGCTAATGCATAGCTTTCATCCCTGCTCACTGAGCAAAGAGGCACCTTTTAAAGTGGAGTCCTCTGGTATTTAGCAGGACAGCAACTGGTCCTTTTCACCCCAGCATGGTGTCTTTTCCAGTAGCTGCTGTCTCTTCTGCATCTTTTTTTAAAACTGAGAGCCCTTTAGGGACAGGGAAACCTATTGATTTATTTTGCTATGTGAACCACTTGTGAACTATTTTTGTTGAAAAGCAGTATTACTCTCAATAATAAATACAATAATGAAGTATTTTGTTGAAAAGCAATATTACTCTCAATAATAATAATAGCTGGATGAAATACTTAGTCATACTAAAAGTCTAGTACAGATGTGCCCCACTATCCACTGATTCAGTATCCACAGTTGCCATGGATACTGGGATGCCTATTAAAAAGATGGGGAACATTAAACCAATCTTTTTTTACCTTGTTGCAGCAACACCACTGATGTTCCCCTTTAAAAAGGTGTCTCTAAAAAGGAGACATCTTTAAAAAGGTGCCCCCAGTATCCACGGTTTCAGGTATCCACAGTGGGGTCCGGAATGGAATGTCTGTACAAAGAATCTAAGAACTATCTTCATTGCTAAAGATTAGCTCAAGCTTCCAAGTCTCAGTTTTAATTTCCTATCTAATTAAATTGTGGCACCTTTAGATATTTAATTCTGACAGTCTGCCTATTCAGGACTGGCCTCCTCACAGTTCTCCAAAAGTAATAGAAGCAACGTAATCGTGCGCAAGCATACTTTTTATTTCTTTTCTACACTGCATAACACTGAACAAACTCCTGATTAATCAAGTCTACTTTAATTAATGGACCTATTACAACAATGATCTTACCAGGCTGGAAGATTGCACCAATGTATTCAGTACTCATTTGTGTTAACATTTTGCACTTCAGCCACAAAAATATTTAAAAATATTGTCTAAAAGCACAATCCTAGATATGTTTACTAGGAAGTAAATCTCACTGTGTTCAATGGCACATTGATAAGTATGTATAGGATTGCAGTCTTAATAAGGTTTGAAATGCACAGTGCTAATGCTACCTTATCTGGTGACCTAAGAAAGGCGGTATATAAATCCTATTATTATTATTATTATTATTATTATTATTATTATTATTATTATTATTATTATTATTATTATAATATGCAGACGATACCACTCTAATGGCAGAAAGTGAGGAAGACCTAAAGACCCTTCTGATGAGGGTGAAAGAGGAAAGTGACAAAATTGGCTTGAAGCTCAACATTAAAAAAAACTAAGATCATGGCAACCACTCCTATCACTTCCTGGCAAATAGAAGGGGAAGAAATGGAAGCAGTGACAGACTTTATTTTCCTGGGCTCCAAGATCACTGCAGATGGTGACTGCAGCCATGAAATTAAAAGACGTTTACTTCTTGGGAGAAAAGCTATGGCGAACCTAGACAACTTTTTAAAAAAGCCAAGACATCACCCTGCCAACAAAGGTTCAAAGCTATGGTTTTCCCAGTAGCAATGTATGGATGTGAGAGCTGGACCATAAGAAAGGCAGAGCGCCGAAGAATAGATGCTTTTGAATTATGGTGCTGGAGAAGACTCTTGAGAGTCCCCTGGACTGCAAGGAGATCCAATCGGTCAATCCTCCAGGAAGTCAAGCCCGATTGCTCCCTGGAAGGACAAATCCTGAAGGTGAAGCTCAAATACTTTGGCCAGCCACTTCATGAGAGAGGACTCTTTAGAAAAGACCCTCATGCTGGGAAAGATTGAAGGCAAAAGGAGAAGGGGGCGGAGGATGAGATGGTTAGACAGTGTCACCGAAGTGATGAACATGAAATTGGGCGAACTCCAGAAGCTAGTGGAGAACAGGGAGGCCTGGCGTGCTGTAGTCCATGGGATCGCGAAGAGTCGGACGCGACTTAGCGACTGAACAGCAATGCTACCTGAGTACCAACACCAGCAAAATCACCAGTTCTAATTGAACAAGAACATATATGTGAGGCTACATAGTAGAAGTGCAGCAAGACACACCCACTAATCTCTTAAAATCAGTGGTTCTCAAACTTTTTGACACTGGGACCAAACGGGATGACAATCTACCAAACCCACTGGAAGTAATGTCATTAATTTGGAAGAGATTAAGCAGGAGAATTTTAGCACACCCCATTTGACAAAATCAAATCTAATTAAATAAGTAAATTTAAAGTTTACAATAAGTATAAGTTTAAAAAAATTAAATTAAAGACAAACCCTCCTAACCCTCCCAAGCAGTTGCTGATCTGTTTCAAAAAAATTCCCCAAAGGCTGCAATCCTATCCACACTTACCCAGGAGAAAGCCCCATTGATTATCATAGTTAAAAGCATATATATAAGTAGCATGTTAAAAGTACAGATCTGTAACATTTCTCCCAAATGCAGTCACATACCATGGTAGCACCACATTGATTAAAAATAAAATACACATTGAAATGAATGGGGACCCACCTGAAATTGGCCCACAACTCACTTAGTAGGTGAGTTTGAAAAATAAGTAATAAGCAAATAAATAAAAATTCAACATAAGGCTACAATCCTATACATACAGTACTGTGCAAAATTCTTAGGCTGCCACCAGCTTTGCTTTAGCACAGTTTAAATGACTGTCCTTATTTATTTCTCTGTATTAAGATACAAGCATAAAATACAAATAATGTACACATATTTGGGGCGAAGCCAATGATGGGGGAGGCTGAGCAGCACGTCTAGAGGACCGGAGGTGAAGCCCAACCCAGGGCCTGTGCAACTCCAACCCAATTCCAGGGCAGGGCCACGCCAGCTAGTGGGTTCGGCGTGATGAAAAACCCTTCCCCACAGCTTCCCCTCTTGATGCTTCAGGGACACCCAAATCCCCAGTGGAGGCCTCGGGGAGGGGAGGCCTTGGGGGGACGGGGTAGCCACCAGCCCCGACTCAGTGAGACTCACACTGCATATAAATTTCCTGTATTTTCCGGTTGTATTATAATAATTATAATACATATTAACCATTGCTAGAACAACAAATGGTGGCCCAGGACTTTTGCACAGTACTCTATGCACCTGGGAGCAAGTTCCACTAAATTCAGTGAGACTTACTTCTGGGTGCAGGATTACATGACTGTAAGTTACTCAACACTGATGTCAACACAACAATCAGACAATGCCATTTTTGTCACAAACAACAATTTTATAACTGTTCCATTAGTTTCAAAGGAGGAAGGAAAGCAGTTTAACATCCCTCTACCTTCACAATAAGTGTCCTTCCTCCTGACATCTCATTTTAAAAAATCTTTGGTTCTAGAAGCACAACCAACAATTCCTGGCTCTTTTCCATCGCCTGTGTGGATGTCCACTTTGCAACCTCTTTTCTAATCTTCAGTATTGGGGGGCAGCCTCCCCTAGCATGAAGGAATTGCAGCTTCAAGCATGAGCCTACCAGTGAAGAACAAAGCAACACTCATGAACACAAGTCAGCCTTAGGAAGAGCCCACTTTGATATTCTGTATAAATCATTCCAGGTTAAGCTGCCATGCAAGGGATGCTGAAAGGATCAGTTAATGAGTGTGAAAGCACTTTGAAGATGAAAAGCAATCTAAGCGCCAAGTATTATTTCAAATTGATATTTATGTATGCTGCATTTTCGTATTTTAAGATGTGCCTTGGCAAGCTAAGGGCTCTCTCTATCAGAAATGTCTCTAGAGCAATCACTGGAAATAGAATGTGTTAGTTTATGAAGACACAAACAGAATTTATACATTAATGGTGGTGGGTGAGTGGGTGGATGGGAAAGGGAATTTTACTAGGAGTACAATGGCCACATTAACGGCTTTTTAAAGCGTGGGGGAAAACATGTGTACAAAATAACAGAACAGGTTCACATACATAAGAATTCAGAAATGGGGGGGGGGGATGAAAATCAACCAAGTTCTCCAGCCACCAGGGGCTGCTCTGTTTTCCAAGACCCCTTCTGCCGCTTTCCCTCACGACCACCACATGGATCCCACAGCAACATATTGTGGAAGACAAAAGTTTTGCCAGTTCTAAGGAATTTGGGGAGGGGGGAGGAAGAGGTGAGAGAAAGCCGACGAAGAAAAAGGACCTCTCTCCCAGGGATAGCTGCTGTGACTTCCAACGTCCCACCCGCGGACTCCTATATGAGAATTACTACCCCTTTTCACACAGTCCATTCCTATAACGGGAAGGGGGGGGGGAGAGAATCCTAAATCACAGAGGGAGGCGGAGAGTAGCAGAGGGAGAAAGAGGATTTTACTCCTCCAGGCCCTTCCGTGTCCCGCCCCGTCCCCCCAATACTCTCGAGCTGCACTCAGCCAGCAGGTCAGCCCCCCTTTCCCTCCTTTGTCCACAGCCACACCCCTCCCCGCAGAAGACGGGCTAGCCTCAGAGGCCTGGCCGCCGCCGCCCCCCCCCCCGGAGGAGCAGCTCAAGTCGCACCCTGGGCTCGCGCTCGATTTCCAGCGGGGCCTGCACGCGCTCCCGGCGCCCCCGCAGCCCATTCATTAGCCGGCGTGCACAGCAGCCCGCCGTATCATACCTGTTGTCTGCAAGCTCCAGGGCAAACCCCAGCGCAGCACCTGAGGAGCCGGGGAAGGAGGGCGAGTGCGTGGGGGTGGGTAGAGGAGGAGGGCGGCAGCCGAGTCTGGTTGGCTCGTTCCCCCCGCTTCGTTCCCGGCCGCGGCTTCGCCGGGAGCCTGCTAGGAAGGCTGTTGCCGTGCTCCGCTCCCAGCGCCTGTCGCACAAGCGGCAGCGGCTTCGAAAGAGGGGGCTGGATGCATTAGCAGCGTCTCCTCAAAGGCCACAACACGCTCTGCAGGGAGCATCGGAGAGGAGCTGCCGCCGCGGTTAACTCTTTCCAGTCTGGAGCCAGCGTCGCTTACTAACCAGCCGAGCGATCGCCTTCTATTTAATTCCTCCCTTCGCTGTCTCGCTCAACTCCCACCCGATCTGATCCGCCTCCTTCTCTCGAATCTCCACCCACCTGGCCAAAGCTGGCTTTATCATTTTATTGGAGAGAGCGAAGCTGGAAATGCCGCCTTGTGTTCTGTTTTGTACATCATTCTATTTCAAAGAAAATGGTTGGTTTTAGAGTTCGTGCCAAAATTCGTTGGTATTCATTTACTTATTGGTAATAAGTAATTCATTTACGTGAACACTTAAGAGGAAATATGACCCATTGAACACAGTAAGGTCTTACTTCTGAGTACCCATGCATATGATCGGACTGCGCGCACACAGACACACTCTTCTTCCCTATTGATTTCCGAGGAATTTACTTGCAGCATGGAACTTGGAATCTCAGCAGTAAGTCTCATCCGTTGCACCGAAATCCACTGGGATCGTCTATACACCGATACTTAAAAGGTGTAGTTGTAATCCACTGACTATTAATGCTGTAAACTAAAATTATGTTTCCATTAGTCTCCTCCAGGGGTTTCCAAACCACGACCCCGGGGAGCCAGATGTGGCCCTTCTAGAGCCTCTATCTGGCTCCTCTGGTCCCCTATGAGCCTCTGGCCCTTCTGCTCATCCAAAGGAGATCTTGTCCACATAACAGTCCACAAATCATCACCTCTCAGACCTGCTGAGTCTCTCTCATTGTGGCTGAATAACTGTATTGCTCTTCTTTGCCAGATTCAACCAAGCAACAGAGAAATAAGAGAGAATAAATGTGGGTGGGAAAATCAACTGTCTTCTCGCTTGTCCAACAGCTGATGGTCTGGGCATCTGGAAACCAGCTCCACCAGCCAAAAAAATGATCAGTTGGCAACCATAACTCAAAACGATAGAAATGGATTTAAGCAGGATCAGCCCTTGCACCACCTCCATTGCCCCATACCAGTGCCATCTCTGCACATGTGTGCACCCCAATCCATTTACTTACCAGGAACATGACCTGCAGCTCACCTGGTCCATGCCACTTCTGCTTGAAATGGAAGTGGTGCAGTCTGAGCTTCTAGCCTGCACAGCTTTGGCTCATATCAAAACAGAAGCGGTGTGAGCACCAAGTAGGTGAGGACAGGAGCACAGTAGTCTTCTTCCCCCCTTCTTTTTCCAGCAGTACAGAAAGAGAATGGAGGGAGAGTCTCTACCAAGTAATTGTGCTCCGTCTTTTCATGGGGTTTGAAGGGATGCGTTTCCTTTAAACTTTAAACCCCATGAAAGGATGAAGAGTGGGGAGGGAAGGGGATGACCCAACTTCCACTCACATTTATCAATGGGGCAATAGACGGGCAGCCCAATCCTAACCTGCATTGGAGCAGACAGGACAGCTGGCCTGTGCTGCATTCAACACAGGCTGGAATGCAGCTGTAGGTCTCCTTGGGGTAAGGGAAATATTTTTCCTTTATCCTGGATTGAGTCCCAACCTGCCCTATGGGGCTGCTCAGATCTGCTCCAGTGAAATTGCTGGCACAAATCCGAGTGGCCTGATCAGGCTCAACCAGACAGGGGACAGATGCTAGGAACCCGCCTAACAGCCAGATCCATGCTCCGCCCCCACCTTCCAGAGGTGTAGGGAGGGTGCCACGGGGAGAAGTGAGCATGGTGGGCGTGGCTGCGGCAGGGCAGCAGCACAGAAAAACACACGTGCTATTCACCACTCCGCCCTCCCGTGTGCTTAGATTGCTCTTAAATGGAGCAATTCCAAACAGAGGGAAGTGTGGCTGGGTGACGCATGGGGGCATGACAGCCGCGCTGGGGGGCACAGTGATGTTGTCCTGCTCTAGGTGCGCTGAGAGCCAAGAAAAGGTTCTGCCACCCATGGGCCGGGCCACCCCCTCTCCACCTTCCCTCCGCCCATTCGGAACTTGCTACCTGGTAGGAAGGTTTATTTATGGTGAGAAATCAATGGTAGAACTTTCTTCTTCTGAGAAAACACATTTAAGATTGAAGTGGAACACCTTTTTTAGACTGCCATAAGGCAGTCACCAGCAGCAGAAAGTGTGTTCCACTGGCAGCTGGCCCAGACAGGATTGGGCCATAAGTGTTCTATTTCTCACAGCAATCTTTTTTTTTCTTTATTATTTTTGCTATTTTTTTTTTTTTTTTGTAAAATGATGATTAAAATAAGAAAGCCTTACAATTTTTAGCACAGTCCTGTATTGGACTGTAGCATTGGACTATAGCATGATGCCTGTATTGGGACCAAAACAATGTAACAAAGTATCAAACAGCGAACTCTCAAGTACTGTTCTCAAGTTCTTTGCAAACCTAGATGGTAAGCAAAAGAAGAAGGAAATGATGGGGATTTGTGAAGATCCTAAGAAAAGCCCTGCTGGATATGGCCAAAGGCCACATCTACTCCTGTGTTTGTTCCCCACAGTGGCCTTCAGCTGCCTGGAAATCCCACAAGCAGCTGAGAAAGGCCCATGTCTTCCACCACTGCTACCCTTCAATAGGCATTCAGAGGCATACTGCCACTGAATTTAGAGCCAGCAGCATCTAGACATCATGACTAGTAGCCACTGATAAACTCCATGAATTTCTCCAATCCCTTTTTAAAGCCACCCAAGCTAGTGACCATCACCACAATCTGCAGCGAAGAATTCCATAGACTAATTATGCACTGCATGAATACAAAAGCCCTTGTCCAGCTCCGAAAAGTCAAGACCTTCCTATGTTCCAAAAATAATGGTATTTGATTCAGGACATCCCAGTGAAAGTCTGGACTGTCTGACAAAATCAGAACAATGGCCAAGTCTTCTCCCAGCAGTGTGTGGCACGATAGGGTTCATGCAAAGCTGTTGGATGGCATAGAATTAGGGGGGTAGGGACCACAAACTCATCTAGTGAAGAGACCTTTTGTAGTGGCAGGCAGCTGAGCAGACCAGCCTTGCCAAGCCCAGGACATCATTTGTCTATGACCAGATGCCGTTCCTGGTACATGTCAGCTGGAGCACCTCTCTCTACACGTCTGTTGACACTGTATCTGCATTATATGTTGTCATTTCCCTAACAGTCTGCAGTTTATAAAATCAAAAGATGGCATTTAGGAGATTTTCAGGCAGATTTGAATCAGCCTCTGAGGGGTGTGAGCTTGTTTCCGTACACACACAAAGGGCTGCTTAGATTTTTTTTTTTTACATGGTGATTTATTCGAGGCATATTTCAATTGTTGGGTAGTATTTTAGGGTTATTGGTGTTAAGGCTGTGAATCACAATTTCCTAAACCAATCCACATTTCAAAGATGGGAGTGTCAGAGACAGTGGGCTCACAAAAGGCCTATTTATGATTAGGATGGGGGCGTTAATTTGAAAAGTATGTATTTTTTCAGAAATCTAATGGGTGGGATAGCATGCCCCCCAAAAAATCATGTCCCTTTCTCCCCCTCATATTTTTTCTGAGGTTGCCACTGTTTTTAAATGTTTCCAGGATGCAATGAACCACTCATCACAATTACACCATCTGCTGATAAAGTCAACTTCACCATGTCAAGATGCATATGTGAACTAGATCAAGAGCTAGCCAAAAAAGCATTCTTCGTTACAGTAGTTTGCAATCTCCTTTGTTTCCAACTTGCTGAAATGGCTTCCTTCTTTTTCAGAGCACTCAACTCAGGGGTGTAGCTAAAGAAGTGCAGGGGGGGTGCAATTGCACCAGGCAACAAGCTGAGCTTGACACTAGTGGCCAAAACTGTGAAAACCTTGGTAAGTACAAATAATAACATCATATTATATATCATTGGAAAGGTAATTTAATGAGGAATGCAATGAAACAAACCAGAGTATAATATTTTCATTCTATCAAATGTTATGGCCAAAAAACCAAGAAAATGAAAATACAACTGTGATGTCACTTCCTGTTATGATGTCACTTCCAGGGCATCATTTTGCCCTCTGCACTGGGCTACACTATCATTAGATATGCCAGTGACTCAACTACTTCTGAGTAATGACTGTAGCCACTGAGTATGGAGTACATATGTACATGGCTGTCGGCAGGCAGGCAGAGCATCCTAAGCCAGTGACCATGGCAAAGCTGTGTATGTGTATGGCATGTCATAAAGTAATGTAAACAAGGAAGGCAATTCCTTGCTGCAAGCAGCTTACCATCTAAATTTGTGCATAGTAGGAGAGAAGGGAGAGAACAGGATAACCAGACCTGAAGGTGAGCAAATGCAGTTGTATGTACTAAGGTGTCCTGCCTAGCATTATGCATGTCTATTGGAATGACATCAGGACCGTCTTCCAGATAAATATGCAACAGACATGCTAAACTTATTCTCAGATGGGATTGGGAACTCATGGGGATTAAGCAATCGGCTTCAAAGAAAAACTGTTCTCAGGAGGAATTTGATGTAAGAAGTACAGAGTCCTGTCCTGTATTTACTGTTACAATCCAAGACCTTCCTCTGCTCTGAAAATAATGGTTTTTGATTCAGGACATCACAGTGAAAGTCTGGACTGTCTGACAAAGTAAGGAAAATAGCCAGGTCTGCTCCTTCCCAGCAGCACCCGGTCAGTGTGGCACAATATAGCTCCATGCAAAGCTGTTGGGTGGCATACAGTAACTTGTAGGTGGAGAGGGAGAACAACCATCCATCCAGTGGAGAGAGAGAGAAGTCACCTGTTGTAATGAGATGGATGCTGGCAGGCACCTGAGCAGAACAGCCTTGCCAAGCCCAGAACATTGCTGTCGCTTCATTGGTATATCCCCAGGTGCTATTCCTGGTACATCTCTGTTCATGTAAGCATTCCAACTTTTGTCTCTATGGCATGTTTCTCAGATCCGGTTTGACTGCATTTGTAAGCTACAGGAGAAGAACCTTCAGACAACCTGATCAACTGGAGTTGCTTATTTAAGAGACATCAGAACTAAATCAATGCTTTTCAAACTGCCCATTCCTATCCCCCATCTCACATTCCTCCACCACCACAACATGGTTTGCAGCATCACTAAATGTGATGTGCTCTTGCACGCTACTGGGAGCTCAATCCTAACCTGGAGAAAAGCCAGCACAGTTAGGCCAGCAAAGTTTGGCTGGCACAAAGGACACCGTTATGTATGTTTGGACCACTCTCCTCTGGGAGTCAGAGAGGCCAGCACACAGACGTGCACCATCCTCCCTGACTCAAGAGTGGTCCAAACATGCTTTGCGGTTACCCTTCTGCTGGCCAAACTTTGCTGACCTAACTGTGCCGGCCTGACTCCAGGTTAGCATTGGGCTGCTGGCATAAATAGCAAGTGATGCCAGCTGTGTGGCAGCTGCTCATCTAGTTCTCCTGGTGCCGTTTAGTTGGGGCAAGGGGCGGGTGGGGAAGGGGAGTGCAATTGCCAGTGTTAGGCCTAGCTACTGCCTCCCATTTTATGTTAAGATTTAGCCACTGTCACACATCCTGTGTGCCTGTCAGCAATCTTCTGTGTGTCTCTCAGACGTGGGAGAGGAGGGCACACACAGTGCCCTGTGTGCCCACTGAGCAACTCCCATGAGAAGCAAGAGAAGTTAGAGTCAAAACAAAGACTTACCCCCCCCCCGGGTTGATGTTATAAGCGATAAGATGCTGGCCACTTCAAAGCCATGAATTATGCTTAAGCTAGGTACCTTCCATCCTATTGAGGGGAACATTTCCTGTTGGCATGTGTCTGTCCCATTATCTTTGGCACATGATTGATAAGATGTCTCTTATCTGGTGCATAACAAGTGCATAACAAGAGGTCTCCTAATGAGGGGAATGTCTCCCGCTTGTTGAAATGAAAGGTCTTTTATATTAAGGATGTGACCCACATAGTAGTTTGTCATATATCATTGTGCTGTCAAATAGTTTGGTTTTGCCACTTAACACTGATTTCCTGATAAGCAAACACCTAGTTTATATAAACTTGCTGTAACTTAGGTTAGAAAGGAACTTGAGTTTGGATGCCAGCACACTACAGTGTCACTCCATTCCCACCTGGTAACACTTGGTAAGTTTTGCCTTGCTTGGTGATATTAGCTTTATTTTAGAGCACAATCCTATACTGTACTGAATTGGCAAGGCCAGCCAGCCCACACCAAATCCAAGCGCAGTATAGTGGAGGCTGGAGCCTCCGGATCTGCGCCTGTTAAACAGCAGGCGCAGATCCAAGGAGACTGCGTGGCCCAAATCGGAGCTGCGCGGCCTCCCAATCAGGCTTAGGATTTGGCCTTATGGCCGAATCCCAAGCCCACCCATGTACCGCCCCCAACTCCCGCCAACCCCGTGTCCAAGCAGACACAGAGCCTTCCTCATGCTGGCCGGCTTGCCATCGGCGCTCTCAGGCCGACATTACTTGTAGCATCGGCCTGAGAGCGCTAGCACCAACGCAACGACATTGCGTCGACGCTACAAGGCAGCTGGGATGCGCTGCCCAACTTAGAAGAAATAAAGTGTCTTTGCATTCACCAATGATCAACTGGCACAAGGCCAGCGCAGCTAATGGTTGCAGCAGTGCCCGAGCATTGGCACTGCTGCTTGTGCCAGTCTAGCGCCATAGCGCCGATGCGGATGCACGTGATGGCACGTTTGCGACAGCGTTTGGCTGGCACAAGAGTGTAGCGCCGGCACAATGGGGGTATAGCATTGCGGTCTTAATTATGTTTAAAGCAACATAATATACATCTTTGTTTTTGGTTGGAGTAGTTTAGCATCCCCCTAGAATTTCCCAGGTTTTCACTATCCATACTTGGAGTCTACACTTTTAAAAAATGGATGGCACGCCATATTGCTACAAAATTTCTCAGGGAATTTTTTTTTAGCTAAGCCAACTGTCTTGGAGGAAGATCCTTTGAAATCCACTGCTTTACCCCAACTATTTTTGTCCATTTGACTGCAGGGTCACTTTCTATTGACAACCACATGAAGGCATGCTGCAAAATGTCATGCGGGAAGGTCATCAGCACATCCTTGACTCCTGGTAAATAAACAGAAAGTATCCAGACAGGCTCGATGACAGGCTTCCTGTGCATTCAGCTTCTTGGACCTTTTCTTCAACTGACATCTTTGACAGGCAGGCCAAAACACTGGAGGTGGCACTTTTAGTTTCCTAATCACTTTCAGGGGTTGGGTGCAAACTTTTCAGCAAGGTACAAGACTGTTAATGGATCTGATCACCCAGATAAAATGGGACCTTCCCAAATGCAGTAGTGGAGGTGTTTGAAAATGCTGTTACTAATTTTTTTTCAGCACATTGCCTTCAGTAAGACTTAGGGTTCATTCCTATCCAGCTTTCCAGTGCTGGTACAGCGTGCCAATGGGGCACACACTGCATCCTGCGGTGGTAGGAAGTCATGGAGGCCTCCTTAAGGTAAGGGAACATTTGTTCCCTTACTTCGGGGCTGCATTCAGGCTGCATGGCACTGGAAAGTTGGATAAGATTAGGCCCTGAGTCTTTAATCCTACCTTACCCACCAGAAACAAATACCTCTACAGTGGAGCAAATATGCAGGTGTACCAATCTGTGGAAGGGGGTATTTCTTCAAGGTGGCACTTCTTTCTCTTACAGAGATAGGCTGTGGTGCAACTTGGTATAAGGGGAAGTTTGTAAAGCCCCAGCCACTCCTACAGGGCTACTTGGATCTGTGCCAGTGTGTAGGGCCAACTGGGTTGGGGCCGGGGGTTAAGATCCAGCCTAACTGCTGGATCCTGGCTCCACCGCCCACCCTTGTGCCAAAGCCTAGAGTGCAGCTAGGATTGCATCCTGAGGGCGCAATCCTAACCTGCTCTGGAACAAGCAGGCTGGCTGGCCTGCACTGTATCCAATGCAGGTTGGGAGCAGGCTGGAGCCTACACAGGGCAAGGGGACAAACGTCCCCTTAGCCCGGGGTTGGGGCCAATCGTCCAGATGGGGCTGCTCAGATCTGCGCCTGCTGTTTAGTAGGCACAAGTCTAAGCACATGGCAGTGGCCCAAATTGGGACCACATGGCCTGGGGACCTCCCCCTCCCTGGGGCACCCCACCCACTGGAACGCCTTCCCCCCACCCCATTCTGCCCTTCCTCCCCCCTGCCCAGAATACCCCTGTGTGCGCCAGTCAAACATGGCTGGCACAGGAGCGGCTTACTGGGGTCTTGTTCCGGTGTTGCAGGGCCAATGCAACTGCCTGAGTCGGCCCTGCATCAGAAGCTGTGGTGCAAACGTGCTTTACGGCATGTTTCCGACAGTGCTCGGCTGATGCAAGTGGCTTGCATGGATCAAAGGGGGGGGTGTTGGATTGCGTTCTGAATGTATTTTCTTTATGCTTCCTTTCTCCATTGCTCTTCAGAGATACAGCCAGTTAAAACACATGGCCAGTAGGAGAAGCTGGGCTGTATGGTCTAATAGAGACTGGAGAGAGAGAGAAAAATATCTGACCCTTGCAGGAGAGATTTTTTCTGTGTCAACAATCCTGCTCTGTACCCACACACTCTGAAAGGGAGATCTAAAAAAATACAGAAGCACTCTCAATCTGGGTGAAGTTAGGTTGGTCTCAAAGGGATTTTTATTTACTTTGCATTGGCATCAAATCAGCAAAAATTAAAAAGAATTTTAAAAGACCCTGAGTTACGTGCTAATCTCTGGCAGAACGGATTCCCCAGTGCTATGATTAGCCAGGAGAGGAATGCGTTTGATGCTCTGTTCAGTGATATATTTCTGTAATGGCGTTTCCCCCACAAATGTTCCAGAGACACTTGATGGGATGCCCTGAAGCACTGGATGAGGCGGCATCAGCTTTGGAAGTAATTGGTATGTCTGGCTGATGTCTTCTTCCAAGAACAAACTCTTTATTTTGCCATTGGTGCACTTGTGTGTCCTCATGCATGTCAGATTTTTTAAAAACCAATTAACTCGGAGGCTTCCCCACCACCTAACCACGGATTGAGAAGAAGCTGCTGGCTCATCAAATCATTTCCACTTTTCATGCTCCAGTTGAGAGATGAGGTGCAGATCAGCATTCACGGCCAGCTGCATGTTGGACTTTGCCTAGCTACAATCTCTGCTCCAGCCTGCAAAGAATTCCCTTCATTCTTGGCCAGGAGGCAACTGGGGGTGGGGATGGGGGAAAGAGGCCCAGATCTGCCCTAGTTCACCATTTTTTCCTTGCCCCATTTCTCCTGCCCAGAGGCTTCTTCAGATTGTTAAGCCCTGTACAAAGTCAGAACAGTAGTGATGGCACCTGCAGTCATTGTCAGAACACAGTAGCAGTCATGTGTATGTATAAATCGTAAATGCCAGGGGGAAATGACATTCAAGATACAACCAACAGCAAAGGATACATTGCAGTTTGGATGAAATAGCTTCTTCCAGCTCTTGTTCAGAAAGATTCTTGCTCGCTAAACATTTTTTTTAATTTATATTATAGGTTTTAATTATTAAGTTAATCTGAATAAAAATATATTTCCCCATTCAATTGATTGGATTTCACTGTTCATATACTCAACCTTCTAAACAGCTGCTCTCCTGGTAGCCTGTGGCAAGTAAGACTTTTCTCTGGGTCACCTTCTTCGTTGCTTGGGAGCTATTTCATTCTTCTCCTTGTTGGCTATTGATGACTTGCCACAAATTACTAAGATTGATACGTTTATGAACCAGCAAAAACTGGTGTGAACTACTAACCTTTGTGGTCTTAAAAGCAAGACTGCAAAGGCTGTAACGATGTCTACTCACTTCCCATGCACGAAGCGGAAGCTCTAATTTCTTGTAACTAGAGACTGCAACCCAAGAAATGGCCTAGCTGAAATTATACAGAAAATGCATGTTCCTGATTGTCTCACGGTAATTTGCTCTCTAGGCTACAGACTTCCTGTTGTTTGGCAACCCCCCCCCCCCGCACCACATGTATCCAGGTCCTGAGTACCCTTTTCAGAGAGAGTGGGCCCAAACACTAACTCCAGTTTTTGCTGGTCTTCTTGAGCCTTCCTGTGTTGTTTTTGTAGAAATTATCTTGTTCTGCTTTTGAATTCCACAAATAATTTGGTTTGATATTGCACAAGTATACCAAGGCCGTCCCCAGCCACAATGGAAAAGAAAAAGAAGATTTAAACATTGCAAAATAGGACTGTGTTTTTTTATTCTTTTAAGAGCGCAATCCTAACCTGGAGTTAGGCCGGCACAGTTAGGCCAGCAAAGTTTGGCTGGCACCAGGGCTGCGTTTGGACCACTCTCTGAATCAGGGAGGATGGCTGTGCTGGCCTCTCTGACTACAAGCATGGTCCAAACATACTTTATGGCAGAGGTTTTCAAACCGGGGCAACTGAAAAAATCGCAACCCAGAAGTGGGTTGCAATTTTTTTTCAATTTTTGGATGTATGGGGAGCCCTGCAGATGGATCCCACACCCCATGGATGCTGCAGGCAGCGGTAAGTCCCCCCAGCCCCATTATCCTGCGGATTGCGTCACTGCCATTCCCGGCCCCCAAAAGCACCACTGCTTTATGGTGTCCCTTGTGCCTGCCAAACTTTGCTGGCCTAACTGTGCCGGCCTAACTCCAGGGTAGGATTGCACCCTAAGAGTCTGATATTTATTTACAAACAGGGTCTTTCAGGACAACAGTAAAAGTAAGTAGTCTATTTCAGTAATAAACACTAATATAAAATATTCAGTTTTAAATCATCAGCGAAACACGAAAGTACCAAAGGCCCAGGGCTGGCCTGGTGATGTGTCTGATTGAAAGGCTACCTTCGAGGGGCAAGTTGGTGGAGAGCTCCCTATGTCTGCCTACCATCCCCTTCTAGCCCACCAAGCCACTCCTGAGTGTGCACAGGAAGAAGATCAGGGCGGCAGCAGCCCATCTCTTCCTCCAGCATTACTGGAGGAAAGGAAAAAAGCACTAATGCTTCTTCCTCCCCAAGCAGCTGGGGTGATAAGACAAGCACATCTAGGTGCAGAGATGGACCTAGTAGGGGGTCCCGGGGCGCCAGAGTGGCAGGGGCAGCATTTTGAGTACCCCTGACACTGCTGCTCCCCTCCAGAGCCCCCCTGAGCCAGGCTGGCTGTGTGTGGTGTCCTCTGGCCCTCCAAAAGCCTTCTGAAGGCTCCAGAGGGCCATTTAACATGATTTCCGGTTTTCCGATGAGAACCAGAAATCATGTTTAAAGGCATTCTAAAGGCTGTAGAATGCCTTTGGAGTGCCCAGGAACATCACACAAGGCTCTGGAGACTCCAAGTGAGTGGGGGGCATTCTTGGGAGGGGGAGCAGCAGTCTGCAGTCCCGGCCCCTGGTGGCAAGTGGGCCAGGTATGCGACTCGTTTGGTGACACCCACAGTCTGCTCCCTGCTCTTGAGCTCTGGAGCTAGGGGTCAAAGGCATGCATTTGCATGCGCATCTGACTAGACCCTATCTGCGATGACTTCTCCTAAAATGCTAGTAGGTGACTCTACAGAGAATTTTCCGATTTATCCCTAGAACACCCTGGGAAAGACTGCAAAAACTGGTGTAAATATACTCAGATGCAGCCTGCCTTCCTCTATAGGCCAAACTAGCTGTGATGTGAAAATGTGTCATCTAAGTTGGGACCTTGTTTTAGCTACATAAAACATCAGGGTTAGGATCATAGTGTAGAGCAGAGTCTAAATCTTTAGCTCCCCTTTGCCCGTCAACTTTTATGAAATCCTGATGGTGCCATTGTAGCAATTTGCAGTTTGGGGGGACCACAGCAGTTTCAGGAGGATCTTCAGTGGGGAAAGCAGGGCTGATAAACACCCCCCTACTACCACCTGCAGTCCTCATCTGGATTGGGGGGTGTAGTTCTTTTGCCTCATCTGTTCTTTTGCCCCAAAAGAAACCTCTAGTCTAACAGATGACAGCACGTTTTAACATCTTGGCTACTTTGGCCCTTCAAACCAATTCACACTTTACATTGAGTCTGGAAAAGCAAATACTGTCAATAGTGAAGTGGAAATGTGTGTGTGTGTTTGTAAATGCATAGCTGACATGTGCAAGAGAGCCATGGCAACCAAGGCTTCCCAGCACATCTCTCTGGTTCTTCCTTTCTTTTCAGACCACGTCACCATCTCTTAACAGGGTCACCACCTTTGCCTGGCCCGGCTGCCCAGCCTGAGACAGGAAACACAGCAGATAAGAAATCAGAAGCAGTCCTGTGGGTCTATCAGACAGAGGCATGCCTAGAGGGGGATCACAGCAAGAGGAGGGGGGATCACGTTTTGCCAGCAGCCACTCCCCCTCCTCTTTGGAGCCATTTGGAGCCAACCTAGCCTTTGTTTTGCTCTGGCCCACATGAATGGCTTTGAAGAGGAGGGGGAGCGGCTGCTTGCAAAACCTAGTGCTGTGATCCCTCTCTAGGTACACCTCTGCTATCAGAAAAGTCCAAAAGCCACGGTCCAGTCATACCTTTATTTGGACCAAATTAAAATGGCACAAAGTGGGAATGACAAGCTTGCAAATTATTCAGACTGCTTTATCCTGCTGGGTATTAAACAAAGCAACAACGGATTGAGGGTGGTGAGGGAAAAGCTGGACATGTTGTAGGACCCCCAAAGCCTGCAGTTTAACCGTCTTTCAGATGGAGTGCAGGAGGAGTTATGCAGAAGACTCTTGTGCATGTCTATTTGGAAATAAGTCCCACTGAGTTCAACTGAGCTTACTCCAGTGGTGTCATCTAAATGATTTAAGAACAGGTACTCACTTTTGATTGGCACGTGTTGGGACCCACCCACCGGAAGTGATGTCATAAGCCAGAAGTGATGTCGTGGCAGGAAGTGACATGAAAAAAGCCCTTTTTGAGGCCTCAGATGATTTTAAACTGACCCAACAGTTGCAACAGTATTCCACAGCACCCCCAGAACATGTTAAGGAGGCCTGGCATCATGTTAAAACCCCAGAGCAACTCATTTTTCAGTGGCAAGGAAAGGAAAGGCTCCGCTCGCTGCCTGCCTGGCTCTGAGAACGTGCAGGCAACTCAAACATGCAGGAAATTCAAATGTTGCAGAGGGCGGAGTCGACAAGTGGGCGGGTGAATGGGCGGGGCCAGCTGTAATCCTAGAAACTGGTACTCGCATACCCCCGCGTACCCCCTGCATGACATCACTGGCTTACTCCCACATAACACAGGTGCATTGGATTGCTGTCCATATTGATTCCAGGACACTATTCCTGGATGCACCCTGGGCTTCTGGAAAAAAGGGTGGGAAGGAATGGCCATTCCTCCATTGTTAGAAAATATTCTGTACAATCTAGGAATTCCTCTTTTCAGTCTCTACTAGCACTGATCAAGGCACATGGATCCCTTGATGTAGCAGGTGAAACTTTTGTGTATACGATGGGGAAAGCTTCACTTGCTTAAATTCTGTGTTTCAGGCTTACAATTTCAACAATTCTGTATTGTTAAAGGCACAGGAAAAAAAGGCAATGCAATTTTGCAGATCCACTTTACAGAACATAGTAGATGTTTATTGTACATACTCTATATATTTGGAGTTTCCGTGTTCGACAGATGTGCCTGTGTGCTGCTGCAAGGCAACTGGAGCCGGGGGGGGAGTAGACAGAAGAATTACCAGTGCTTCCACATTCCCATGGCTTGAAAAACACAAAATGGCTCCAGGAACTGCATGAAGCCAAAGCCGTCTTATTTGAGAAATGCTGTCAGAGCATGCACCCTACTCTTCCAACATAGCCCCAGCTCTTCACGTATGCCTCTGTTCTCCCTGCCCCCCACTCTGGATCTGTATTTCATTAGCCAACATTTGTGGTTATCATACTCTCTTAAGTGGGAATATCTAATACTAGACAGAAAGGAGATGCTGTGATATTCAGTGTACCACATCTGATAGGGATGAAGTAGACTGTTTGATCTCTGGAATTTGGCCTCTGGCACAGTTCTCTGGAATAATTTCCAATTAACAAATGGGCAAAGCAAAAATTTAAATCAAAACAACTAGCTGCCCTCCCCATACATAAAGGGGGAGAGAGATAATAGAAGTATGCAGTCAGCTACAAATTTGCTAACAGGCTGCAAAGCACAAGTTCCGAAGCAAATTCTTATGCTTAAGACAGCTCTGTACATTTTGTCTCTATCTTTCCTTAATGGGTTAATTATGCTCCTTCCCTTCCCTTACAACCCCAAATACCTACATTATCTAAAGCAGGGTGATATCCTACTCTAAACTATTGCTGTCTAAGTAAAAGGAGTGATTTGGTTGAGAACTAAGATAGTTCACATGCTCAGCTCAGATTGTTCCAAGAAAAACTAAAAAATTTTTCAATGTACTTAAACCCTTGTTGGAGATTTAGAAGGGAAATTCACACAGAAAGAATATGACACAGAAAGGGGGTGGAATATGACTAATAACTGGTCTTAGAGCTAACGTGCACAATGTCCAGTGGCAAAAATTTTCCCACTGATTAATTACTCTTGGGGGGAAAGGAATTTGCTAAGTATTCAGCTTGGCATTTATAAACAGCCATCCACCCACACAATAACAATGTAGCCCTTAAAAGGGGTTCAGACACACATTTGTCAATTTGCATCTTGAAAATGGCACACTGGATAGGATCTATCAGGGTCGGAGAAGAGATAAACAGATCAGATCTCAAAACATATTATGCAACTTCTGGAACGTTTCTTGGTGGGAACTGGTAGACCACACAAGAAGAATGGCTCAACAGTGAACCAAAAATATCTTGAGCGGGTCTTTTCTGTTTTAAAGGCCAGTTAGAAAATGAAAGCAGATTTATGGCCATAGCATTGCACAGACTGCATTACTGTTTTGTTGGGATGGCCTCTTTGCAGATTCTGCTGCTGTCGTTGTTTTTTATTATTTCCTGATTTTTAGCTTGTTTTTAACGTACGTTCTTAGCTGCCTTGAGCACCTCCAGTGTGGGAGCAGAAAGTGCAGGATATTAAACATAAAATGAAGTAAGACTGCAATCCTATGTATACCTTTCTGGGAGTAAGCCCCATTGAATGCCAGAGGGCTGAGTAAACATATGTAATATTGCATTGTAGGTAAGCTTGAGGGCCCAATCCTAACCTGGAGTTAGGCCAGCAAAGTTTGGCCAGCACAAGGGCCACCATAAAGCGCATTTGGTTACTCTCAGAGTCAGGGAGGATGGCACACGTCTGTGTGGTGGCCTCTCTGACTCCCAGAGTGGTCCAAACATACTTTACGGTGTCCCTTGTGCTGGCCTAACTGTGCTGGCCTAACTCCAGGTTAGGATTGCACTCCTGAAGATGGTTTCAGGACTTTGGCCAGAAATTCTGAAATTATCACATGGACTTCAGTGTTGCTTCTCCTGAACAAAGACAGCAAGGTCTTGTGTCATATATTAAAAGGTCATTATTGACCCATGTACTGAGATCATTGCAATCACAGGATCGTGAATGAATGGGCTAGTTGTGATGGTCATGCGTTTGGGAGGTTACAGCGAAAGAATAGCTGAGCTTTGGACTGCTTGTTACAGATGCAAAATAGGATTGTTTTTTCCTCCCCAAAGGAGTAAGGTAGACGTCGCTTTCTGAGTCTGTAGCCACTTCCTGGAGTGAAATGTTGGGAAAATAAATTAGCCGCCTTCACTAAAAGCGGAGCCTTTCATGCCAATCTTGAAAGACTCTGCCAGCAGTTAATTGCATGATGAGCCCTCTGGAAGTGGTTTGAGAATTCCTTTGCTGTTGATATATTGCTGTTTCGGTTGTTGAAAAACTGTTGGTACACACGCACTATTTCTGATGCTGGAGACGGGATCAAGGCAATTTATTCTTCCTGTCGAATGTCAAGAGAAAACCGTCCTCAAATGCAGCACCTAGCAGGGATTCTAATGCCCTTCTGCTGCATGGAAACTTCCAGACCATCTCCAGAAGGTTGGTGTGAACAGTCTCCCAGTGGTGCCCACCTCAGCCTGGTTGGAACCCCCCAAATGGGTTGTTGTTGCTATTCAGTTGCCAAGTTGTGTCCAACTCTTCGCAACCCCATAGACCGTAGCAGGCCAGGCCTCTCGGGTGGAGCAAAAGGAGATTTTGCTACTGACCACTTTCTCATTCTGTAGCTGGGCCTATAATTTATCCTGTATCCAGGAAGGATACAAGTGCATTGTGCTCTAGACATCCTGATGGTTGTCCCAATGGCTCTGGGCTTTTCTGCGTGGCTGGCCTTCTCTGCTCTGGTAGACCCATCACTCTTTGGAGCCAGTAGAGTGGCTTGAGTTGGGCAGCTGACACCCCTCCAGCAATATCAAGAGCCAGTTTTGGTGGGCTGGAGAAAGAATGAGGACTATGTTGTTGCTGGCTCCTCTCTACTTCGCCTCCGTCACATTTCTGCCCAGAAAGACATACGGGCAGAGCAATTTTCAACCAGTAAGCCAGGCAGTGGACCTGTAAGGTAATTACAATGGCAGATTAATACCTGGTAAAGTAGCTCTTGGAAGAGGAAAGAGGAGGAGGAGGAGCCTCTTGGCCTTCTGCTTACTCCTTTACCCTTTTCCCCCATCAGGGCAGCGCAACAAGGAATTCCACCGGACATTGTCTTGGGTCTGCTGCCTCTGCGCCATAAAAAGAAACAAATCAACCTCAAACCCGCAACGTGCTCCTCATGCACTGTCATTGAATCTGGACATGCAGGATTTCTCATTTTCTTTACAGAAACAAGGCAAAAGGAAAGCACTCCTTCATTTGCACTGTTCCTGTAAATTAAATCAGAAGTCCCGCACTCCTGGGTTTGACGACAGCAGACAAGGAGCATGGTAAGGATAAGAATTATCTGCTTCTTACTCGAGCAAGCAAGAATCAGATCATTGCAGTGGCAGTGAGCTGGGGAGAGGTGGTGGCGGCTGCGACAGCTGACTCAAGGTGAAACGCCCCCCCCCAAATGCGTTGCCCCCTCCAACCTTTTGCAATTTGCAGCTGATGCAATCCACGTCAGCTGGCCTCAGGGATTGGCCAGCCCTGCCTTCCATGAAAACAGAAAGTAGTGGAAGAGGAGAATCAAGCATGCAAAAGGAAGAGGGGAAAGTGAAAGAGGAAGCTCAGAGAAGAGCTTTGGACTAGAACATTACAGAGACTTCCTTTCCTCCACATGTCATCTCCTACTCCATCCCACCTTTCCATTTCCAGTCCAGAGAAAGGGAGGAGCTGAGTCCGGCACATCACCAGGTAAGGGAGGAAGGATTTAGCACATCAGTTCAGGTGCCAGAATGTCATGGGCCATTCCTGCACTCAGTTTAGTGGGAGGGAAGGCACCTATTCATGGTGCCTTGATGTTGTCTTGTAGGACAAGTATTGTTGTCTTGTAGGACCTCAAAAATCCAAGGGCAAATGCAGATGCTCAGATTTCTGAGGCTGATATGGCAAGCTGGGGCTATTGTTTGGGCTATCCAATTTTCCAGCACTGATGCAACCGCTCTGCAGCCTTAAAGGGAATAAACATCCTTGAAGGGAACGAATGACTGCCACTGCAGGATGCAGGGCACGCCCCTTTGGCATGCCTGCATCAGTGCTGGAAAGTTGGATAGGATTGGACCTTTAGTCTGATACTGTGAAATAAAAATGTGTAGCTTCTTTGCTTCTCACATCTGTTTCCAAAAACTCTTTTAGATTGGCTATATCCTCTTAGATGCTAATTCTGTTTGTAATCTGCCCGACCCAGTCTTCCATGAACATATGGTTCCTTTTTTCATGTAGCATTTCTGGGATGTGTTCATATCCGACTTCATTCACCTTCTCTGTGTAGTCTGGCTGAGAGAGACCACCTACATTGAGATCCAGCCCTAACCACAAGAAGTCACATGAGGAGTGTGTGTGACATCTGAACTCTACCAACTCTCTTGTGATGCATGTTTCTGGCAGAGACTCTCCTTGTAGCTGCAAGATCCCAAATGAGCTGACATAATCATGTAGGAAGAAAACACACAGAGAGGATGATTTATAGCTCATTATTTTGTGTGTTACTGAATTGAAATCAGTAGGACAGCATCAAGTCCAATAAAAGAGTTAGGTGAATTGAAGATGCTAGGGAATCACAAAGCCTGTCACATTAATCTCTTTAAGGGCACAATCATAACCAACTCTCCAGCACTGACATAGCTGTATCAGTGGAGCATGTTCTGCATTCTGCAGTGGAGTAGTAGTCATGGAGGCCTCCTAAAAGTGAAGGGAATGTTTGTTCCCTTAACTCAGAACTGCATTGCCCTTACCCCAGTGCTGGAAAGTTAGTTAGGATTGCACCCTAAATTTCATGTTGCAGTTGCAATAAAATAAAATAAATGGTCAGCAATGATGCTGACAATGATGCTGATGCCCTGTTGCTGATGACCTGAGTACGCTGGTGGTTATGTCTGGGCCGTGAGTGGAGGCCCCAAAAGGCAAGACTGGGCAGGTACAGAATGGCAAGGTGAGGCAGAGCCACAGGACCCTGGACAGTTCCAAGGGATAAAGGTTAGAAGTCCAGAGTAGCCTTCAATACCACCTCACAGATCATCCTTTCGGAACTCAGCCTCCCTGCCTGGAAAATAGAAACCTTATGAAGGAAGGCATCTTTCTGCCTGCAGCCTTGCATTTCAACTCCTGCTGGTTCTGTCCGGCCTTGGTCATTGCCCGTGCTGGTATACAGGCTACAGGGAGCATATGGGTTCCTAGCATGGGAGGTGCCAGTTCTTTATGGGGTTCGGAGGGCTTAGATTCTGAAGTCCTGTTCTTCTGGCTTGGTGCCAGGGTCTGGGGTTGGGTCCAGCATTGGGCCTGCAGGGGCTGCAGATCCTGACTCTCAATGATGCACACAGTTCCTGACTCTCAGTGAAAGCTGACATGGAGCCTGGCAAATAAGATGAGGACATTTACAAATTCATTCCAAAACTTTAATAGTACCATTTTGAAAAAAAAAAAATATCTATGCTTTTAATTGATTACTCCTTTTTCTTTTCCCTCACCAGTCATACGTACTCCTGGCTGTAGCACTGACCATCTCTATTCTTAATTCTTTGAGCCGCATTCTCACTCTCTGTCTGTGTCCCTCAAACACCAAGCAACCTACTTGGGCCACTCACTTGACCTTTGTCTGACCTTCTTGTATCTGTGTTGTTCCTGAGGCCTTCATTCCTTTTTGGGCCTCTTCCCTTTCCCCAATTCTGCCTCTTTTTGTACCCAAGTCTTTTCCATGATAATGAACGCAAGCTTTTGTTCTGTACCCGTAACAGTGAAAAAACCCATTTCCTCTTTATACCAGACTGAAGTGCTCTACATATGCCACTGAATTATGCAATGGTTAGCTAGATTTTATGTTAACAGGATAGGCACTCGGGTTGATTGAACTGTAGCTCCAGTTTTCACAGTTGAGGGATCATAGCTGTAAACCAACAGTCTCCAAACCACGGACCACTGTGTACAGAGAAAGCCTTCCCCATCCAGACCAGCGTGGATCATTCCGTTGTGCTGCTGCTTCATTTTCCAGCCAATCAGCTGGAAGAGAGGCTCTGGGCATTCATGTCTATGCCCGGCGTCCTCCTACACAGCCTTCTGGGACACATGGGCATAGACAGAAATGCCCAGAGCATCCCTTCCAGCATATCCTTGCCCCTCACAATGATCCATGCCCCTCACAACTGGGAAAGCCTTCCCCAAATGCCGGATCTGGCCCGCGGGCCCTAGTTTGAAGGCCCCTGCTATAAACAACTCTTCACCTGATCCTAAATTACAGCCCTAAATCCTGGCATAACAATGCAGTGGCAACCCCTTGCTTGGGCTTACCTGCTGTGGTAGGTGACCATGGGCCCACCAGGTGTGCAGGAGACCTCCCTGCCAGTGGGCCTGCTGCTCTCATCTGTGGAGGCTGCTTTACAACAGCCATAAAGCAGACCAGCACAACGCTAATTACATAGGCGGGGGGAGGGGGGCTAGGATTGCGCCATAAAAACTCCAGCTGATGCATCTGCGTCAACAGACCACACACTGTATCCTGTAACAACCTTCATCTGCTTGATTGGGTTTTCCCGAATCTGTATTCTAGCACCACTTGCTAGAGGTGTGTTGTTTTTGAATGAAGGTGACAAGAAAAACCAAGAGACAAAAATCTAGAGAGAATTCCACTTTGGAAGAGGTTCACCACACCTAAAATCTGGTTGTACACAGAACTGAATCAAAATATGAGGCCATTTTTCCATTTTGTCCCCTGTTGGTGATTTTGAAGGGGCTAGAAAGTTGGCAAAAATGTTCACAGGGTGACCATTACATGAAACTGCTGGCAGGGCATGGATGTGTCTGCTGAGATACCCACACTGACATTCTCTGTTTTTATCATAGCAGCACCTGCAGCAGCACCAAGCATGACAAGAAGCAGTGACCTCTGTTGCGTTGGCTATGGGGATGTAATTGGCTTTGTTTACCTCCAGTGGTAACTGTGACAAAGCCAAACATACTAGACGAACGGCACAATCCTACGCTGCCTGTTGCGTCGACGCTACGTCATAGCATTGACATGACTGGGTGAGCACTGACGCGGGAGTGCCCACGCAGAGCATCTTTCACTTCAGCTGAAGCTGGCTGGCATGAGGGAGGCTCTATGCTGGCACGGGAGAGCGATTGGCGGCAGGAAGGAGATTGTAGGTGGGGGGAGGGTGGGATGTGGGTGGGCTTGGGAATCGGCCATAAGGCCAAATCCCAAGCCCGATTGAGAGGCCGCGCAGCCTCGGTTCGGATCAAGATCCAAGGGCCGTCTCCTTGGATCTGCACCTGCTATTTTGCAGACACAGATCCGAGTAGCGCATTAGGGAGGCTGGAGCCTCCCCTACGGTAAGGGAATGAATGCTGCCTCCTTGCTGCTGGGAGGCTCCAGCCTCCCTAACCCTGCCTTGGATTTGGCGCTGGCCGGCCAGCCTTGCCAATCCAACACTGAGTAGGATTGTGCTCTAAGAGTGCGATCCTAACCTGGAGTTAGGCCGGCACAGTTAGACCAGCAAAGTTTGGCCAGCACAAGGGACACCGTAAACTGTTTGGATGACTCTTAGAGTCAAAGAGGCCAGCACACAGACGTGCACCATCCTCCCTGAGTCCAAGAGTGGTCCAAACACACTTTATGGTGGCTCTTGTGCCTTCTAATCTTTGCTGGCCTAACTGTGCTGGCCTAACTCCAGGTTAGGAGTGTGCCCTAAGTGGCACCATAACATCACTGTGTTCCGTATGTGATCTTTGACTGTCTTGGGAAAGTCAATTATTTGGGGAAGAAGACATGGTGGGGAAGAAATGGCACCAAAACAGCTGCAGAGTGGAAAAAAAAGATGTGGAACTGCTCCAAATAGCAGCAAAAATGGTACTTTTCTTAGAAACAGGAAGAGTCGAGAGTTTTTCACATATTCACTCAAAGCTTCTCCTTGGCCCTGAAAAAATTTGCAGATGAACTTTGGCATAGCCCTCCTCACCCACTGACTAAAGATATGATAGTGGAATCTGCAAGCAGCAGGTAGTGACGAGCACACAGATAACCACCAGGTTGGATTTCTAGAATCTGTGTCACAATAGGCCATCAAAGTCTATTAATGACTCCAGAGTCTCAAATGATAACAGACAAGTTACCAAGATTCCAGGCTTCCCTTGAACTCTGTGGATGTAATCATGCATCCGGCTTTTGAACGAATGCCTGCTGCTTGGGGACCTGCTATCATATCTGAATACAAAAGTGTAAGCTTAAACTTACTAAATTTGTTTCAAAAGCAATCTGACTGATAGTTTCTATTTTTGCCACCTGGCTCTGCTTCTCTACATGTGCTTGACGCTAGGAAATGGATCCTTTAAAATGAACAGATACTTGAATAATTAGCATATATGTATGCTATAATCAAGGGACGTGGTGGCGCAGCGGGTTAAACCACTGCTGCTGGGCTTTCCAACCGGAAGGTTGGGAGTTCAAGACTGCACGACAGAGTGAGCTTCCGTTTCTTGTCCCAGCTCCTGCCAACCTAGCAGTTCGAAAGCACCTAAATGCAAGTCGATAAATAGGGGCCACTTCGGTGGGAAGGTAACCGCGTTCCGTGCACTATGGCTTATAGTCATGCCGGCCACATGACCACGGAAGCTTATCCTCGGACAAAATTCCGGCTCTACAGGCTTTGAAATGGAGATGAGCACCGCCCCCCTACAGTCAGTCACGACTAGACCATTCGGTCATGGAGAAACCTTTACTTTTACCTTTATGCTATAATCATAGCCCATTGGATAATTGTGAGGACTCTCTCTCTCTCTCTCTCTCTCTCTCTCTCTCTCTCTCTCTCTCTC
>JAJKFI010000005.1:15075721-15173674 GCA_029204185.1 Lerista edwardsae
CTCTCTCTCTCTCTCTCTCTCTCTCTCTCTCTCTCTCTCTCTCTCTCTCAGTGTGTGTGTGTGTGTGTGGGTGGGTGGGTGGGTGCGTGGGTGTGGGTGGGTGTGTAGCATCAACCTCAGAAATCCAATGGGCTATGATTAGTACCATACTGAGAGTGGAGAATTGAAGCGCACAAGCAACCAAGTTCACCCCATGAGTTCCTGGTTTTGTGCTGGAGTTTGAGACCAAGTGTCCTAGGCCAGGCTCCAGTCCAACATGTTACCTGCTGGATTAAGCAAAGGGCAGGTTCAGACACTCCCTTCCTTTTTCAGGCCATAATATGTCATGTCAAATTTCTCAACAAATCTCAGCTCTGCAGCTTCTCATTGCCACTGCTCTTCTTTTGTGTTGTTTTTTATGGCAGCCTTAAAGAGATTTTAAAAAGAATCCAGCAGTATCTCATGTACCCTCTAGTGGCAGTAAGGTGAATAGCACCATTTACCCCTGGTTTCAAAAGCTCAACTTTTCTGTAATCACACCTTGTGATAAAATAGACCCCATCAAGCTTAACAATTGTCTCAAGTCCACTGAAGTCAATAGAATTACATGTCCAGTAGGACTTGATCTAAAGGGCATAATGGCCCAATCCTATCCTCTTCGTTGTGACAGCAGGCCAATGTTATAAAAGGTCCAGCAGCAGGCTGGTGCTGGCAAGTTGGCATCGGGGTGTTTCATGGGTGGGGGTGGGGGAAGAGGAGGGGCAGTTTATGGGTGGATAGGGAAAGAAATGGAGTGGGCCAGAGGGGGGTGGATCTCAGTGGCAAATGCACACACCAGATCATATCCCCCTTGTTTTGACCTACACTGCCTTCTTATTCTCTGTGGACTTACATTAGCTCAGGGCACATCAGGGTGGGGGGGTGGGGGGGTACTGGCCTGGATGACCAGGCTGGATCAACCCTGTCTCCTGTCCAGTTGGCCTTACCCAGGCCATTCAGATTTGCATTAGCTATTTGAGAGCGCAATCCTAAACTGGAGTTAGGCCGGCATAAACTAAGCCAGCAAAGTTTGGCTGGCACAAGGGTCACCATAAAGCGCATTTGGACCAATCTCGGAGTAAGGGAGGATGGCGCACATCTGTGTGTTGGCCTCTCTGACTCCAAGAATGGTCCAAACATCCATGACGGTGTCCCTTGTGCTGGCCAGACTTTGCTGGCTTAGCTTATGCTGGCCTAACTCAGTTTAGGATTGCGCCTTCAGTGGTGCAAATCTGAGTAGCCCCATTGGGATGGGTGCTGTGTCACACGGAGTAAGGGGAAATAAAACTCCTTACTCTGAGTTGTGCGTAGTCACCTACTACCCTACACTCAGTGGTGTCATTCAAATGATTTAGGAACAGGAACTCACTTTTGATTGGCACTTGTCGGGAACCTGGAACCAGCCACGGAGCCCGTTAGGATCCGGAACGCCGGTTCTGGTCCATTCCCCCTGAATGACATCACTGCCTACACTGGATATGACATAGGCAACGTGGCCTTCCTATTCCAGCACAGGATAGGATCTGGCTGCCTGAACATTATGGGAAGCTTCTCAAAGAACAATTCAACAGTGGTACAATTACCCAAGGATGGGGTGGGTGGTTTCCCCTTTGTTTCAAGTAGGATTGGACAGCTAGCTGCTGGAGATGCTCTAGTTCTGGGTTTACTGCTACAGGTAGGGACTTGGGCCAAGGTGGCCTACAAATCTACCTTCAACTCTGTCCTTAGTTCTTGACAAATATAAGCCTCAATTGCATTAGAAATAAAGAAATTTTTAAGTGGCCACTGCTTAAGGAAGAAATAAATGGCAGTCCCAGTTCTGTCATTCTCTCCATACAGTCAATGCCATTCACCACAATAGCTTTATGTCCCCACAGAGTATAATGTGGATTAAAATCACCACCATATGGGTTCTTAAGAGAAAATGTTTCATAGAAATATTACATATATTAAAATCCCCAACATGTACTCTCATTACTCTTGACGGTCCCTTTGTACTTCAACACAGACACATTTTCACAAGAAGACTATAGCTATGTTACGGAGTTCTCTCACAGGGGTTACATTCGATATTAATTGCACTACATTCCCATTTTGTATTAATAGCACTCACTTTAACACAAAGAGGCGTGCGCCATTGGGAAAGGTTAGCAGCAAAGACTGCTGCTTAGAGGACTCAGAAGTGTGACAAGGGCATCATCTGTCTTACTAGGATTTTATCATTAACATGTGGTTGCTTTTCGCACACGTGGGTCAAATGTCAAGCCACATTTGCTGCTGCACTACAAAGTTGCCAGTGCCAAGGCATGCTGCGAAATGGTCATGTGACCATGACATCGTATCCCAAACTCTGCATGGATCCATTTTCATTCTGTTGCTTGTATTTGTCCTTGGGGCTGTGAGAAGGAAACTAAAGAAACAATACTATGCACACTTAAATAGATATCAATATCAGTCATACCTTAAACTATACGCTCATTTACAGTGATGTCATTCACCCACTACGCACCACTACGCGAGTACCGGTTCCTAGAAGTTGAGCTGGCCCTGCCCACTCGAAGCTGGCCCCGTCGGCTGGTTGGCTCAGCAGCTGCGCATGCGTACTGCACGCCCGCAGCTGTTGCCTGCACTTTCTGTGAGGAGGCAGGCAGGCAGGCAGGCAGCGTGGTGGTGGTGGCAGCAGCAGCAGCAGCGGCGGCAGCAGTGGCAGCAGCGGAGCGAGAGGACCGGAGGCGGCGGCAGCCGCAGCAGCAGCAGCGAGGGAGACCCGGGAATAAGGCAGCAAGCGTGAGAAGGTAGGCTGCCTGGGGCTCCTGCTCCCTCCAGCTGCACAGATCCAGCGTCCCAGTTCCTCCTGCAGCCTAGCCCCAGCCCCCACGCGGTCTTTTTTTGGTTGCCTGTTCCCCCTCCTCCTGCTCCTTGCCGGCCGGCCCAGTGCTCGGTCGGGCGCCCACGTGGTCGCGCGGCCTGGTGGGCGCCCGTTCCCCCTCCTGCTCCTTGCCGGCTCCTTGCATTTAACATTAAAGTTAAATGGCTCCCTGTCCCAAAAGGGCTCACGATCTAGTAAAGTCTAGCCTGCTATTTAACCAGGAAACAGTTGAAGCAAAATATGTATATACACATCACTAGAAAGCAAAGCAATAGAAGTTAAATCAACACTAACCACAAGCTGAAGTTATTCCAAACATGATCACATCCATGGCAACAATCATGACCTCACTCCCTGTCATGACATCACATCCGGCTATGACCTCACTTCCTGCCACGACATCACTTCCGGCTTATGATGTCACTTCCGGTGGGCGGACCCCGACAAGTGCCAATCAAAAGTGAGTACCTGTTCCTAAATCATTTGGATGACACCACTGCCATTTACCTGTTCATTATGTTCCACTGAACAGCGGGAATTACTTTGAGGTAAAAATGCACAGGACTAGTTAGCCAGAGGCCAGTTATATGACTTACAGCCAGTAGTGTCATCCAGCAACAAGCTGCCGGAACACTAGGCGGGACTTACTGCTTGATTGACAGGCTGTCCGTGACGTGTTGCCTCCTGCCCACCCACCGCACGGGCTCCCTCCAGTTGGTGCGCCCTTCCGCTGCTTGCCCAGGCACCCAGCGCGCCCCCCAGGCAAGTGGGCACCCCCTCAGAAGCCAGGGGTGCCTGCGTGGCGGGTGGGCAGGCGGTGACATGTCACGGACGGGCAGCCAATCAGGCGGTAAGTCCCTCCTAGTGTTCCGGCAGCTCGTTGCCGGATGACACCGCTGCTTACAGCCCAATCCTAACCTGTGTTGGAGCAGGCAGGCCTGCAGGCCTGCACTGTATCTATACAGGTTTGGGGCCACTGCAGCTCACCTCAGGGCAAGGGGACCTTTTTGGGACTGCTAGGATCTGTGCCAGCAGTGGCAGAATCAGTCCAAGTGGCAGAATCAGGGCTGGCCAACCTGGGGATGGGGGCTAGGATCCGGCCTAATGCTGACACCATCCCCCTCTCTGGGCCAACCCGCCCAGGGGCTGCTCTTTGTCCTGCTGCTGCTCCGTTCCACCATTTTGGAGAGGGTCATTTATTAGTAGGGCCATTGGGGGATGTGAGCCCACACGGGCAGCACAATGTGCCTTGTCAATTGTCAAAAAACTGATGGTGTGCCTTGGTCATTTTTGTGCCTTGCCAGTGTGCTGCGAGATGAAAAAGGTTAGCGTCATTGCTCTACAGTGTAAAATTTGAATCTGGGCCAGTACCAAGAGGAAAGCTTTAGGACACAATTGTAACCAACTTTCCAACATCGGGATAAGGGTAACCCAGCTTTGAGGTATAGTAAGGGAACAAACATTACCTTACTTGTTACTTGTCCAGGACTACTACTCCACTGCAGGATGCAGCACATTCCCCATTGGCACAGCTATGTGTCAGTGCTGAAAGTTGGTTCGATTGCGCCGTTTCAAAATTGTTGATCAACAGGAAAAATGAATCCCTTTCAACCAGGCAGAACTTTCATCATTTGTAATGGATAATCTACTGTTTGAGTCCTCTTACTGTACAAGAGGATCTAGCCCTTAAATGTGCTGCAACAGGCTTTTATTCCTGGCAGCTATTGCTATTCTGGATTTTTTTTCAGCCTCCAACATGAAATGACGGCCAGAGTGTTAAAGTATAGCTACTTCATCATCAGAAAAATAGGGGATGGAAGAGTGCCCATTCATGTTCACCAATCAATTTTTTTATAGCAACATGGCTTCTCACGCCCATGTGTAAATCCATCCAGGGCTGTCAAGTGGTGACAACCCGAATGAAGGAACCGTCACACACAGCAGTGAGATTTTATTGGCCCCTTTGAAATATTTGACAAACTCTTAAAATTAACACAAATGAATCAAGGTTTGCTCCAGATGAATGCAAGGTGGCAGAGCCATCTTGTTTAACATCCAGTAAACTGACTTCAAAGATAAATGAGATGTAAGACATTGTCTGAGTTACCGTACTTTAAATGGAAAAGGGTAATTAAAGAAATTGGAACTGATGGTAGTTTTCTATGGCAATTTTTTTCTCTGCCAAAAGTTCTGTTTCTTGCACTTCAGGGAATTTAAAATACCTTCGGATTCCGTAAACAGCCTAATCTACATGGTGCATATTGGGTGGGATGATACAGAAATGATTGGAACTGCCTGACTTCCATGTGCCACTGAAACACTTTCAGATCAATCCTACCCCCTACTTCCGAGCCAGCACCTGTCTCAAACAATGTTATGTTTGTGGCTACTCAGGAACAGGCTGGGCTAGTGCACGGACATGCAGTGGCCAGCAGCACTGGACCTGCACCCAGAGAAGGTAGGTTTGTGCCAGCCTGGAATCCACATGCACCATATCAATTGCTTGTCAAACAATTCTTGAAACATGTGGAAAAGATTGAAATCATGATAGAAAGCGGGGAAGGAATGCTACCAACTGTGTGATGAAACAAGCCATGGCTGAAGATATCCATTTGAAATTGCAATTCCGTAACCATAAAACCCATGGGAAAATATCACTACCAAACATGATATTTGTTCTGGCTGTAAGTTACAGAGAAGTGTTGAAGTGGTCACCTCAGGTAGTAGATTGTGGGGGGATCTACCTCTGTCTGCCTCTTTGCTTCCTCTGCTCCCCCTTCTCCTGGATTAAGAACATAAGAACATAAGGATTGAAAAAGGGAGAGATGGGGGGGAGAGGGCACACATGGAGGGGAGCAGAGTGCTGAGCTAGAACACTGGAAAGTGGGAGGAGCAGAGGTCACTACATCTTCCCCTGAGGAAAGCAATTGGCATGCCGCCTCAGGAATTAGGTGGTGCTGGGCCAGCTCTGCTTGATGAAACCCTACATACTTCACACCAATGGCACAACCTTGACATCTGCGAGCAGGTAAAGCAAATCAGCCACCTCTTTGTCCCTGTTTCAAAAAATGATTAAACCCCCACTATATTTCTTTTGTACTTGCCACTTGATGATGCTCTATTTTGATTATCTTATGCTAGACTAATTATTCAATAACTTTTTTAACATTAGGTTTCGCTTCACTCAGCAATGGCAAAGTTTCCTTCTTGAAGTTCCATCCGTTCCATTTAATCTTTTTTCTTCCATTTAGACTCTGAGCTGGCAGAAGATATGCGTTATTTTAGTTATATACAGCATCTATTATATTTTAAGTGCTTTCACCAATAATAAGAAGTGATGACAATGCACCAGAAATGAAATAGGGGTTAGGAAACACTACATATGTGCACTTTCCCAGAAATCTGTATGCTGTTATATCTTTTAACGATCAATATAAAATTTTATATAGAGATAAATTTTTGTATATAAAATGTGTGTGTATTATCATTAATACAGATCATTACAACTATACTGAAAAATCTGTTGCACAGATCACAATTGAAATAATGTTAAGTAAAAAATGAGTTTATTGGAACTCCTTTTTTACTGAACATTATTTCAATTGTGACCTGTACAACAGATTTTTCAGTATAGTTGTAATGATCTGGAGCCTAAGAGCCTCCTGTAATACTGCCTTCAAGCTCAAGATGAAAATAGGCTTGCCAAATCTTAATATAAAATATAGAGAGCAAAGCATGTTTCGTTTCATTTAAGAAAGGCGATCACTAGCTTCTCAGTACAGGACGAAAACACATGAGCGCTGAGGTGGTTCCCTGGCGTTGCCCCAGCAGACCCATTAGCTGCATTTGGGCTGCGATAAATCGACGGATATAATTCTGCCACCCTGCCTGAAAAAGTGCCGTTTAAAATTATAGCCATGTAATGTTTCATAGGTTGTGTCCGTGCGTATGTGTTCGCGCGGGCTATCGAATAGAGCTCTGCCGTCTGCAGCGGATGTAATGTAATGCGGAAATCCATCAAATCGCCCGAACCGTCTGGCCAACGAGCCAAGCTCGCTCACAGCAACCACCTCGCGTCTCCATCTTTGTGACTGGAACTCGCGCAAAGCTTGGAGGCTTCACTGCGGCGGCGGGAGGGGATGCAGCGACGTCAGAGTAGGAGTCCGACATCTTGGTGAAAACCATTAGTCGGGCAGAGCGATAAGAGAATACGATTTTTTTTCCCCTCCAGCTCTGGGGCAATCGCCGCCATCTTTAGTAAGGGCTTCCGATGACTTCTACCACCATTTTTTGGATGGGTCATTCTTTGTTCAATTTCCCTCCCCTTTCTTTCATCATTCCCCACCCCCAGTCTCTTTATTCGTCGATGCTAAGTCAAATTTCAAATTCTTTAAAATAGGCGAACGAAAGACGTGAAGTGGTACGTGTGTGAGTGAGTGAATGAACGAGAAAAAAAGAGACGGTCTTTTTTGAAGGAAGTGATCAGTTTGCCTCAGATATATTATTTCCGGGTGATACGAGGTGACCTCTGTCCCCGTGACGCTAGCCTCTTCCTTTCCGGTGCGGGCTGCCGCTTGCAGAAACGCTTGAGTAAGTGGCTGGGGGGATTCTTCATCCATCCCCATCCTCGCGAGTCGGGCCGTTTCGCCTGTTCGCTAATCCTTCGGTGGGTTTCCCCGCTCCAAATGCTTGGGCAGAGGGAAGATGCGGGTGCCGTTGCCTAGGGCACGGCTGGGGAACGACTACCCTCCGTGGAAGCGAAATGCTGCTTGGAGTGCCAAGAGTTAGGCCTTGCGTAGCCTTCTCTTCGGGCTCAGTCTTTGGGGTGTCTGCCTGCCTACTGGCTTACATCTTTTAAGCTGTGCAGCGCTTTTGTGGGGAGCAGACAGCAGAGATAGCCCCATTGAACAGTATATGGAGAGGTGGAGGCTAGTAAGTAGCTTTATTCAGGGCCATCACCAGTTGGACTAGCTGGCTCCATTCCTTTGGAGACAGAGTAAGTTCTGGGCAGCTGCGATGATTAGGTATGGAAAGGGTTTTGGTTATTAACTTGAGATTGCCATAGCCAGGGCCACTAGAGAATTTGCCATGTTTCTTCTCAAAACATTCTCATAGAAAGTGTAACATGTGCACCACTTCATTGGGGAGAAAGTTTCTTCTCGCTTATGCCTGGTTTTTAAGCTTAAGAAAGATGGGATAAGAACAGTGTTTGACTCTTTTTCCTGTACGGATGTGAATGTATTAACAGGCACAATTTAGGATTCCTTATGTTTAGAATTGCTTTCTGCCCTTGCAGATAGCCTTGCATGGCACCCACTTGCAGTGCTGTATAAATATCTTTAATTTTTAAGTCTGCTGATGGTGTAATGAGTGGGTAACATTACATTTAAGTATATTGCTGGATACTACATAAAGGTTGAGTCCAGTTAGCAGTCGTGAAGAAAGGGGTGGGAAGAAAAAGACTGTTATGTTAATCTCATTCTATGCCCTCTGACAAGAAGTCTCAGTATATTTTGGAGGATTAATGCAAATCAGCACAAGCCTTCTTTCATTCCAGATTTCCAAGTTGAAAAGTGCTTGTTGACTTGCTTTATGATGCTATTCCCATTCATAGCAATTAAATATATTCTGTGTACCTCAGGACTGGGATCTTGCTAAGCAATGTAAAGAGAAAATGTTCTGTATCTTCCTTCAGTTGCATAAGGATGATCAGACCAACTTATATTAGCCTAGTGGCCTGTCTCCAGTAGTTGAGAGGAAGGAAGAGGGCATCTTCTGAGCTGACAATTTCTAGCAGCCTAAATTGCCACCTGATTGATGTTGTCAAATTTCTCATTAATATTCTCTTTAAAAACCACCAGCCTGTTGCACATAAACAAGCAAAACAAAAGGGAAAGTCACTGGCAGAAAATATTGTAGAACTAGGGGTATCTAGTTCTCTGGATCCTGTCCTTGCATCTCTTCCCATCACATATATCTGGTATCTCTGACAAGATACCTTTCTAGTATCTCTGACAACTATACAGATGTCTGCAGAACATGCACTTGTGCTCCTGTTGAATGGAGAGCTTCTATTGTTGACCAGTGCCCCTTTAAAGCAGCTCTAACTTTGCTACAGAGAGCAAGGAACTCATTGCTTAGACTGTATGTATGTCTTCCAACTATTTGTTGCTCTACCAAAGTGGTCTTCCAAGTGGAGACGGCTGCTCCTGACAAAAGCTTCTCTGGTGCAAGCTGTGCTTACTGTCTGCGGGGGAGCTACAATAGCCCCCAATCGTCGTGTTGCCATCCAGTCTGCCCAGAAATCTGGGTGCAAAACCTGCTGGAGCAGCAGAACCCAGAAGCTGGTGCGACTATTAGGGGCTATCAGAAGGGCTTTCCTGTGACTCCCTGGCAGAACAGTAAGTTCCGTTCACCTGGGGGGGGAAACAAATTAGGGGCATTGGATCCGGCCACTGGCCAAAGCCTGGAGTGCCCTTCTCTACCCTGTCCCTTGTGTGTAAAACAATTTCCTTGTTTTCTTTTGCCAGGAAAAATCTGAGGGGCTGCAGGTGATGTGGTTTAGATTGCAGAGGGTATGGGCCAAGGCACAGGCTATCAGGGTCTGAAGACATGAGCACTTCTACTCACTGTTAGAACTGTAAGAATCAGTACAGAGGATTCTTCACAAGTAGTGTCTTATTTAATATTTGCAGCCCAACCCCATGTAACGGCTTTTAAATATGCTTGTTTGGATGTATGAAGCCTGAATGATTTACATTTCCCAGGCTGGCATTAATCGCTTAATTGAATAAAACTATGAATAGTTGTTCCAAGAGAAAGTACTTTATGGGCCCTGTCTTCTCCATGGTTTTTTTTTGTTTTTCCACAGAAATGGCACCTCGTAAGGGTAAGGAGAAGAAGGAAGAACAGGTTATCAGCTTGGGACCACAGGTTGCTGAAGGAGAAAATGTATTTGGAGTTTGCCACATCTTTGCTTCCTTCAATGACACTTTTGTCCATGTAACTGACCTGTCTGGCAAGTGAGTAGCATGTATTCATAGCTTCACCTTCCTTCGGTGGTTGTTTTTTTTTTTTTTCCAAAATGGAAAACGTGAACAGAAAATGTCAAGAATTCTCATGATAGATTTTGATCTTTCTGACATTTATAAGTAATTTGGCAAGGAAAAGAAGTACAGTTCTCAGTTCATCCAATAATTGTGAGCTTTGTATCATGTGGACGTCATCCACATTTTTTAAATAATATGTGGTTACTCCTTCTCAGGGAAACGATCTGCCGAGTAACTGGTGGCATGAAAGTGAAGGCCGACAGGGATGAGTCGTCCCCTTATGCTGCTATGTTGGCTGCCCAGGATGTTGCCCAGAGATGCAAGGAGCTGGGAATTACGGCCCTTCACATCAAGCTGCGGGCTACAGGTGGAAACAGGTATGTGTAACAATATGTTTCATCACACATGCACATACTTCTGCCTGGAGCTGAACCATGGATGGCACTTCCACAGTTTCCAGTTTTTGCAGCGTGGTATGAAAGCAATCAATAGTTGTTTTTAAACTGTTATGCACAATGTACTTGGTGTCCTGTTGAAAGGAGTTAAATGGTATACCGTCTTGAGAATGTCTGTGTGTGCAGATGCAGGTTCATAGTGATGCTGAATACATTGAAAACCAGATATAATGAGGTGCTAATATATTTCAGGAGATTTAGTGAAGGGTAATATATTTGAGGATAAATTTATATGCCAATAAAGGTTTGGGAGCTTGATTGATATATTTGAGGATATTTGGTTTGGTTTGTCAGGATGTGGTTTGCACCAGTATTATTTGAAAGGTATTCTTCATACAACGTAATAATAGCAATAGATAGAAGCCATTACTAAGACAGTTGTTTCTGAATGCTGGTTTAGCTTAGAGTGTTGTAAAGTTCTAGAAAATATCATAGGAAGCCACTTTATACTGAATATTGTTAACACAGACTGGCAGTCTGTGTCTGAAGTTTTAGACAGGCATATTCCTTGCCCTACCTGGAGATGCCAGAAATGGACCCTGGGACCTTCCACATCCAAAGTGCAGGCACTACTCACTTTACACAGGGGTTGCATTCAGATTTCCAAGAACTCTTGGAAATCTGCACGTATATTAAAGCTGCTTTTCCCATAGGAACCAGTGTACATGGTGTCGGTTAGGAGAAAAGTAATTGAACACTTTCTTCTCTCTCCCCCCCACACACACACACACACACGAAGCATCTTACGAGGTTGCTCATTAGCAGTTACGTTAGTTGCATTTTAAAGCTGGCAAATGTCACAAATTGTATTTGTTGTGCAAGGAAATGATTGACTGCATTATTTCAAAAATGGCCTGCATAAATTAGGCTTCTGGTATTTGCAAATTGTACTATTCCAAAAACATGTAAACCAGGAGCTGCCTGTATATGCTAGACCAGGGGTCTCCGAACTACGGCCAGGAGACCATATCCAGCCCACCACAAGTTTATCCGACCCACAGCAACTTTTTTTTGGTCAGAGCATTTGCTGATGTTTGACATTTTTTACTCAAGTATCATTTCTCAGTTTAAACATGGCATTCTTTCTTCGTAATTGTCACACTTCACTCTTGTTCTAAATTATATGCTGACGAAAAAAATTCAAGTAAAACTTATTAATTCATTTAAATTTCATTCATTTATAAAACTGATTTTTTTCAGCCTGAGAAAATATGTAAAATATACAATGTTGCCCTTGTACTGAAAAGTTTGAAGATCCATTTGCTAGACCACTGAACAATAGTTCTTCCCTTAAGAGTTGAGAGAAAGTTGATAACATTTTAGTGATAAAGGATAAAAGACATTTGAACAGGCATTCTGAAAAGTTTATAAGGAAGAAGAAAAGCATAGATGAGATCTCAAGAATTCACATGGAAAATGACAGTTGTATGACCATGGTGACTCTCAAGGGGCAAAAAGTGCACCTCCAACATTATTTTCTGTCCTATATATCTGATTAGAAAAGTAGTTTCATGAATTCCAATACACTTATTGTCAAACAATCACACTAGATCAAATGTCACATTAGATACAACTCTGCAAGTGGTTTTAAATTTTGAAAAATGCTTCCCTTACTCTCCCATCCCCCAACTCGGCGTCCACGCAAAGATGAGCAATTGAAGACAATTGTGAGAATTGCAACTTTCATCAGTGTGTAAAAAGAGTCCTGCTGGGTCAGATAGTTGTCCATCTGGTCCAGCACCCTCTTTCTGACAGGGACCTGCCAGCAAGCCTGAGCACAGAGCAAGTCCTTCCCTCCCCTGCTCCTAGCAGCTGCCTGGCCAAAGATAGTATCAAATTGTGAATACATGTTGCTGCAGTTCCAATGAGGAGATGCTAGACTTTGGATGCAAGTGGTATCTGTAACTGGTAGCATGTACAGTCGGTCCTCTTTGTGTGAACTCGCTGTCTGTGAATACACTTACCTGTGAAGCGTAGAATTGCTACTTACCTCGTTATCTGCACTTGTGTCCTCCTTATTCACTATGCAGAGACCCTCCAAAGGCAGCAGGAACCTTCAGAATCACATCAGTGACCAACGCTGGCCCCTTTAAAATGGCGGCAGAAGCATCCTCCAGCCATATTTAAAAGAGGTCCATGCTGGTCACAGGTGCCACTCTGAAGATCCTTGCAGCCTCTAGAAGATCTCTGCAGCATTCAGATATCTTTTGGCACTTCCTGCTGCACTCTGCTGGTTTCCTGAGGGGGTCTGCCGGATTCTTCTGTTGGCAGATAAGGTACCCCTTGACAGTGGGACAGAACTCTAAGTTTTACAAGGAGCCTTACCTTGCCGTGGAAATAGTTCCTTTCCAGCACCGTTTTAGCCAGTCCTCAGGGGGGGTGGGAAGCAATGTCGTGGAGTTGCTTACTGGTTACAGTGGCAAGGGAGAGGAGGGATTTACATGACAGGGTAAGGCTCCTTGCAAAACGTAGAGCTCTGCTCCCCCATAGGAACACCACTGCCCCTTGAACCTAACCTCATTAGTCCCACAGGATCAGTGGTTCATTTTCTATGAATTTGCAAGGATTTCCAAGAATCTAACTCTAGCGGATAATGAAGACTGACTGTATGTGTTTCTTTTTTCTTCTTAGAACAAAGACTCCTGGACCTGGAGCCCAGTCAGCCCTCAGAGCCTTAGCTCGGTCTGGCATGAAGATTGGGCGCATTGGTAAGTGGTCTGCGGTAAATACATTGTTACAGTGTATTTCTTGGAAGTACCTTTCCTAGAAAACACAACTAGACCTCAGTGTTCCTTTACTTCTACTTGGTCATACAAACCACTTGGTTTACTACAGCCTTGTCTTTTCCCTTTTTTTTACACAAGTCGCAATCAAGGATTGTGACTTGTGTGAAGCTGCATTTTGACAACACTAGCAAACACACCTCTAGTTTAAGAATCTCACTACCATCTAAGTTGTTTAGTTGTCTCTCCTGTTCTGCTTGTATGAAAATCCCTAAAGCTGTTGCAGTTTTGTTTGAACATGGTCTTTCACATCCTGAATTTATTGAAAAATAAAAATAAACCCACAAGTGGGAAGTATATCAGAGCAAGCTGATTGGTGAACCTGCTTTAAAGTGACTCACTTAATAATACATTCTGAATACTAGGCATCTGTATTAGGTACTATTTTTCATGTTGAAGAAAAAGGAGTCCAAGGATGTACAATGGTTTTTTATGGTTGTATGCGCGCGCAAGAAATTGGAAGCCTGTTTCTGACTGTGAAATGTTTATTTCTCTGCAGAGGATGTCACCCCCATCCCTTCAGACAGCACCCGCAGAAAGGGCGGTCGCCGTGGTCGCCGTCTGTGAACAGTAGCTGTTATCTTTCATCATTAAAGCTTTCCAATAAATCTCTGTTCTCATTTGTTCTTCTCTTATATGTGCAGTTACTGCTGGTATTCTGTGAAGTGCATCCTTGAGTTGCCTTTGGGCCTTCTTCCAAATAATTTCTTACATGAAAGGCATTCTCTCTGTGGGGAGTTTGTTTTCTGTGTGTTAATAGCTCCCATAGGCATTTCTGTTGTGTCACTTTCCCCCTGAAAGTTATTTTTTCTGTGTCACTACTGGATATTACATAGCATAGGATAAAACATCTTGTTGCAAATTGAGGGTAGTATCTGTTATAATGCAGCTCTGGGGAGATAATGGTGGTAACTAAAAGTAGAACTAGAAAACACCTACATTCCTTATGCAGAATGAATGAATGAACTGCCTGAGTGACAACATTTCTCACATCACAGTATTCCAGAATGTGATAAGCCAAGCACACAAATCTAGCACTGCTCATGGGATCCTGGAGAATCCTGGAATCATGTTGTTCATCACATAAACTTTTCAGAACCATACAGTTAGCAAAGCCTTGCTTTCCTGTACCAGGGGATGTTAGAGCATTTGTATTTCCCCTTTGTAATTTTACTAAGGAATTTCAAGGTTACTCCTAATAGTAATACACTCAAAATAGTCATATAAAACAAGCAGCATAAACTGGAGAACAGCAATCAAGTCATAATAAAAATCAAATAGGAGTACTAATAATTTTTGTTAAGCATAGGCAAGTAAGATATTTGTGGCACTCAAAGCAGATGAACATTTCTAAGGAAGGAAATTGAAGAGCCACCTTCCAAAGGTGTGTGTGGGGTTTTTTTTTCCTGGCACAAGGCCTTTGTACATAGAGCAAGACCTGCTTAAAATACACTAACCTCAAGTTGTAAAAGGCTTTAAAGGTTGAAATCAACACAATCATCAACTTCCTGCAAACCAAAAATCCAGTGGCAATGTTTATATCGTTCATAAGTGGCTCGCTTTCATTGCTTTTCCAGCTGCCATATTTTGCTCAAAATTACTCCAACTAGTCCTCAAAAGTACTCCCAGCGGGACCCAAATAACTGTGGCTGGACTATTTGTTCAGGAGCACTTGCAACGGTGCACCAATCATAAGTTGACAAAAGGTGCTTTGTGCCGCAGATGCAACCTTGACATTTTAGGTAAAGGCTATATGAAACAGCTCCCACAAGATGTAAATCCTAAGAAGATGCCAACCCTATCAATAGGGTGAAAAACCCCTTCCTGATCTGAATTAACTATTTCTTTTTAATTTCAGAACAAAATGGTTAGGTCAGTGATTCCCAACCTGGGGTCGGGACCCCAAGGGGATCAAGAACCAATTTTTCAGGGGGTTGTGAAGAGCTTTGGGCAGCCACCTTAAAAAGCTGGGCACCACCATTTTAAAAGCTTCATTTAGGCTAGGGCTTTCCCATTAAACTGGCATTTCCTTGATGCTTGTGGCTATGAGGGGAATTAGCTTTGCTATGGGCTCGTCTTGGTGAGTGCATATGCGAGTGTCTTTCTGAGGGGCCATGTCACATGTGCATGCCTAGGTGAGTCTGGGCACATGGGAAAGAGAAACCTAATGCTCTGAATTTTGGCTTTACCACTTGATTAGCAACGGCATAGAGAAGCCACAATGCGGTCTGTGCAATGTTCTCAGTGCTGAATCAATCACTGAACTCAAAACTCAAATATCACTAAGATACAAAGTATTCAGAACATTCTAAAAGGGCGTGGAGCTCTTTCAACTTCCAAAAGTGTGATTTATTAGAAACAGTGACTTCACTTCCTGCTTAAAGAATCACTTCTGCACTTGGGGGGGGGGTGTCTGACAGGTTGTAAATAAAAGGAATCCCTGTGCAAAAAAACGTTGGGAACCACTGGATTAGATTCCTTCCGAGGGCCATGTCTGGACTGGCATGTTCGCATTCCCCAAACCCCAGTAAATATTGGAAGCCTGCCCAAGGGCATTCATGACTCAAATGTTCAAAGGCCCCTATGTCATTTTTGGGTCTCCACATTACTGCATGGAATCCCAACACATCAGGTGTGGCAAGTTGCCTTCAGGAAGGTATACTGCACTTTAAACTTTTCCTCTCAGCCATCTTTCCCCTTTCTTCCTCAGAGTAGCATTTGGGGAACAAATCTCAGACATTATCCCTTTTCCTTACTCTCAGTGCACAGGATACACATTGCAAACATTCATCTACCACAAGCCAGGCGCATGCAGGTATTGGTTAGAACTGATTGATTTTTCTTAACTGCATTTTATTGAACCATTGGTGAAAGGGCACCCTGGGTGTAAGTTTTGTGGTCTGTTCTTTTACAAGAAATCTTGAGTCCTTTTGAGTGGAGGCCTGCCCTCTCTGCCTGCCCACCTAGTCTTTAGAAGGCAGGGTTTCCTCTCTCCCACACTACACAGTGCTGATCTGCAACCAGTTTAAAGATTCCTTGTCAACGTGAGTTGTTTTGCCTTTACTACTTTCTTCTTGGAAAAGAGAGGACTGGCCTTCCTGCGTTCTTTCAAGAGAAATGTTATACGTAGTACATAATTCACCACGCATCTCCCTTTCTAAGAGTAGCCCTGGACTTCCTTTTTTCTGGGCCCTTTCAGGGCACCATTCTCACAAAGGGAGGTGAGAATTTCACAAAGGGGAACTTGCCAGGGGGTTCAGATTCAAGGGGTTCATCTAGCTCAGCTCCCAATGTTTCCCAAGAGTGGGTTGGCAGCTTTCTTTCCTCCTTTCTCTCTTCTCCCTCTGTCCACCCTTCTGGTCTCTCTGTCCCACTACCCTTCCCAGTCCACTTTGCCTGGTCCCCACTTGCCACCTCTGTGCCCTTCTCTGCTCCAGACTCCCGACCTCCTTTCTCCCCCTCACACTCCTATCCACACTCCTCTTGTCACCCCCACTTCTTCCCTCCTTCACCCAGTTCCTGCTTTGCAGCATCTTTCACAGCTGTTACTGTTGGAGCACTGATGAGCACTTGGCTCACTGCGAGTGAGCTGTGCGGTAGCGGTGCACAGCCATGATGTCACCACCGAGTGCCCCCATGGAAGTTCTGGGAAAGCTCCTTGCTTGCCACAGCCTTCTAACAATAACAGCTTTTAGTCAGCATTAGAACATTGGAAGCTGCCTTATACTGAGTCAGTCCACTGGTCCATCTTCTGTAGCTTTGTGGGCTACCAGAAGTGGCGTTCTAGGTCTTCAGACAGGCTTTTTACAGCACTACCTGGAGATATCAAAGCCAGTGTTCTACTACTGAGCTATAACCCCAGTTCTGATGGACCAGAGCTAGTTGGAAGGTAAAAGGAATTAAAGGGTCATTTGGACTACATGGCTGTTCGGAGAGGTTCTGTTTATTTTATATTCTGGTATCTAATATGCTGAGCACTAAAAACTTCAGTGCAAAACTGAGTCACAGTCCTGCAGTGCTGGTAGTAGGCTAGTTTCTGACTACATAATTGTTATAAATGGGATGAATATTGGCAAAATTATATGCTACTGAAATTATATGCAAAATTATCTGCAGTTGAATTGAATATAACAGGAGCCTGAATGTAGGTAAAGCCTGCCTTTAGTTTGAAGGGAATATGAAAGGGAAACAGCTGCTCAGAAGCGCATTTTACAGGCATTTGGCTCTGATTATAGTTTATCCTTGGCATTTTTTTCACAGTTCTTTTACATTTTGGGCTTCCCCTCATGAATCATTTTGTGGAAAACAGCATGTTGAGACCAAGGTTTCTTCCTTATTTTCTTGAAATGAGAACCCTAAATTGGGCTATTATATTGGTAACAAGCCAGTATACAAGCAGTGGAGAAATGATGTTCAGCACCCACCAACCAATGAAAAATTAGCCACTTCTTGATGCTGGGTGTTACTAAGAAGAAACCCTTCCTCAGATCCCAAACCTTTACTTCTGTCAGCATTTGAGAAGATAATGCCTGTATTGTATTGCTTACAGTATAAAAAGAAGCATCCTTTGGCTTCTTAAAGAGTAACAACTTGATTTCAGCATATACATTTTATACCCTTTAATAAGCCACAGGACTCTGTGGTGTATCCTGCTACAAACTAAATCATGGCTATTCCCTGGAACTGCAAATCCTACCTATGGCATGTGGTTTACTCGTTTCCCTACGACTCACCATTCTAATAACAATTCAAATCCACTTATGAGCGTCTGCACTGCGTACTCCTGTCACATTTACATCCCCAGCATTTACAGGGAAAGCGAGGGCGAGATGAACAGCACCCCCCAAACGGTATTTTAGGTGGCAGGTTGACTCTCCATCTCCCTCTGTAGCTACTTACTCATCCTGTTTTGTTAATAGTATCTATAACATTGTGTTCCACAATTCTTGTCGGGAGTTCTTGTGCCTAGTAGCACTACTGGCAATAGGAATACAATAGGAATAACTACCATGGTAAACTAGGGTAAAATATGTTACAAGAGAGAACTCCAATTTCTCTTGATGAAGCATTCAGTTGAGAAAAATATTGATCTATTGTTTTTCCCACAGAAAAAAAACCTCAAATCTGTGAGGAACGCACACAGTTAATTTGTCTTATGAATGGCCTAGTGTTGAGAATGTTAAAAACATGTACACAACCTGTTGAAAATGTACCAAGATGCACCATATTATTCTCATTAAAGTGCCTCTGTGAAACATTGGCTGAAACCTTAAAAGTTCAAAAACTGGTCACCCTCTATGGCTGATTCTAAACTATTATGTCATTTCATTTCAGCTGCTTCAATTGAGATGTTTTCTTTCCCTTTGTTCTGTGGGATTGGCATTTAGGTCTGTGTGATCTCTGTTTAAAAAAGAAGATTTTGTACCAAGAAAAGCAGAATTGTCTCATGCCCTATAAATTATATTTAAAAAAGCAACTGCATCTGTGTTTAATTTTTCATTCTTCATCTTCATAGGGTTGTGCAAGACATTATGAAGGCCACTAATGACTTACCCTTGGACCCCTGAACATTTTGTTAGCTCTCTGAGCTCTGAAATGGCACCAATCACTGTTCACGTGGTTTCAACTCTACCAGCTACTGTAACAGTTTTTTAGGCACTTCAGTTGAATTCTGTGTTTATGGAACACAGAAGACAACAAGAAAAACAAGACAAGATACCTGTATCCTATTGCCATACCCAGCAACTACTTGAGCTATGGCAATCTGGATTGGAAAGTCCAGCTATGCAAGAGGAAGGTGTATCCTCTTATTGGGCAAAGTCAAATGCAAACAAGGTGCAATGAAAAGGAGAAAAAAAGATCCAATGCAAATCAATGTGACTACTTCATGTTCATGCCACAGGGCACTTTAGCTGCAACAGACTAGCCCAACTCAAATCGCATTTATATAACTGCTACCACAGTCGAAGATGATGTCTAACCCCAAATCCCAGCTCCATACACTATGAACTAGGAGGGAAGATTTTAGTTTTAGCATGACATCATCACATGGAAACCAGCAGGCACATTTCCTCACATACATGTGCACCCTTGAGAAAAGGATCTGTGTGCTTACATCCACGTACTCTGAGATTGCTTCCAAGGGAGTGGCATAGGAAGCATTAGTGTGTGTCAGAATGGGACATTCCAGTTCCAGGCTGCTTTTATTGTTGCCCAGTTTTGGTTGCAAATGACTCAACCAGAGTTTATTTGGAGATGGTTTTCATTCCTAATAATTCATAATTTCAGGTATCTCTAATACATCCCATTGCTGGGGAAGGGGCAGGGGTGAGGAGAGGTTGTAACAATTCTTACAACTACAGTTCCAACATTGACACTCATTAAAAAGATAATGTTTAGTAGAACTTGCTATACTGTACTTCAGTTATGTTCTGCTACATTTGGGGGGGGGGGGGGGTCTCTATTGGTCTCAGGGGCACTTGCTTTAGCTCCTTTCCGGGAATGGAAGGATGATTATATCTATGTACAATACATATAATCATATATGTGTGTATGATGCAGCTCCTTGTCTTTTTCTACCTTGCTGAAGCCACTGGTGAAGACTAGCTGAAACACATGGCTCTGGTTCCCCCACAGTGATGGTCACTGGAGGAATCAGGATATAAGATGGTCAGAATGATCCAAGTAGGGAGAAATCAGGATATATAATAAGATCCTCCAGAAACTTTTTCTCCACATTGTTGGGCGGGGTGGGGTGGGGGGGGAGGCTGCGGAGGCAGGAAACTCCGCCAAAACAACAGGGAAGAAAATACTGTTGAATAATGGAGACAAAATGACTGGAAAAGCGAGATCAAGTTTAATTCAGCAAATGTGTACGATGGTGTACTGCTGAGTCCCGGGTCCCATCGTTTTTCATGACGATGAACGCGCGGGAACAAGGATGAAGATGTCTCTCCTTCAGGAAGACGGTACGATCACCGTCTCTCATGCCTCCCATGCAAAGCAGCTCCTGCGGGCGTGGGGGGCGGGAAAGAGACCCTCGTCTTTGCACAGACCACGGTGTAGGAAATCAGGCGCAGATCACGGAGAGCCTCCACACATCTATCTATGCGGTGAGAGCAGCGAAGGCGAAAGTCTGCCTGCCGACCCGTGACGTCAGTTGGCTGGCCAATGAGACTTTTTTCCGACAGCAACCTGAACCATTGAAGCTCCCGTTAAGGCCAGTAAGCGGGACTGGTGGGGCCCTGGGGGAGGGCTGGAAGGGTATTTCCAGTGCTCTGACTGCCACTTTCACTTCCCAGTTTTGTGTTTCAAGAAGATTCTGAGGGACAGGCTAGACCCTCAGACCCCGGGCTGGTGCCAGGCAGAACACTGCTCCTTCCAGCCACCTGCCCCAGAAGCAGAAGCCCGCTGCCCCGAGGAAGCCACACCATGGAGGATGACAGGAACGACCTTCTCTCCCAGCGAGGAGGAGATGGTGTTTCTGTAGGACAGCCAGAGCGGTATTTATCTTCCTTTTCCCCACACCTGTGATCAGCTCGCATTGGGGGGTTGGGGTTGGGGTTGGTCTGCATCAGGTTGCAAAGCCTTGTGGTTGGGGTGGGGGGGAAACTGCCTGGTCCTCCTGCCTAACTTCCAACACGACTGGAAATACAGAGCTGCTGCTGCAAACACACAGCATGATAAGAGGCAGGGGCAGGAGGAGATCTCAGCCAGGTGGGAGCAAAATGCATGATTGGCTTCCATTCCCTTGGTGGGGAATAGCTGGGGAATTTAGAGAGGGGCAGGTCGCCTGGCAACAAGGGTTGGCCACCTAACCAAAAAATCACTTGAATTCAGGCTTCAGTCTCACGCACGTTTACCTGGGAGTGCGTCCCAGTGAACATGGTGAGCATTGCCTCCAAGGCACCATGCATAGCGCTGTGTTGCCGAAAGGCTTCCTCCTCCTCCTCCTTGGGGTGTTGCCTACTCTAGCTGGGAAATTAGGGGGCCTTGGGAGCAGGAGAGGGTGTGGCAGGTTTTCTTTGTTGTAGTTTTCTCTTTTGCCTCATGCTGCCTGATGGGTGTTGCCTGCTTCCACTCGATTGTCCAGGCTAGCCACACTTACAGCCCAATCCTATCCAGCACAGGAACAGCAGCACTAAACGCCCACTGTTGCATTCTGTGCTGGATGCAAGAACGCTGGGTGCATCTTCAGAGTAAGGGGACATTCATCCCTTTCTCCTGAATAAAACGTCTTGAGAATGGGGCTTCTTGCGTCTGTGCCAACTGTTTCTCTGACACAGACTTCCACATCCAACCAAAACTCTCTGTCTATATCCCTCTCTAAACCCATCACCACCCTCCTACTTTTTAGCACACCTCAGCTTTGTATCTGATGTTGTTAGTCCATGAAATGCTTTCAGCTTCTTTCAGACATCTTATTTTTTGTACAGTGAATAATCATTCCTTAACATGGCTGCTTTGAGGAATTGTGCTGCTGTGCTGCTGGCAACCAAGGACCCATGCCAAACCTAACAACTAGAGCCAATCAAAGAATAGAGACTTGCTGATTCAGTTGTTGCTAGGGAGAAAGGTGTTCGAAAAGTCCACATCCATACTTGGAAACTGGGACGCTAGAATTTTTATGTACCTAGCGCTAAACCGTAAAGCACCTAGATTTTTGTTTAAAGCTTCAAAAATCATTATTTTGTGGCTGGATAAGATTCAGAACATTTATGAGTGAATAAATCTAGCTTGTGCATTCTAATTTTAAGTTCACACAAGGGGAAAAAGGAATGCTTGGGCTGCAACATTGTGTAGATTAATTGCAACATTGTGTAGAAGCTTGCTCAATTAAAACTTTTTGATTGGTGTTTGAAAGGCCCCTATTATCCAGATAGCTTTTTTTAAAAAAGTAATTGCATATATCGTACACTACTTAAAAATGTGGTTGATGGGTACAATTTTAGAACAGGTAAATGTGAATTTGTACATTCTGATGCCGTCTGTCTATGAATACTGTGAAAATACTTTTTAGAGGTCCTTATTGCAATGATATAGATTTAACTGTTGATTTTATTATATGAAAAGCAGGCCAGCTCATCATTCTCACATCAATTTAAAGCTGTTCAACCAAACACTGTTTCTGTTCTTCTCTCAAGTTCTGTCTGCCTAACAACATGTGATGTCACAAGTAAACTACATAATGTTTGGCTACAACTTGGAAATGTCCCCAAGCTGGTTCATGCAGTGGAGAGTGAAGCAGGAACAGAGATTTGGTTTGAGGAACAGAAACTGCTTTAGGCAAGGGGTGTGAAAGTACTGGAGCAGGGACAGAACTCTGATCAGTAAATGCAGCTTCTTCCTTTCTGTCTCTTACCCTTGCAGGAATGAATTTTAAAATACTGTGGAATTTAGTCTAGTTCAATGGCTTTTCAAAATTTTCAAAAGTAATGGTGATTTTCAAACTGTCTGGTGAGGAGCCTTCTCACTGAGGAGGAGGCGTTCAGGTTTCTTGGTATATAGTTTGAAAACCACTGTAGTAGAAAATAGTCCAGTTCAGTCCATTTGTCCATTACAAGCAGATGGGACACCACAACTGAGAGCCCAATCCTGTGCATGTCTACTCAGAAGTAAGTCCCACTATAATCAATGGAGCTCACTCCCAGGTATGTGTGGATAGGATTTCAGCTTTAGTCAGTCAATCAATGGTTTGAATCGGTCTACAACTAGTCGCATTCTAAGACCTGCACCAATGATGGAAGATGGTTGAGAAGATGTTTGAGCCCTAATATACTTCTCTTGTATCTTGCAGGCGGTTGTGTGGCCGTGGAGTTTCCTTTGCTGGCATTTCTGTCTTGGTGGGCTTGCTTCTTGCAGGCCAAGCATTGGCCGGCTACTTTGTGTATCAGCATCACAACCAGATTTCCAAACTGACCAAGAACACCCAGGATCTGCGGCTGAAATCGCTGGCCAGCAATCTCCCTCATAGTTAGTAGCAATCCTCCCTCTTTTACTTGAATGTCGTCCCCTGGTGAAACAGGAAAAAAGGCAAATCGTAACTGCCTAGTCTAAAAACTGACCTGCACATTCAGAAGGGTGATGTGATACTGTGGCTGCTGGGATTATACCACTTCAGACGACAGGAGAGTTAATGCTTTGTTTACATTTTGGAAAAAAAAAAACCAAAAAAACTTCCCGCACTTAGAAAACTGGGCATCATAGAGCAGTGTTCTATACTAAACAGCCTCAGTCTGATGGGTTAATTTTCTACATGCAGAGTATTTGAAAATTTGGAGAGCCCTCACTCTACCGCAATAGGGTTTAGTGATTTTTAGGATTAATGTTAGATCTGTGGTTTCTATGGTTGCTTGTTTTAATGTTTGTGCACTCCTTTGTGCATGCTTATGAAAAGTGATATAGAAATAATTCAAACAAGCCAGCATTCTCCCTCCTGCGGACTGACATGGTAAAACTTCAATAGGACTGAACCTTGTGATTAAGTAGAATGTGTTGATCAGCATCCCCAACATGGAGAAATTCTCTTAAGGAACTTTTTTTTCCAGAGTAAGTAGCATCCTGGAGAGGGGGATTGGTTTTGAATCATGGCAGGGAAAGAGGGCTAGAGCTCCCTCCGTAATGCTGCAGCCACAGGGACCAAATCTAGGTGCTATTCAGTTTTTACGTGTTTTTTTTAAAAAAAGCATATTAGTGTGTCAGACACATGATTAGCATAATAAGTAGTTTGACTCTCAAGGACTTCCGTACAAGGTTAAGACATTTTGCCCTCTTGCATGCAAATATATGAAAATCCATATAGGAGGGGTGGTTTTCCTTTCGTTGTGTTATCATCCCAACCAGGAATGATTTACCATGTAAATCATGGAGAATTATTGAGATGGGGCTGGGGAAGGCTAGAGAACAGGGACCCGTCCACCTCTTGAGGTGGTAGATCGGGGTGCTATGCCTGAGTTCAAGGCTGCCTTGGGTGAGAAAGGGGAGTTTCTGATTTTCTCAAAGGCTCTTCCTTGAGATGACATGGTTTGTGATGATGCTGTGAGAGAAAGAGGATAGGCTGCAGGAGGCATAGGGTTGGGTTTTCTCCCTGCCCCCTGCACAAGAGGTCTAAGCAACATCTGAGAGTTTGAGCTCTTTAATGAGGATTTTAAAGTGAGGCTGATCAGCTCTAAGTGAGCATAGAGTACTTAGTAGCCTTGGCTCCCCTCCAAAAGACGCTTCTGAGCTCTTGTTCACACATCTTTCCTCTGAAGCCACCTTGAGACAGGAACGTTTCCTGAAAGCCTTGCTTCAGAGTCCTAAATTTTCAGAAGTGGAAGAACGTGCGAATTGCCTTGCTGATTCAAACCACAGGCCCACCTCGTCCAGGATTCAGTTTCTCACCAGATGTCTTTGGTCACTCACAAGCAGGGTGTGAAGGCGGTGACTTTTCCCTGTTCCTCATTCCCAGCACTTAGCATGCAGAAGTATTCTTCCGCTGCACTCAGATATCCTATTTAGCTGCCACAGCTAATAGCCTCCCTAGATATCATCTTCTTTAACGCTTTGCCTCATTGTTTGGACAAAGCCACCAGAGCTCTGGGAAAGTTTTGAGGCACTTTTGAAAGCACTTTGTGTCATATAGGATGGCGGGGCAGGGCGGGGGGGTGCTGTTCACAGGAAAGCAGCAAAGATTCCTGCTGGATACATTCCAGCCCTTGTGGGATGCTTCAGCTCGCGCTTTGGATTGCAGCCATGAAGCGCAAAATACATCCTCTTTCCGCATTTAATTTCTTAGGCTGGGAGAAGAATGTGGGTTTTTTGTGCGAGGTGCACATTTTGGGGAATCTTCCTAACTCGCTTTTCCTGTTTTCTTCTACAGACTCCCAGCCGAACCCAAAGATGAGGATGTCGGTGATGAACGTGATGCCCCTGGCCTTGAGCACAGACGGCCAAGAGGTAAACATGACAGAGAGAGCCGTGGATGACTGTGGAAGGTCCTGGTGTCAGAGCCAAATACTTCATTGAAACATAATGTTTTGACCCATAAAGCAAGCCCAAAGTTTGTCGGGAACAGTTACGTATGAGGGCAGGACAGTCTCCAGAGTCTTGCATTTCCTGCCTTCCTCCTGGTACACAAGCAACATTAGCGGTTCCTGCTAATGCCTGATGCGTTCAACTCTTGGGCCTCACACCAACTCCTGAAAGCAATTTTCAGCTCTGTGACTGGCAAACGGGGCCTCAGATTAATCCCTTTGGACAGATTCTTCCTAAAACAATAGTTTCAGAGCATAAGAACCCACTTGCTTCATCTAGGTCAGCCTGACATGAATAAAACAGACAGCCCATTAGGACAATGCTGCTCTCAGCACCCATTTTGTCACTTTGCAGTGCAAAAGAACAGTTTGCCAGGGGACTGGGCTTCCTTGCCCTTGTGGCTTGGAGGCGGCAAAGAGAGGTGCCCAGGAATATCAGATTTGGGGGACGCTTGGGAGAAAGTCCCACTTCGTCCCACCCTGCAGTTTATAAGAGATACACTGAGATAAGATAACCTTGGGGAGACTTTATGGCAAGGGAGCAAAGGAGAGGAAGTTTCTTGCCAGCTCCAGAAGTCCAGACCCGCTGCAGATTCTCGCACTCTGCTTCCTGGCTTTCTGAATGATCCTTGCAGGCCTGCAAAGCAGGAAGCACATGCAAGTGGTGCTTGCCAATCCCAGGGCCCCAGAAAGTGTGATTCCCAACCTTCCTGAAGCTGGCCCTGAAGGTGATTCAGAAGTTCAGAGGAAGAAGAGAAAAGCTTAGTGGGGATTTGGAAATGGGCAGCTTTTCAGGGAACTGTCCCCATAAACATACATTTGACTTGATTTGAGCCTTAGAATGCTTTTTTATTTCAGTGCTAATTATTTTGCCCAGGAGACAAATATTGGATTTATTTGAAAACTCACGGGGTTCAAATTTACCTGTCAGAGCTCTTGTCCTGAGATGTACAAACTGGTATCAGTTTTCTATTAGTTTAGTTGCAATGGCATTTTATACTAGCTTCCTCGCTACTGTAATTTGGTTGGTAAGCTGACAACTCTTGAGAGTCCTGTGGACTGCAAGGAGATCCAATCGGTCAATCCTCCAGGAAGTCAAGCCTGGTTGCTCCCTGGAAGGACAAATCCTGAAGCTGAAGCTCAAGTACTTTGGCCACCTCCTGAGAAGAGAGGACTCTTTAGAAAAGACCCTCATGCTGGGAAAGATCGAAGGCAAAAGGAGAAGGGGGCGGCAGAGGATGAGATGGTTAGATAGTGTCACTGAAGCGATGAACATGAAATTGGGTGAACTCCGGAAGCTAGTGGAGGACAGGGAGGCCTGGCGTGCTGTGGTCCATGGGGTTGCGAAGAGTCGGACACGACTTAGCGACTGAACAACAACAACAAAGCTGACAACATTGAATTAGAGATCCCTGGCTTCTCTCACAGGACTATTGTTTTCAAGATTGCTTGAAAACAGGAGAGATCCCATTTACACCTGTTACAGCCCCAAACTGGCCGTATCCCTTTCGTTCTTGACCATAACTCAAAGAATCTGGAGCTTCTTTTGGCTCTCATCTACTCACAAATGACTGTTGTCCCTCCTATAGGACCTGGAGGATTTGAGCCAGCTGACCAATAGCACTGAAGACCAAGTCAAACGCCTGCTTCAGGTAAGAATCTTCCCTTTCTGCCTGGAGGACCATTTGTTGAAGCTTGCACTAGGCGATAGTGCTCTGCTTCAGTGTTAAATATTCGAACTGTGACAGGCAAAGCATCAGACTACTGTGGTCTGCTACGGAGAGGCAATTCTTGGGTTTGTAAGAGTCATTAACTTCCCCTTGCTTTCCAGCTATAATATATGACTGTCAGAAATGCTGTGAGGAATGAGAACCATTAGTGACTATAGGCTGTATATACATAAAATATACAGTGATTTAAAGAAGAGATTGTGTGTGGGGCAGGGTGGAGGATGGGGCAGGAGAACTGTGCATTTTGTTTTTGGTGCAACCGTTGCATTACTGGATTGAACTGCTTCTTGTTTCTTCAGAGCAGGAATCTGTTGTGTCAAATGAAACACAACACAGTCCTAGTTGCACGTGAACATTGTCCATGTGTGTCCATATGATTGTCTTGAATCCTGGCCAGCATCCTCATCATGAGCTCTGAAAAGTGCAGAGGCTCCTTCAGTGGAGACACACTTTGGCAATCCTACCCATCCGCCAAAGGCGAGACTGTTTAAATAAATTATTCCGAAGTCCCTTGGAAGGGAGCATGCCAAATGTTTGGACAATCAGATGATGAATGATGAGTGATGAATTCGGGTGCTCTTTACATGGGATTATTATGCTGACAAAGATGGATGAAGATAATGAGGGATTTGAGAGAATGAAAGTTCGAACAATGGACGCTGTGGCGCAAGCTGCGAATAATAAAAGAGCAAAAGGCCATTGAGCAGCACTAGTTTTGCCATTTTTTTGAGACTCTTGACTATACACGGTGCAATGGCAGGACCCAAGTGTGAAAAATGAATGGAGGCTGCAGCAAATTCCTAGAAAGCCTAGAAAGTTCTAGGGAACAGTTCAGAACAGAGAAAGAGTGAATGGGAAGAGGTGCTGAACCAGCTGGTTCTCTCTTGGCAGGATTACCTCCAGTCATGAAACCCCATGGCCGGGGGGGGGGGGGGAAGGTAGGGAGGGCAGATCCAGGAGGAGAAGCATGGGTAGAGGCAGAGTTCAGCGACAGCTCCCATCCACACCTTTTGTGCTTTAAATTTCTCACCTTCTTTAGAGGAATGCAATGGTGACCCAGGCCCAACACACAGGTCTGCCATTATCCCATCTGGAGATGTCCTCATTGTCACTCCATGTGGTTGAATGGCTGAGATCAAATTGCGCTTTCCATATGCCAATCCAGAGTGGTCCTGCCTCCAAAGAGTAGTGTTAGTCTTCAATTCTGTACACATGTACCTGGGAGAAGGTCCCATTGCAATCAGTGGAACTTTCTTTGTAAGATTGGGCTGTTAGCCTTGCTTGACCAGCATCAGCCTCCCCTATGTGAGCATTCTGTGTCTGGGCCTCCTGCAGTCTTAGGGCGCAATTCTATCCAGTTCTCCAGCACTGACATCGCTGTGCCAATGAGTTCCTGCAGTGGAGTAGTGGTCACGGAGGCCTAATCAAGGACAAGGAATGTTTATTTCCTAACCTCAAAGCTTCGTTGTCCTTACCCCGGTGCTGGAAAGTTGGTTAGGATTGCGCCCTTTCTCTCCTCCTCATGTATCCTTGTCAATGTATTCCTCCCTGCAGCGAAGAAACCCTATTGGAAAGTTTCCAGAGTTGAAGGGCAGCTTCATGGAAAACATGGATCATCTGAGGAAACTCATGACCTACGAGGACTGGCAGGTAAGCTCTGCCACCATTCCCAGAGTCCGGGTGGGCTATTCTAAAGCCTCTCATTTGTTTCCGGTTTGAAGAGCAAGAACTGTGTATCTTGATGACAGACTACGCAGGGGAGAGGTGCTGTGCCATGGAAGCCCCTGCAGCAGTCTAGCTAAAACCACCTGAAAAACACAGGCGTCACTTCACACAACGATTTATAACCCAAGCCTGAGCTGCCCGTCCAACCAGGCGAGCAGCGGTAGCCAGGCAGCTAACGCTGCATCCTGTGGCAATGCTCGTCCCCTTTTCCCCGTGGTTGGGGTGTGAGTGGTTTACTCACTCACTGTTTAGCTGGCGGAGAAGCAAGGGCCTCTGTGTTGGGCTGCATGGCCTAACACGGAGGTTGGGAACTGGTGTCAAAGGTCCCTCCGTCTGCCCAGGAAGACTCTCCTGCCCTGCCTGAAAAGGACGTCACATAAGTGAGCGGTGCACTCATTACTCAGTGGCTTACTCTGCCACCTCTGGGTGGTGTGAGGTGGGCGATAGCTGGCTGGTCGCTCAGCGCCAGCGGTAATGGCTTACCGCTGCCATGGAGATGCCTTGCAGTACCTTTTGTGACACAGGCATGGGCGGTATGCTTGTACCGCCTGTGCTATGCCCGATAGGATTGGGCCCATATAGAATGGTGCCAATGCAAATAGCTGTTGACTCTCATATCAATGGTTTAGCAATCAGAGAATTGTAACTTTGTCTCCATGTTTTCAAAGCTATTATTATTTGGACCTTTATGTAGACCTTTTTAATTAGTATGAACACCTGGTCTTTCCTATCTGGTCTCTTGCAGGCCTTTGAGACCTGGATGCACAAATGGCTGCTCTTTCAAATGGCCCAAGATGAGCCGGAGATGGCCCAAGATGAGCCGAAGGTGATCCCAGCAGAAGAAGGTAAGCTAGAACGGTAGATGTGAGTTCCAGGGGCTATGTAGGCAAATTCTTTGGGCTGAGGCTCAACTTCAACAGCTTTCTTGGACTTGCCTAAAGAGATGCAGAAAATACACTGAAATAAATTCATTAGCTACTAGTTACAGAAAGAACAAGGGTCACTCACTAAGGTACACACAGGACAGAATTAGACTTTCTGCTGGACATGGAACTCCATGAAAATGACAGTCCTGTGTCAAGTTCTCCTCCACCCTTGTGTTATGCATAGCATCACTTACCCTGTAACACACTATCCTTGGGCATTTTTGTTTCCACCACTGGCTGCCATTGACATGGATCACAGGCAAGGAAGAGCAGATCATGGCACTGAGTAAGTAAAACAATATACAGGCAGGCCCACCTATCTGGGGATCTGGTATCTGTGGATTCAGTTATGTATGGGGCGGGGGCGGGCGGGCGGGCGGGCGGGCGGGCGGGCGATGCATTCATTAATGTCGATTAGATCCTTACAGCTGTGAAAATGTTCTTCCTTTTATAAGTTGCTATAAGCACACCAGCTTATAGTGATGTGGAGGCAGGATGCAGGCAGCCTGAATGCTTGAAAAATGAGATCGAATGCTAGCAGGAGGATCCGAACAACAGGAGGACATTGCAAGAAGACATTGCAACTTGAGCAAGAAGAGTCTGCAATTTCTGATTGTCCCCTCAAGCTGAAGTGCCCCACACCATTTCCAAATGACCTCACAACTGGATTTAGGGCATGGAGAAGAATTACAGCATTAAGAAGGGATTGGGGGTTGTTAAATTTAGCTTATTAATGATCATCATTATTAATGTGGATTGAGGCATTCTCTTCCTAGATATCCATATAAAAGTAAAACCAAGCTATAGACATCTTTTGAAGTCATACTGGAACCTAATAGGACTAGTGGTTATGATTTTGACAGTCTGGCGAAGGGAGTGTGTGGACATATTGGGCAATCCTTTGGGGCTCTGTAATAATAATAAAAGGATTAAGATATTAACCCTGCTCTATATGAACTAGGCCCAGCATGACTCCTATATCACCCCATTGAGATCCACCAGGAGTGCCTTACTTTGGGTTCCTTCCTTTTCCAACTTGTGGGTCTATTCAGGGCAGTTTTGCAACTTGCTGCTCAGAGAGGGCTATTACCAGGCAACCTCATCGGTGGAGTATCTTTACATCTGTTGCATATTTTAGTTAGTGTTTTTAATAAGATGTACCCTGCCGTGGTGGTGGTTCTGAATAGAGAGGCAATTAATGAAGAGTTAAAAGAAACGCCTTTCTTGGCAGAGAAGCTGAGCAGCCTGCCTCTGTGCGTTTGCAATCCTGACTAGTGTCGCTGCTGCCATGTGCTTGATGTGGGGAACAGCTTGAGCCCAAGGCCACTTGCTGCCTCTTCAAAAGAGACATGGCTGCAAATGGGCATTGAACCCCTGGCTTTTAAGTCTCTGCTCATTCATCACAGCACAATGTGACGGCCTGCCCCTGGGAAGTCACAAACCAAACCAAAGCGCACCAGAGTGATTGGCAAACAGCAGTGCATTTGAAGTGGCAATTATCTAAGCCAAATGATGCACCCACAAAGAAGGAAGCCCCATTGTTTCAATTAAGACACACTTCAAAGATTTTTTTTTTCTTAAACCCACCAAAACATCTTGAGAATGGGAGCAGGTCCTCAACATCAACCCCCAGCATGTGCAATCCTGAAGTTGGCTGGCAATGTTTTGATACCTAATGTGGGCACAAGCACCACATTCAAAAAGAATGATTCTTCTTTTGTAATTTCAGTGGTTTCTGAAATAAAAGCCCGAAGCTCAGAATTTCATACCAATTAGCCACTCAGCAGTGGTCGGACATATCCCCATTAGCGGAATTTATATTAATACTCCATTAAGCAGTTCTCATTAGCATTTGCTCTCATTAGGCTAAATGGGTTCCCTGGGAGCCATCCCAATAAAGTGGCTGTCCTAATTAAACTGGCATATTGTTACAAAAAGCATTCTTTCCTTACCCGTGTCCCCTCCTATGGTGTTGTCCTAGTGGAAGAACCCATTTTCTTTTTCAGGGCCCATTAATACAGTCACTCAAGCCAAAAGCTATAGCTTTTCCTGGAGTGTACCCTTTTAGACTGCTGGTGCATATGCAGCAAGGTTGTGTATTTGATTGCCCTTCTCACCTAAATTACTCCATGCATAGAGAAAGCTAGCATGCCAAGGAGAATAGTTTATAGTCTTCTCCCTGGTGTGCTAGTTTTATAGGTTCAGGGAACAGTTTAGGTGGGACAGTTTTGCAACATGGAACCTTATCTAGCAGCCTGAAATGCAGACCTGTAAGAAGAGCTGAATCGTTGTAAACTGGCTATTTGTTTCATTGCATGGTGTATATGTGCATAATCTTCCTACATGGCATCTGGGCAAAAGAGCAGTTCTGATTTTGATTACAATTGTATTAAAGAGACTTTTGACCACTACCAGTGACAACGAACCACACAATCTAAATCTCTTTATTTTTTTTAAGTGAAAACCAAGTGTGAGGCAGAAGCAAGCGTTAAGGGGTCACTTCTAGGAAGATACCGTCCCCAGTGTGATGAAAACGGTGACTATCAGGCCAAGCAGTGCTATCACAGCATTGGGTATTGCTGGTGTGTCTACAAAAACGGCACCGTGATTGAAGGCACCGCAACACGTGAACGCCTGGACTGCACTGGTAAATCTACATATCAGTCTACTGCTAAATATCAAGGGGGAAAGAATAGGCCAGCATGTTTTCTGCCTTGTAAACTGGTTTATCAACAGCGAGGAGTCAACATCTTTGTGCTCTGTTCCAAGGAGCAAATCTGTCTAAACACAACGCAAGTGCTGCCTGGCAATAGCCAATGGTGAAGCTGTAACAGTGCTCTTCCCTTTTCTACACAGCACAGATGTAATCACAAGGACAGAAGTGAGAAAATACATGCTAAAAGGGAGAAGTGCCAGAGACCCAGTGCTTGGTTTTGGAGAGGCAGGAACCACAACACAACATTGTATCCCAGCACACTTACAGCTTTTTTCACCCAACCTATCCCAACCCTTCTCCACTTCAAAAGATGCTCTTTTTCCATAACCAGGCATGATATGGTACCTGGTTATGGCACCATGCTGGTGGCAGAATTGGGGAGTTCTTGTTGAGAACACGACACTTTATTTGGTGTCATATCCACAGATTTATCCTTATTGTATGACCAATCCATTTTATTTTTGGGTACGATTCTTTAGCTCTTTACATTGGCAAGGGCTTGTCAATGCTTTTTGGGACAATATGTTGTAAAACAGAAACCTCATTGATAGGAGTTAGGCTAGTTCAGCGATTGGATTGAGCTTGTGCCGTTCTTCCCACCTTGCAAGTAGGAAAACTGCTGCAAACACGTGAATCAACTCCCTTATCACACTAGTTTGGTTTTTGCCAAGTCCTGCTGTTGAAGAATGTAACAAATAGTGGAACAGTAAGATGAAAGACCAGGTGACTTAAAGTGCTGCTGTTTAATCAGAATTTATTGAGACCAGTCAATAAAGCTCAATAATATTAATTCTACATGATTCCAAGGAGTTTAGGAATTTCACAACACCCCATGTCTTTAGGTACAGTTATTATCATGTCATTATACCATACTGTTATCTAAATGCTTTTGATGCCATCAGCTACAGCTCTGCAGCTATAGCAATGTCACTCTGCAAAAGAGGCAACCTTAATCATACTGTCAATATTTCTGTCTGCCAGTTAAGCTCATTGAGCAGAAAGTTGTACCAAGTACAACTTGGTACACTTGGTACCAAGTGTACCAAGACAACTCAGTAACTGCCTGTTTGGCAGACCACAAATGGCTTCTTCCCCTACCAGCTGCAGAAAGTAACACCCAAATACTCATAAGTTCATATATTCTGAAGTAGACTGCTGCATAGCTTAAACATTAGACACAGTAAGAACAGAGTTGCTGCTGGACCTGCAACCACACAATAGGATGCTGTCTACATTTGGAGATGAGATGACTGGGGGACTGAACAATTTACTGTCTCACCCTCTAGGAAAAATGGAAACTCTGGAGCCTGAGAACGTGACATCTTCAGGGCTGGAGTTTATGTACCTGAACCTTCAAGGTAAGAAGCTGAATTAGGGCATGACAGCCTAGGTGGACCGTTTTGAAAAAGCTGTGCATATTAAAGTGCTAAATCTGCAGAAATCAGTACAAAGCTGCTGTGTGAAATGCAGGAATCTTTTTTCATATACTAAAAAAAATGTGATTTACACTGATTGAACAATTGATCCTGTCGTTGCTAATTCTGGCATGCCAACAGGCAAGCACTGGTCAGGGACCAACATGGGGTGAAGATGTTGGTCTAGATGCCTGTGGACCAGATTCACTCATTCTCTTTCAAAGCAGACTTTTGCAGAAGTTCCCCTCAGTATTTAAAAAAATGTTGGAAATGGGATTGATCAACAGGTCTATGGTAGTAAAAACAATAACAAAGGAATCTGTCCCCCCATTATCAGTGCTTAAGGAAATGTGCTTTTTTTTTTTTTTGCCAATTCTTGCATTTTAAAATTTGTTAGAAGAGGGCTCTGAGATGGCAAAGGAAAAAGGTACAGGTGTGCCCTGGTATCCACTGATTTGGTATCCACAGTTTGTTATTCACAAACACCTTGGATACTTGGAAGCCTAAAAGATAAAAAGGTAAAGGTTTCTTCACGACCGAATGGTCTAGTTGTGACCGACTGTAGGGTGTGGTGCTCATCTCTGTTTCTAAGCCAGAGCCAGTGTTTGCCCTAGGACAAGCTTCCGTGGTCATGTGGTCGGCGTGACTTTACGCCAAGGCGCACAGAACACCATTACCTACCCACCAAAGTGGTACCTATTTATCTACTCACATTTTTACATGCTTTCGAACTGCTAGGTTAGCAGGAGCTGGGACAAGCAACAGGAGCTCACTCCGTTGCGCAGTCTCGAACTGCCAACCTTCCAGTCAGGAACCTTCTGGTCAACAAACTCTCAGTTCAGCAGTTTAACCTGCTGCACCACCATGTCCCTTCCATTAAAAGATAGGGAAACATTAAACAATTGTTTTTACCTTGTTACAGCAAAATCACTGATGTTCCCCTATCTTTAAAAAGGTGCCCCCTATATTCACGGTTTCAGGTACTTATGGAGGGGTATGGAACAGAACCTCAGGGGATACCGGCGCATGCCTGTACTTGTAAAGTTGGAGAAAGTTTTAACATTTGGATAGGTGAACTTGAGCTGAGTATTCCAGGTTACATTGCTCACGTACATACACACATAATTTGTGGTTGTGCGACCTTCCTACCTTTAAAGGGAACTCTGCTAAATTGGCACAGTTGTACTAAAACAGAGCAAGTGAATGTGTGAAAGCACTTTCCACCAACCCATGTCCCTCTATAATACTTCTGTGCCAAGATTTGTCATCATTCATCTTGTCCTCCCTCTTCTTTCTTTTAGAGAATACCAAGTAAACAAGGAAAGTGGTACTGGCTACGTCAGCTTCAAGAAACCTGGCTCATCTTCTCCAGCTTATGCTTTTTTCTGCCACACTTCAGAATTAATTTCTTGAATTATCCTCGCAGCAATCACTTCTAAATTTCTAGGCTTGGGCATTCTTCTTAAACGGGCGGGGGGGGGGGGGCTCATTAAGGGGGGGGGAGCATAGGGTGATGCTTTCAGAAAGCAACTCTGTGCAACCAGGGCAGCTGCGCCAGTGAACGACTCCGAGTGAGAAGGGGGTGATCTTTCCCTTAACGTTTGGCTCATGCAGAGAGGGGATCATTTGGCTGAATAAAACACAATTATTTTTTTTTTTGGCAAATCAGGCTACCTGAGTAGAAGTGCATTCACTGCAAGCACTTTAATACCAAAGGGGTTGTGACTCAGTACAACTGATTCTGTTGCATAAGCTCTGCTCCCCTCGAACAGAGCACACGATGCAACGTTTGCCAAAGTTATTCTTCAAAACGTTCATTACTGATATTTTTAAAAGCGTTACAGGGGGCTGAATTTGCCTTCTATTCTTTAGCTGGCCTGCCCATTCCTGCTTTTTACCCATTCCTATGAGAGGACTAACAGGGCCCAGATGAATGAACGCTTCATTAATTGTTTTTGCATGAATGGATTTGAGATGCCCTCTAGAGGGAAAAAGATATTAACTCCAGCTAGGTTTAAATGGTGCTTAAGCCCAAAAAGACCTTTTGCCTTATAGCTCTGGTTGTACACCCTTTACAGCGCCAGCTAAGCATAGTGGAGTGTCTAACATATGAATAGGATTATAGCTAAAGCTATAGGCATCAATTGTAGAAACCTGTATTTAATCAAGAAGCAAGCAACAGAGTGCTGTTTTTCTCCAGTTTAAAAGATTATAGCTCTTTTGGTATTCAGCTTTCCACATCTTAAGTCTAGGTCATGCTAATTACGTATTATGAATATATGACCAGTACATTGTTAAAACTCAAGAGATGATGGTTTTAATTATAGGCTTTTGAAAAATAAAAATAACTTGCTAATTAAGTGTTCTTGTCCATTCAGGAGGATGATTGATCTTTTATCTCCAGCAGCATGTCAGAACATCCTTTGCAGAATTTCAATTGTTTAGAGAAAAATGTTCCTATAAATGCATTCATCCTGCTCAGTAGTTTAAGCCAAGATAAAGAGAAGTCTAAGCTCCAACCTGAAGAGGAGAAAACTATTATATAGGGAGAAACTGAGAAGTGCTGCAATGCAGACTGAGATAGACTGACAGTGGGCCCAATCCTATCCAACTTTCTAGGGCTGATGCAGCCATGCCAACAGGGCATGGGCTGCATCCTGCAGTGAGGAGGCAGTCATGGAGGCCTCCTCTAGGTAAGGGAACATTTGTTCTCTTAACTTGGGGCTGCATTGCAGCTGCAGCCACATTGGAAATTTGGCTAGGATTTGGCCCCGAATCAGTTTAGAAACTTAAAGCTTAGACTAACTTTTCACTTAATTCCCTCTTAATTCCTTCATTAATTTCACTTAATGCTTAACATGCATCTCTAGCTAGCTTTACTCTTGGGTCCCATTTAAAAGTTCAGTTTAAGAACCAGAGTACCAGTTCAGAAAAAAGTAACTGCAGGCAGACTAAAAATAAGGCAGATTTTCATTCTCTGGGAACTGCCTTAATCCCAATTTTGAAATCAGCACCATTCTCCACACCATTAAAATCACCTTTCCCAGGGACTGACCAATCTTTAATTTTCATTCAATCAGGGCTCAAGCAATAGAGGGATAAAAAAACAAGGCACTGACCAACTAACAAAGGGAGAGGCAGTGGCAAGGATGGTAAAAGACAAGTAGAAAACAAAAGAAAATACTGATGCAACTTTTCTGGGTACTTTCTGTATCCTACAGCCAATCTCATGCAGGATTGTACTATGAAGGGTTTGTAACAGCGGACGGTACTGCTGCCAGAAGGCAGAGCACTCCATCAATGGCCATTTTGAGAGTCTGCTGGGAGAGGTGGAAGCACTCCCTGTCTGTTGCCAGACCAGAAGGCACTTCCCTAATTTCCAGACCAGCCATTCTGCTGCACCTGAATGTACACCTGCTACATTCTGCTACCAGCTCTGTTCCATGTTACAAAGGTCTCCAGCCCAATATGACAAAATCTTATGCTCTGAGAGTGCAATCCTAACCTGGAGTTAGGCTGGCACAAGTTAGGCCAGCGAAGTTTGGCCGGCACAAGGACCACCGTAAAGCACGTTTGGACCACGCTTGGAGTCAGGGAGAATTATGCACATCTGTGTACTGGCCTCTCCATCTCAGAGTTGTCCAAACATGAGTTACAGTGTCCCTTGTGCTGGCCAAACTTTGCTGGCTTAATTTGTGCCGGCTTAACTCCAGGTTAGGATTGCTTGTCACAGCCTCTCATGGAAAGTTGCTTTACTGGTTAAATGATCACAGAGCTCCATAAATGATCACTGACAATACTTGCATCTAATGCTACAAACCACAACTGATTTCATGCACATTTCTTATACTATAAACACAGACAGCAGAGAAAATCGGTTTTTGAAATATTTTTCCACCATTGCTACAAATTTGCATTGCCTATTGGCAGGACTGTTAAGCTGGCCTATGGCTCCTGAGGGGGTAATGTCAGCTAATAAAACTTCTTTATTGAATTCAGAACCTAGTTACTGGCACAAAAGCACAATCATAAATCCTCTGTAAGCGCACAATGGTATTAAACAGTATGTTACCCCAAGGTGAAGAAAACAGTCTAGATGCTTTTTTCCTGGCTGAACTAGATTTAAAGCATTTCTTGTATATACAGACTAAGAAAAAATGATGATGCTTGAGTGTAGAAGAAGGCAGCTTGAATGTAACCCTTGGTGAGACTCAACACCCCCAAAGTTCTTGTTCTCTTCCCCTTTTGTATGACCACAATCTTCAAAGACAAACTCCTTCCTCCATTAATATAATCAATGAAATGGATGATACAAGTTTTGACCTGGCAAACCCATCTTCAGATCCCAGTTTTATTATAGGCATTGGAACTTGGGTAACTTCCACTTCCCCCTTTGGTATATATAGCAGCAGAGTGACCTACTAGTGATCATGGGAGAAAGATCTTCTAGGAGGACCTCGTATGAAAGCAACTTAAATAGCAAGTTAAACCCTTGGCACATCCCATCAGCTACTGTAGTGCATGGAGAACCTCTATACGCCATTGGCTGCTTCATCACATGGGGGGTTTCCCTCTTCCTTGCTACGGCAGCTGTCCCAAGCCAGACTACTTGGAACTGCAGAGAGGAAGGGATACTATTTTGGGCAGTGTACTTTTGATGGTTGCCCCTCCGCAAGCCAACAGGCAGGCAAAACTTTTCCCTCTGTAGATCTCACAACATGCCTTTCAAATATACCCAAACGTATAATCCATTCATTGCTAGAAAAGGAAGTGTCAGGCAGAGCGTATGCGTGGAAAAGAGAGCTTTACGCAATGCACAGCACAGGTTCAAGCCTTTGGGACACGGTTTCCTTTCATGGCAAGCAATTCTGCTCCCTAGTAGAGCTAATGTGGTTTCTGGACCCTCCAAGCAGCCCTCACGGATTGGACAACCTATCATTTCAGCAGGTATGCTGCAAGACAAGCCCTCCGCAAATTCAGTCCAATGCTGGAGTCTGGTTTGTCTTATTTGACCACCACCACCCCCGTCAGTCCCCCATTGCACAATCTTGCCAATTGCATAGGGCAGCCGTGCAAGCAATGGTCGTACTCTTGATAAGTTCTGAAATAAACTGTTTTGTCTGAAAGGAAGTGAAGTACCAGATTTGCAATTAGTCGAACAACAATGCCCCTTTCTCTAAAGAGGTCAGGCAAGGATCTGTTGGGCTACTGAATGAAGAGTGCTACTGAAGTGACCAAGTTCTCCTCAAGGTAGGAAAAGCCCATCTTTGTGCAGAGGACGGTGTGGGTGGGGTTAGAAAACAGGGGTGGGTTATCTCTTGGTCAAAGAGCACATTCCTGGCCAGCAAAAGGCAGAGAGTCATGATCCATCACTGTAGACCAACCATCTTCAACATTCCCTTTTCTGGCTATGGCCCCTTAAGGAGCTCTTCTCAGGTTCCAGCCCCTCCCCTTTATCGGAATGAGTAAGCTGTACAAGTGTTAACACTGAACTCCCCTTCTCAACAGGATCAATATGGCCCTCTGGGGAGCCCTGGCACATTTGTACTAAAAACTGTGAGAAGGGCTGCTAGAAAATGCTAAAACTAGATGAACCAGATTTATTCGGTGGCAGCTGCATGTTCAACTGACCACGCTTTGTAGCCTTGAAGGCAAACTGGGATCACCGACTTACAAGAGCCATGGCTAGGCTACAAAAGGAGAGGAATTATGCAATTCTGCACCAAGAACCTTTTGGATTCCGTGACTTGTGTATAACAAGCAGAACTGCATGTTTATTTACTACAGAGAATACACTGCTCTGCTTCCTAAGTTTTGAGTTCTCAGAGAAATTCTGAATATCTTCAAGGGTTCACCTGGAAGGGAAGCGACAGAGGCACTACCACTATGACAAGTCAAAGGGCCAATGGAGATGGAGACTAGGGGGCAGAGCAAGGAAACAGGAAGGTACAGTTCCCTCACCATTCAAACCCAACCCAAACCCCCACACACAAAGGTCTTGTTAGCTTTTAATTTGTTACAGAGAACTACGTATTACCATAAACCTTTCCTTGCGGCCACGAAGAATGGAAACTTGGATTTCTTTGAAAAAGATAAGGATAAATACAGCAAACGGAACACAAAAGTGGCAGTTGTGTGAAACTGGTCACATTCTTCAGAAACAGAATTCCCTGCACTTGAGAGATTTGCATGATTCCAGAGATGCGCGCGCACACACACACACTTTCTTTTTCCAGTCAAAATGATTTATTGTGTTCTATTAAAAAAGGGAACAGATGACAAAAAGCCAACCAGGACAAGACTCATGGTTTATACACTGAACACAAATCCTGAGAAAGGAGACAGAACAGAATTCCAGAAAAATTTACTCCACTGAAGAAAAAAAAAAAAGGTAGTATGAAGAGAGTCTGATTTTTCTTAAAAAATATAACCTTTGAGCTCTGGGCAGAGGGGTCAGGGGAGAAGTGGAGAGAGCAAGCAAGACATTACTGCCTTGTCGAGTGTGTCTCATCAGAACTGCCCTCCCATCCTCTGCCTCCTATTTCTATAGTTACGGTATTTGGGTCTCCCCCCATCTGCTGTGAATGTAGAGTATCTCCTGTTTCCAAGCCCACACCCAGGTCAACTGCTAGCAATATGTAGCCCTAAAAATCGAAGTTAAAAATAGTTATAAGTTAAGATTTAAATTCCATCTTTCAACATTCAAATCTTCCTTTGTTAAAAAAATATAAACAGACAGTTTCTTTTTGTTGAACTCATTCAGAATGAGCCCAGTCTTCACCTTGTACTGTAACACACTGCAGGAAAAAGAAAGGACATTATTAAATTTTTATTAAAAAAATGTGTTTAAGTAATAAAGATGGGTGGGTGGGTGGGAGATGGACACACAATGACTAAGTGATCGGACAAGAGGAACACTGTATCATTAGCAACCTCCATCTAATGGGATTGAAACACAAAACACTCTGTATTTTAAAGGCACAATACAGAAAGCAGCGATACAAATCTGTGATGATGCCACATTGAGAACACTGTGTACAGTTCTGTTCACCACACCGAATGATGTACAGCTGAACAGGTGCAGAAGGGAGTAGCCAAAATAATCAGGCAGCTGTAGCACCTTCCTTTTGAGGAAGGCCATGTTTGGAATGACGTTTTAAGGAAAAAGGGAATTGATCGCCACTTATATAGTTAAGTAGTGTGTAGCAAGAGAGAATAATAATGAAAATGAGTTCCTTCTCTTCCCCAACTCAAGAGCCAGGTCATCCAATGAAACAGACTGGCAAGAAGGCTTGCAAATTGAAGTACATAATTGCTACCCAGAGATGTTGCGCTAGCCACTAGCTTATGTGGCTCTTAAAAGGGCACCTGACAACTTCATAGAAGACAAGTCTACCACTGGCTAGCGGTCCTGATGGATGCCTCCCTCCAGACGCGGCGGCCGTTTTCCTCTGCATACTATTTGCAGGGAAGCAAGGACAGGCGAGGGGCATGCCTTCATCTTCTGCCTGTGGACAACCACTGCCATCGACTTAGCCACTGTGTGAAACAGGATGCTGGTCTAGATGGGCTTTTGGCCTGATCCAGCAGGGCTCATATTCTCATTTCCATCCAGATGTTAATGAGGTGGCTACTCTTACTCCTGCCCAGAGCTGGAAGGACAGAGACCCAGTTCCCCATTCACCTCGGAGCAAGAGATCTCAAACTATACCCTAGGATTCTCAATCCAGTCGTCAGTGCTTCCGAACAAGATTCTTGTATGGCTTTTAAAGCCTTCAGATCACCTGCTAAGCTCTTGCTACAACTAGGTATCAGCCTTCTAGGTGCCAAGCCCCTCTGAACAATCACATGGCCCTACATGATAAATAAAGGAATGGCTCAGAAGGCAGCTCAACGGTTCCCCTCCACAACTCTAAAGGGGTAGACCATCTCTACAAGATGGCATAGGAAGATGCCACAGAACCCCGTGGACTGAACCTTGCTGCAACCAGCACACTCCAAATGTAGTGGTGACGTTTAGAGTAATGGGTGCCTGAATGTGCAGAGGCGGCTGTATGTTCCATGGTATCACATCATGCACATACGGTTCTATTATCTCAAAATAGAGATCTTGGAAGACTCTCCCATTTTGCTCCTTGGGCAGAACATGACAGAACGGCTGCACTTCAGACAAGCTGGCCTGTGAGCGCAAATGGAACTCTTCCCACCTTCATGTTGAAGAGCTTAAAATGCAGCTGATGATCGATTCCTTCTTGCAGGGCTCCGCCCAGGAAGTCAAGAGGATGGCTTTTATGTGGGGCCCTCTCCAGCAAAGGGGAGGGAGAGGAAGGGGAGCTTCGTAGAGCACCACCCAACCAACATCCTGCTAAAAGAAGGCAGCAGGGAACCAAAAGACTGGTGCACCATTATCAAAAGGTGTTAATCCAGAAAAATCAATACACCTACTTCCAACCTCACATGTGGACCCATTGAGCGAGGGCTAGTATCAAAAGCATAAAAAAAAACTTGTTCTAGTTGAGCACAAGTGATTTTGCCTATCCTCTTCCAAGCAGGAACCTCAGTTAAAGCACTAGAAGTAAACGGGCACCCTTTTCCTCTGTTCCCTTCATCCCTTTTCCTCATTCTCATTGTAGAGAAAGGAAATGAACTATTTTTTTTTAAAAAAGGTGCGTGGCTGAATTCCACTGCAGAACACAAGCCTCCCCCCCCCCAAAAAAAAAACAACAAACAGTGTTTGGGCCAGTTCAAAGGACAGCTGAGCCACATTTTCTAGGCAGCAGCCTCAAGCCAAAAGACCAAGAGCAAGGGGTTTGAAGTTGCTAAGCTACTCCATGTTAACTGGCACAGTACTTCAGGATACTCACTTGCTCATGCCGCTCCCTCAATGTCAGCAATTTTCTAGAAGAAATGCAAAACTAGTTACTCAGATTGACACAGGCATGTGCACAGGCACGCTCACGGGGGGGGACAGGACGGGACTGGTGCTGCTGCCTTGGCTCATTTCACCAGCACACAGAGCCAACTTCATATGGCAAATTTAGGGCCTTCCAATTCTTCCCAGACTCAGCCACCCACCGAGCCATTTCTCTGGCCTTCCATCTCACACGCAAGTCGGGTTACTCAATTCTGTTAAAGAAATACAAAAGTGGAGCATGCCAGGAAAGGCACCCCGGAGAATGTCATGCAAAATGGAGCCGGCGCTGAAAGGCAGCATCAACTGCGCAATCTATAACACGGACTGGAGGAGGGCAGATTCCCTGGAAAGAAGCAGTGACATATTTGGGCAAGTGCTCCTGTGCAGGACTGCAGCCTAAGGCATTTCGTATGGCTTGAGCTTTTGTGGGCAAGAACCTACTTCATCAGACCCTGTACAATCAGACCTCTCCATTAGTACCAAGTAAACCACAGCTCACAGTTGAATATGGAGCTGAACGTCACCCAGCATGCATGTGGTTCACATAAACAAAACATTTTCAAGTTACTATCATTCTAAAAATTATAACATGCAAAAACCGTCAAAAGCAAAATTGTCCCTAAATGTCCTCTTACCTTCTTTTTCTTCTTTTTCTTCTTGGACGCATTCAGAGACGGAGAATCACATTTTTTGCTCTTTTTTTTCTCTACAAAACATTATGTCAAAAAGTCAACACACACAAACCGACAGAGTGCCACTCTAAAAAACAAGTCGTGGTCTAAAATATTTGAGAACCACTGTTGTAAACAATGGAACTTTTACATCGAATCCCCTAAAATACAATAACTTTATATTTATACAAAAAATAGGCCTTGTTAGACTTGCATACATTTTCGTTATATGCAGGAAAGGCTCGAGAGACAAGCTGCTTGCTTATCCATTGGAAAGGTAACAGCACAACAGAACACACAATGGTAGCTCAATGCAAAGCAAAGCAAAGCAGAAGAGGCCGCAGAATCAGCCGCCTAAAAGGGTGAGGAAACAAGGAAGCCTGATGCATGATACACGATACACATGCAAAATACACGAGTCAGATTGCAGAGGTAGAATTTGGGACAATTTTCTCCTTCAGATTGCAGGTGAGGCATCACCTTTGATTCATCCTGCACATAGTAAGCCAGCAAAGCAGGGAGACATTAAAACTTTCCTTCATTGTGCTCAATTACTTCACACAGAGTTGTTTTTTGGGGGGGGGCATAGGGAAGCATTCAACCCATGACCCCCACACCTGCAATCTCAGGAGGAACAATTCAGAATTCCACCAACTCAGCTTATGACCCCATTCTGAGCGAAGTGTAGAGTGGATCTGAGCGAAGGAAGTTTGTGTGCTAAAGCTGCACACAAAATGGTTAAGTGTTCCACAACCATAAACCAGGATGTTCTTCACCCTCTTATCTGTTTCTAATCAAAGTTATTCAGGGCGCAATCCTAACCTGGAGTTAGGCTGGCACAGTTAGGTCAGCAAAGTTTGGCTGGCACAAGGGAGCCCGTAAAGTATGCTTGGACCACTCTTGGGAGTCAGAAAGGCCAGCACACAGACATGCACCATCCTCCCCGACTCCGAGAGTGGTCAAAACATGCTTTATGGTGGCTCTGATGTCAGCAAACTGTGCTGTCCTAACTCCAGGTTACGATTGCACCCTCGGTTCCATCAGAAATCCTGCCGCCTCCCCCCATCTACTCTTTCCTCCATCCATGCCATTTCCCTTCCTTGTTGCTTCTTAAAGCAGGGTTCTTCAACCTGTGGGTTGGGACCCCAATGGGGTCGAGAAGTCTCACTTTGGGGGTCATGGCAAACTTTCAAAACCTGTGCAAGAGAGGGCTTGGATTCGATCCCATAATAGTACTGCCTTATGAAAACTGAGTTCTTGGTATAATCCTTCACAGCCTCTTCTCGCTGTCTTGCCCCTGAGCTTCTCAGGCCAGCCCTGCTCAGGCTGCTACCTCACAGGGTTGTTGTAAAGACACATTAAGTAGGGGGCGTTAATGGAGCAGGTGGGAGCAGAGTGTGGGTAGTGATGGGGGCAGATCGGTTCCCAGGATGGGGTGGGATTGGTGGTGGGTCTCCATACTTCTGTTATTTATCTACTTATTGGGGTTGTGGCACAAAAAAGGTTGAAGACCACGGTCCTAAAGGATGTCCAACAGGATGAATTGCACAGAAAGAAGGCACGGCAAAAATGTCCTAGGACAGTGGCTCTCTCTCAAAACATTATAGCATCAGGACCCACTTTTCAAAATAACACTCTTATCGGAACCAGCCTAGCTTTAGGAGACTTTAAGAAAAGGGGCTCTAGAAAGAAATACTTTGTTTGCAAAAAGACTCAGTCCATTTCTCAGAACGAGGCAGTCATAATGAATGGCCTCAAGGTTTGAGGGGCTTAGTTATGTGGCCGAGCCTTCACCTGCCCCCACTGCCAGTCATTGATAGAAGTGGGGGGGGGGTGGAATCAGAAAAAGACACTCAAAGATTTGTCTCCCTGTATTTACACAAGCTTGCGAACTACTGGAGCTCAGCTCTTTGCAGGGCAGTTAGCAGCCATCTGGTTTTTGAACAGCATCAGGGCTTGAGGCTATTAGTTATCTGAGCTTTCCATCACCCTGTTTTCAAGGGCTCTGTGGAACCCATCAGAAATTGGTCTGACCAATGCTGTCCTAGAATGAACAAGGTGCAGAAGTCCACACACACACACACACACACACACACACACAGGATAAGGGCCGAAGCTGTTCTTTTACCAGAGAACGAGGAACAGGAGTCCAGCACCTTTGTCTCATCATCAGCTCGCTTAAGCAATACCACAGAATCCCACTGGGGTGCAGCAGAGCATGCTAAATGGGGAAACTAAAGGGTGCGGAAATTCAATCAGCATAGAGGCGAGCCGCAAGCCCGTGAGGAGGGGAGTGAGTCTCTTATTCTTACTAGATTTCTTTTCTTTGCCTTCTTTCTTCGGTGGCGTGTTGGTGCTGCTTGAACTCTTGGGTTTCTTCTTCTTCTTCTTCGGGACCTCCAAGCCACTCTGCACTTTCAGCTTCTTCCCTTTCGGTTCCCCTGGACCGGCATCCCCAGTGGCTAGCTTCCGTTTCTTCTGCGGCTTCTCGAGCACCCCTGCCTTGGAAGCCTTGGCTGCTTTGGGCGCCTTGGTGGCTGCCTGCGGAGCGGCTTGCAGGTCTCCCTGGGCTCCTGCACCAGACACTCCGGTTGCTGCCTCGTCTGCACACTTGGAGCCGATTCCCTCCGGCTGCACCACTGGAAGCAGGGCGGGTGGCACCTGGCAGGGCTTCGCTGTGGCTCCTTTAGCCCTGCCGTTACTCTGAGCTTTCCTGGCTTTCTTTGCAGGGGGGACCTGGGAGCCACTGCCTCCTGGTACCGGTTTGGCCCCCACAGCCCTCTTCGCCACGACAGCTTCCCTTCCAGAAGACGGCAACGAGCCAATCGCTGTAGAGACACATTGAAAGAAGGATGACAACAAGCTTTCCTTTTTGCCTCTCCAATGCTGCCAACTCCTAAACTGCGCAGCTTGCAGGTAAATCTGCCGTGCACCAAATTAGCAGCTAAGCCAATGATCTTTTTTTAAAAAAGCTAGCGTTATGGACACACAACTCGCATGGTGGAGTTCTTCCCCCTGCAACAGAGGGTAGTTTTTGGATGCACACGCAACAGGCTGAAGCCCGTACCTTTTACAATGGACCCTGATCTTGGGCAGCGCCTGACCTCTTGAGAGGGGCTCCTGCAGACAAGCCTCTTCCAGGGGTGGGATATTTTCAGACTGTGTGGGCCCACACAACCACCCACCCATCCCCACCCAATTACTATCTCACAACCTATGAAAGCTGCAGGTTGGTTTTAGACCTGCGCCTCAGTTTCTGATGCTCACACGTTGTTTAGTGTTTCTGGTATCGCATACCACGCACGGAAGTATCTGTTCTCAACTGTTTGGAGCCAGCTTCACAAAAGAACCAACCATCAGCCTGGCAGGTACTGGAAAGTGACTGCATCTCACCTTCCCAGAATGAGTCACTATTCGTCCAAGGACACTGTCTGAAGGCAGCAGTGCCGTGGCTTTGCTGAAGGTCAGTGTCTGGCCTGGAAACCACCTGGGAACTGTGTGTCGACTCCATGATGCGAGAAAGGGGTGCAAGCACACCCACAGGCACCTCCATCAGCCTATCCTCTGAAGGGAGACAGTTCATGGCTTTCCTCAAATCATTCACAGTACTATTATTCTTACAGTTATGATTTTTTTTTTTGGACATTTAAGGCACAGGGTTACCCATCTGTCATTCAGAACATCCCTCTCATTCTATCACTGAAGCAAGAAGAAACAAAACTGTTCTTCCGCAAACACCTTTTGGCCTATGGAAATACACTAGAGACCTTAAGGGCGCAATCCCAACCAACCTTCCAGCACCAGAGTAAGGGCAATGCAGCGCTAAGGGAACAAACATTCCTGCACCTTGAGGAGGCCTCTGTGACTACTACTCCACTGCAGGATGCAGCACATGCCCCATTGGCATCACTACGCCAGTGCTGGGAAGCTGGTTTGGACTGTACCCTAAAATATTCAAATATTCACCACTGTTTCAGCCCAATACGTCAGGTTTATTAACAATGTGAATGGCAGCACAGCCAAGATGGGTCCTTGGACTCTTCATGCCACCCCACCGCTTTTCAGCAGATGAATTAACACCCACCCAGCGAAACAAACAGGGGACTCAATGCAATGACAATACTCCTGCTATGTGTTTTCTCCTCCACATTTCAGCAACCAGTACAACTCCCTTTTGCTATTTTACTGCTCAGCTGCTCATTTAGCTACCAGTAGAACAATCTAAACGGGTACGGGAAGTCCGACACAAGCCTCTGCCAAGCACGCACTCTGCCGGCACACCTGGGGTGTGAATAATCTGCAAAGCCAACCCCAATCTGTTTATTCCCTCCTGCCATCCTGCCCAAGGGAATACGTGCAAGACAACAGCATTCAAGGTCAAAATAGCATGTGGTGTTTCTGTGGATGACCAACAGGTGGCAATAGAGGACTCATCCTTGGGGCTCCCTGCTAGCTCTCACTAGCCTGCTGCTCTTGATCTTCATTCCAAAACTTCCCAGTCTGCTGGGAGACAAAAGCAGCCAGCACAGTGGAAGCCCACAATTCAGGCACTGACGTTCGAAAGCACCAAATGTTTATGAAATGTTCTTCCAGCTACACAATGTTCTTCTAGCTACACAAAAGCATGGCCTTTCACATTCCAAACCATCTGGCTGGGAAAAATAAAGAGGGCTGCACCCTAAAGAGCACGCATGACGTGACACTCGCACATGTTGTCTTCCCTACCCCCCTTCACAGATAACTGAAAAACCATTCCTGAGAATTCAGAGACCCTTAGGAATTGCATGAGATGTGGCATTGGGGTGGGGGGGGGGGAGACTGTGGAAGGGAAAAATGGCCACAAATGGTGCAGAAGACTCATGGAAACTGGTTCCACATCAATATGTGGCCATTTACCGCCCCCCAACAGAGAGAGAGAGAGAGAGAGAGAGAGAGAGAGAGAGAGAGAGAGAGAGTGTATCATATACCATTCCCAAGGTGTCACTCTCAGGACACACTGCTGGGGGGCTCCAAAGGTCCGTCAAAGGGAGTAGGCGTTGTGGAAGCAAAAACCCCTTAGGATACAGACCCATCAAATCACCCAAGCCCAGGAATGCCCTAAGTGTCCCATACAGTGCAGAATCCCACATGCATGGTGGTCCCACCCATACACTTAAATGAAAAATTAGATGATGTGTTCCCATATAACACAGTTGCATGAATTTTTCTCTCCTCCAGCCTTCGTCCAAGGATTCCTCCTCCAAGAGACAAACCTGGTTTCTGTCCAGCAGATAAACGTGTCTCAGCATCTGTGTCAGAGTCACTGCTATCACTTGATGAGCTGTCACCAGGGGGCGCTTTCTCAGAAGCCTCTGCAAAGGCACCCACGCCAGGAGTCGCGATGGCTTTCCCAGGAGTCCGTTTGGAGAGCGTAGAGGCTGCATTCGTTGGCGCAGCAGCAGTTGGGGTCTTTAAATGACCTGGGTAGCCTGTGAGGAGGGACTACAGAGAGTGCATACACATGGGTGAGAAAAAGGTAATCGCTGAGCGATCCTACCACCTCTCCTCTGGAAGGAGAACCCGAGAATCACCTAGAGCTATTTTACATCAGGGGGTGGCCAACCTTTCAACTTTAGGGCTCCTGAATCTTTAGCAATCGAGTAGAGGAGGGAATTTCAGCAGGTGCAGCGGTGTGACTACATCTGTGAGATGACAAGCTGCACCTGCTGAAATTCCCTCCTCTACACCATTGTTAAAGGTCCAGGAGCCTTAAAGGTTGGCCATCCCTGCTCTAAACCTTCTCAGAGCCATAAACTTCTGGAGAATGGTTGGTCAACCTTTTTATTTGATCCTTCAGGAAGTATGGAAACATTTCTATCCCACCTTTCTTCCACCATGGGACTCACAACATACACAGTTTCCTGGTGGCTACCCATCCAGGCACTAACCAGAACTAGTGCCGTGGTCTCTAAGAGCATCACAGGAGGGTGGAGATGAAGCCTTAACACAAGTTAAGTAGAGTTGGGCAGGGTTCAGCTATAGTATCTGGTAATGAAGATCCGGAACGCTGGGCGGGACTTACACGTGATTGGCAGCCCATCCGTTCCATTCCACTGCCTGCCCGCCCGCTGCGCAGGCTGCCCTGGCCCTGGAGGGGGCGCCTGCTCACCGGGGGGATGGGTGGGGGTGCGCTGGGTGCCTGGACGAGCAGCAGTGGGGCGCGCCAACCAGGGGCAGCCCACGCGGCGGGTGGGCAGGCGACGGAACGGAACGGACGGGCTGCCAATCACACGTAAGTCCTGCCCAGCGTTCCGGATCTTCATTACCAGATACCATCGCTGGCAGGATTGCTTGCTAGCTCTTGCAGGATGTGGGAAGCTGACAGGCCTGCACAGAGACCCATTCAAGAAGACACCGCTGGGAAAAGACTTCAGAGAGTAACACCAGCCTTCCTTCCCCTGGGGCTCAAGCCTTATAGCACAGTCACCACTACATTACAGGTTCTCTCAGGCTTCTTAGAGCTTGAATCTCCCTTGCTATACAGTACACTGGTCAAGATCTGAAGGAAGCTAATGGATTTGGAGGCCTCCAAAAGCTGAGCCTGATTCTGATTAATGCTGCATTTAAACCCAGGTAAACCCTTCTGTGGCTGAGTTTTCTGCCTTCTGATGAGCTTGTGAAGGTAACCCCATAGTTCTCCACTGTGTTGGTAGAAGCCTGAATTCAGCACAGTTGAAGAAAGGCACGCTTCCATTCCCCCTAAAGGAGATGACAGCATTTATACCAGTGTTTTATAACAAAAACAGTAAATTTGCTTCTCTCACTTTTAAGCATGCACAAGTGAGGTTGCTGACTCTTAATATACTCCAAGGCTTGCATGCAAATCTAATGTGTCACAGGTGCCCAGCACATACTATACATTGCTTATATAAGGAAATTTTATAGCTTGGACATGGCTTAAATTGCAAATAAAAATTGCTGCTGAATGCGTAACACAGCTCTCTTGTTTAACCATTTCACTGCACAGCGGTTTCGGTCTGTCGGCCCTCCGCTTGCATTGGGCGGGTTAACTGAAGGTCAGGCCAGTGCAACATGTTCCAGTTATGTGGAATCCCTCTCTTTGCAAGACCACTCCCTTAAGCACTTAATTAAGGTGTAATTTGACCACATCCTTAGTGAATGAACTCCTATGCTCAATAATTAAAATGTTTATACCCATCTTCAGTATAAGCATGCAATACAGGCATATTCCATTTATTCTAAAACTTCATTTATCTGCTCCATACATTAAGACATGAAACTTTCCCCCCTTGTCTCTGCCACTCCATGTGCTCCTCCAACAAGAGAGTTGCAAAACTTTAAAAGCAGCAGGGCCAGTTAAACCCAGCGGCGTCATGCAGCCGGAACGCTGGGCGGGAGGAACGGGTAAGCAGCAGCCCGCCTGTTCCGTACCGCTCTGTTTTGCCGTCTTCCCCGCCCCCCGGGGGGCGGGGAAGACGGTGAAACGGAGCAGTATGCAACGGCGGGCTGCCGTTCACCCGTTCCTCCCGCCCAGCGTTCCGGCTGCATGACGCTGCTGGTTAAACCCACACCAAAGTGAAGAGGGGGAAACACTGCACGTATTTGAGAGCTAGATGACCCGAACAAGGTGCACGCTCTTAATTTTAGCAGAAGAGGAGCAATATTGCAGCCACTGAGTCGTTCGTTGTTCTGTACTGTTTTGCCTTTTTTTTTTTTTTTTTTAAAGTGGTTTCTTGAAGAGGTTGAGAGGCAGTTTGAGGTAGTGGCCAATGCTGGATTTCAACACAGGTTCAGCTCTACACTCAGCCATGAAGCTCACTGGGTCACTTTGGACACCGTCTCAGAGCCTAATCTACCTCACAGGGTTGTTGTGAAAATAAAGAGTACCAGGGGAACGTGCAGGCTGTCCAGAACTCCATGAAGAAATGGTTGGATGGAAATTAAAAGGACCCAGGCTCCTTAAACTGTGCTTCCATAGGAATTAATGGTGGAAGATAGCAACGGCACCCCTTGAAAAACTGAACCCCTGCACTACAAGTAATTTGTAATGCAGTGTCGTTTTTACATTAGAGTAACACAGTTTTGTTGCAAAAAGTCATCTGCCTGCAGATGTTCACACTTGCCTTCAAGGGCGGTAGCAGAAGCTGAATTTTCATTTCTTTTTAAAATCCTCCCCCCCCCCCCACTGCTTCTCTGTCAGCAGCAGTCGAGAAGCACAGAAAATGTTCCCGGTGGGCTTTTTGCATTTAAAAAAAATGGTTTTGCCATCTCTCTGCAGAGGGTGTGAGATTTAGCTGCACTTGAAGTACTCATAGAAGTAGCCACTAGGGGCACCGTTTCCCACCAGCAAAAGAGGTCTCTCCTCACTCAATACAACCTTATTGAAAGACGTTGGACTTCAGGATGGCAGCTGCATTTGAAAGTGACTACTCCTGTTTGAGGCCTGAGCTCAATATATTTCAAGGAAAGCATGAGGGTCACAGCAGGGAGAAGAACATTTGTTGAAATATGTCAGGAACTATATTTCTCCTAAGGGGTCTGTGCCGTGGTGTGGACTCTCTCAGTGAAGTCATCAGCAACTTCAGGCTCAGCTGAGCTCCAAGCTTGTACAGAGCTCGGCTTTGAGCCACACAGCTTCCCAGGGACACTGGTCAGAAGCATTCACTTGCAGAAGCAGCCCCTATATGTCTGAAATCTTCCTTCCCCAGGCCACGGTGGGCAGCTGTAAGCAGCACCGTCATTAACCACCACATTTGCACTGGGTGTGCGTAAAAGGGAAACGCTTTAAGACCAAGATCCCATTTGTGCCCGCAGCAACCTGGCAAAGTGTGCCTCCCGAGACATAACCCTGCCCAGATGACCTGTGAACTAAACCCCAGCCTCAAATCTAACACTTTGCTAAGGTGAGCGAGAAGAAGTGTGATCCAGTGTCTACTGTGTTAACACCAGACTGATTACAGCTATGGGGTGAGCAGCCCAATCCTAACCTGTGCTGGAGCAGGCAGGCTGGCTGGCCTGTGCTGTATCCAATGCAGATTAGGCAGCAGCTGGAGCTCATCTTGGGGGTAAGAGGATCTTTTCCCCTTACCCTGGGATAAGCCCAGTGGTGTCATCCTGGCGGAACGGCCCGGTATGCCGTTCTGCTAGTTCTGCCGATGGGCCCGGGCTGCACCGCCTCTCCAGAGGACGGGCGAGCTGCTCCTGGGCCCGCCTGCCCTCCCGCGCGCCCGAATACTCTGAAATGGAGCGATTCGAGGCGCAGTGAGGCGTGGCTGGCCTCCGCCATAGGGGCGGAGGGCTGCCAATCATCTGGGCGTTCCGGTTCCTGGCGCGCCCGGATGACGTCTCTCGATAAGCCCCAGCCATCCCTACGAGCAGCCCAGGGACAGGGGGCAGGATCTGGCCTATGTGCAGAATCTGCACACCAACCCCACTCCCTGGGCCAGCCTGCCCACAGGTTTGCCCTTGCTCTGCTCTTCCCCCACCGATTGGTCTCCCCACCTAGCAGTACAGCCACATATCTTAAAAATCCTTGATGCAAACACACAAGGGTTAAGGGAGAATCCACCCATTAATGCCTAGCAGCATTTCCCCCCACAGATGTCCACAAGGCTTTGTTTTTCAGTCCATGCTCTGTAATCGAGGAAGAGGTACCTGTGAAGGCTCCAGGTCTTCATCACTGGACTCTTCGGATGAGCTCTCCGCCTTTTTTATTGCTCCTTGTTTCTGCAGCGTGCCTGCTGAAGAGGGGAGAAATGGCCCTCAGATTCTTAAACCACTACACAGATGAGACACATTCCACGCAAGGCTTCTCTGGTGCCCTTAGACATCCCCCCTCAAGGCAAAACCAATAAAACACAATGAAGGAATTTCTTCCACTGAGATTTTACTTGTAGCTATATATCAAGAGGGCATTTCTAACAAAGCAGCCACTGTAGGGGAAAAAAAATGAGCAGGTTGACTTCAACCAAGGCTCAGCCCTGGAACCTGTTATCAATGCCAAGACTCCATCTTTGGATTTGTGCAGTATGTGCCTCAACATGTCAAGTGCCCTTCCCTTTGCATGCCCTGAATGAAATACATACATGAAATGATACATGCCCTGAATGAAATACATACCTAAGAACCTAAGAAGAGCCCTCTGGATCAGACCAAAAGCCCATCGAGTCCAGCATCCTGGACTCACTAGAGTGGTTCCCAGAGCACACAAGACCACGAGACACTTGCATCTCTTTGCCGCACCCATGCATTTGGCATTCTGAGATTAGTAAAGGTAAAGGTTTCCCCATGACCAAATGGTCTAATCGTGACTGACTGTAGGCGGCGGTGCTCATCTCTGTTTCAAAGCCTGTAGAGCCGGTGTTTTATCCAAGCTTCCGTGGTCATGTGGCCGGCCTGACTCTACGCCATAGCGCTCGGTACGCCGTTCCCTTCCCACCGAAGTGGTCCCTATTTATCTACTTGCATTTAGGTGCTTTCGAACTGCTAGGTTGGCAGGAGCTGGGACAAGCAAGGGGAGCTCACTCCGTCACGCAGTCTTGAACTCCCAACCTTCCAGTCGGAAAGCACACAACAGCAAATTAACCCACTGCACCACCACGTCCCTAATCCTGAGATTAGGCTGCCTCTGAAACCAGGAAGCGGCACATAGCCATCAGGGCTTCTACAACACTTCTCTGCTTCAGAAGAACCTTTCTTGTATGGGTAATGCAATTATTATGTGTGTATCAAGCTGTGTGTGGCACAGGAACGTGCTCTCCATGGTGCTTGCTTGCCACGTTCCAAATATTACTGGCAGTTCCCCTCTGCTCTTACCAGGCTGGGCAATCCGTTTGGCTGCTGTCAAGGCTGCTGCCACCTCCTCCTCACTGTCTGAGGAACTGCTGCTTCCTGAACTCGCCCTGAGATTTGGGATTCCAGCATGTTTAGCAGGCTGAGCCTGGCCCAGTCTGGTCTGCTTGGAAGGGCTCAGCACCACTTTACCTGGTGTCACGGCAGGGCCTTTGCCTTGGCGCTTGCGGGAAGCCGAGTCAGACCCAGCTGCGTTGGCCTGGAATCCCTTCCCTGCATTCCCCGAGGCTGGCTGCTGCTTAAAAAGGAGGCAAGTGAGGGGAGGGGAAGGGGAGAGGAAGGAAAAGTCAAAAACACATATAATATTAATGATTAAGTTTCACAACCAACCATTCTTTAGAAATAGGGGAGGTCTAAGAGATAAGGGTTTTGAATTATGGTGCTGGAGAAGACTCTTGAGAGTCCCCTGGACTGCAAGGAGATCAATCCAATCGGTCCATCCTCCAGGAAGTCAAGCCTGATTGCTCCCTGGAAGGACAAATCCTGAAGCTGAAGCTCAAATACTTTGGCCACCTCCTGAGAAGAGAGGACTCTTTAGAAAAGACCCTCATGCTGGGAAAGATTGAAGGCAAAAGGAGAAGGGGGCGGCAGAGGATGAGATGGTTAGATAGTGTCACCGAAGCGATGAACATGAAATTGGGCAAACTCCGGAAGCTAGTGGAGGACAGGGAGGCCTGGCGTGCTGTGGTCCGTGGGGTCGCAAAGAGTCGGACACGACTTAGCGACTGAACAACAACAACAAGAGATAAGGGACTGAAACGTTCTCCTAGCTATCGGATTCTTGCACACAGTGTGCCTCACTTCACCTGCTGCCTTACAAAGATTAAATAATGAAATCTACCATGTGTGCAATAACAACTAAGAACAGCTCCCTCTCTAGCTATCTTTCATGGGGGTCCTAAGGCATTTTTATTTCAGGAGGCGTTTAGCTGCTGTCATGTTGGGCTGGCATTTTTAACCTTAATGATTGTAATCTTATATCTGTTGTAATCCATTTGGGTCCGTTTTTTATATGGTTTTTAAATGCTTTAATCTTTTATCTTGTATTGTTTTATTTTATTGTTTGCAGTTTTAATTGTGTAAGCTGCCTTGGGGGTGCCAATATGGGGCAGAATGGTGGGATACAAATGCAGTAAGTAATAACATCATATATTGTTAACAACGGAATAAACCGCCTTCTAAGTCCTTACTGGAAGGCTTTATCGAACTTTGAAGCATTGACCTTGGAGAGAAACAAGTACGAAAGGCAGAGGTGGTAGAAGAAACACTGGACCCCGAACACCATCTGGCATCAGCAAGCAGGTGAATAAGGCAGAGGAAAAAGGCAACAGATACTATCCTGATTTGGTGATCTGGCTAGAAGCAGGGCCAGCCCACTGATGACATGGAACGAAGGCCTCATTTTGAGCAGCGAGTTTTGAGGGGTGGGAAAAGATGAGGGCTGCCCCACCGTCTGCATTTTCCCACCGCTCGCCCTCCAGCATGCCACTGCTGAAGGCATTCCACTCTGCTCTCCTTTGTTTCCTCAAAGCAAGCAAGAATTAGTAGTGGCAACTCCTTTCTTTCTCTAGGACAAACCCTGCCACAGCTGCACCCACCTCCTTATTGCTTAAGGAAGCAGCCTAGTAGTAGGTAATGCTTCCTGCCCCTTTCTCTGACCTCCAGCCCTGAATGCCTTGGGCACAGCCTCCTCGCTCCACCCAGGGCATTTCAGACAGGACCAGGATGGAGGGCGGAGGCTGCATGCAAACGGTCAGCGGGTTCCGTGAGTTAGTTTGACTCACTCTCCTCCTGGTACTTTGGGGGGGGGGGAGAAGCTGATGGTGACACTAACACAGTCATGAGATTTTTTAAAAAATTCTCATTCATGGACGAAGGCAGATGGCACTTTGTGGCTGGCTGGGGCAGCATGTGACCACTGGCTGGCCCAGGTTGCTCTGAGAACCTCACTGACAGGAGGAAAAACTGCAAGTTGCCGCTCTCAGAATAAGATGGGAGCTAATGGCAAAAGAAAGTGCATCAGACAACAGGACCTTTCCACTGGCCAAGACCAACAGACGGCTTCCGGTTTTACCTGCTTCGCTTGCTTCCCCTCCTCGTCGCTCTGTGAGGAATCAGAGCTGTCCGTCTCCGAGCTCTCATGGAGCGATACAGCCACCGGCTTGCCTGGGCTCGTGGTCCCTTTCCCTGCTGACAGCACACTGCCCACCTTGGCACCTGCAGCCTTTGCTGCTGGGGGTTTTGCAGGCACAATTCCAGGTTTCTGCGTCACTGGAGCCAACTTCTAAGACAGGATAATTATTAGATCACAAGGCTGTCGCAAGATCAGTGGCTCCAATAAATAAAAGCACACACAATCTCCCAGTTCCAGGGAATGCAATCAGTAGTCTGCAGAGCCCCATCAGCACTCCATTCCCCACCAGCCATTTCAGCGGGTGTGTAGAACGCGAGCCACTCGACAACAGCAGCATTCCACATAAAGAGCTGCCACATCTGAGTGGAAGCAACAGATACTGAAGTTGGGCAGATGGTGGGCAGAGGGGGGGGACGGACTCCCAGAAAGCTGCATCAGAGCCCTTTTAGGGCCCACTGAGCTGGCCTGACTGCTTTTCACCTTCAGTGCCTAATCTGCAGAGCATGATCCATTTCACAAAGCAGCAAGAGCCACACCCACAGTTGTCGAAGCCATCAAGTGCCTAATAACATCATGTAACGTGGGGTTAACTTGCCTGAAAACATGAGCTGAAAAATTTCATTTTCTTTATAAGCAGACCAGACCAGATTTCTATTCCTTTCCAATTGTTTGCTCATTTCCAAAAAAGATATATTAAACTCTTAAAAACAAAAAAAAAATGTACTGAAAGTGTGCATGAAATGCCTGGAGGAATCTTTGATTCTGTGCAGGAAAGCCTGCAGAACTGATTCTTTCCAAGACTGACTGAAGAAAGCAGAGTCTTCCAGTAGCCAGGAGGAGGGTCAGAATTGCCTCCACTCATCATCCTTAAAATTCCAACAATACTAAACGTTTCTGCGCAACATGCAACTAGTTCATGCATGCCAGAATCAGCTTGTCTTGATGCAGAGTTTTCTCATACACACAACCCGGCAACAGTGTTCCAATAGCCACATCTCTCCTTGTTCCCTGCTGAGAGTCCCAACTTGCAATGATTCAAATCCTTAGAAATATGGAAGTAAATGCATGTAGATGAACACAATTTGCACTACAGTCCAGGTACAAAAGAAGTGCAGTCCTCCATGTGTGCCGAGACAGAAAAAAGAGCATCTTGCTTGCTTACTCAGGGGGCAATCCTAATGAACTTTCCAGCACTGGGGTAAGGGCAACACAGCTCCAAGTTAACAAACATTCCTTTAGCTGCAGGAGGCATTGATGGCTACTGCTGCACTGCAGAATGCAGAACATGCCCCACTGGCACAGCTATGTCAGTGCTGGAAAGTTGGCTAGTATTGTGCCCTTAGCCTCATATTGTTAAGAGTCCTGAACCAACGATGTTTAATCACCATCTCTGTGGACAAAGAAACATCAATTTATTCCCCCAAATGGCAGAATGATAGCTGAAAAAGGGGAGTTAACAATAACACCTGAAACGTATTTGGAAAAGAGCAAAGAGTTTTGGCAATTCTAGATGGAATCTGAAAACTTTAAACACATTTTTATTTTCAAACAAAACACTATCAAGCGTGCTAGCTGCCTATCCCCCCTCCTCACAACAAACAAACAAAAAACAGCATCCCAGACAGGAGTTTTGTGAGTTTCTCATGAGTTTTTCCATGTACTTGTGCCAGCTGTGGTATATTTTTATGCATTTAACATATATTGAAGAATTTTCAGCTGTGACTTATAAGCTGTGCCTCCACTAACAAAAACAATCTTCTTTTTTGAGGAGCTTATATTTATCTGAGTGCCAGATCTGACAGCTGTGCAAAATAAAAGCCATTTATTTATCCACTATCTGGATAACTCCTGCATTGTTTTTACCATGGACCCCTCCCCTTTTTTTGAGACTTCCCAAGAGTAGCAAGCTTTTTGCAAGAGAGATGCTGCACTCAAAACTATGTTGAAGCAGACTTCTCAACACCTGAATTGTAAAATGTGGCATTGGGAGAAGGGGGATAAAAAGAGGATCTTCTAAATGAAGCTGTCCAATCTGTAGCCTACAAGCACTACAAGATCTATTCCAAGGAGTGGAATAAAGCCAAATTGGAATTCCTGCCCAGCTGCTGGCTGGATCAGCACAACAACTGAGCCAGCACAACGAGATGGGGGATATACACAGAAGGGGACTTCTGCACATACGATCACTAAACTTCGTGAGAAATTGTATGGGCAAACAAGTCCTGTATTACTGATCTCCTTCCAAGTCCAAGAATCAAAGCTGCACAAGCAGAGCCATTTTTAAGAAGTTTCAATCCAGTTCAGCAGCAGTTTTGGAGGAGGAAGGGGGAGGAGTTGGAGCTAGCCCAAAGCTCTCCCCTTCCCTGCCAAACAGCTGATCAGAAAGAAGTTAGTTTTTAAAGAAAAATAATAGGTATGCACAGTCCCAAGTCTTATAGATATTTTGTTCTTAACAGCAGTCATGCAGAGGAGGATCTTCCCCTCCCACGCCAGGTCTTCCCTCACTAACCTGCGTGAACACAGTGTCTTCTTCTGACTCATCACTGGAATCTTCGCTACTGTCTTCACTCTCTTGTGCTTTCTGAAGGGAAGCCAATGAAGGCTGCTGCTGCTTCTTGGCAACTGCTAGCACAGCTGTAGCATCTGTCTTGGTTGCTGAAAGAAACCAGGAAGTAAGACAACAAAGTTTATCTGGGCCTCAAACAGGCAAAAACTGCAGAAGAGAACTCATCGATTTAGGGCCTTTGATTGTAGCCATTAGTGTCTGAAAAAGAAAACATTGTGGGGGAAAGAATCCCCCTCCCCAATTTCCTAGGACAACCATTTTCAACCACTATCCACGGCACATTGGTGTGCCACAAACGGTCCACAGGTGTGCCACCAGAATTTGGGCGAGGTTCATTTATTAGTAGGGAACTGGGAGGTGTGTTCCCCCTGCTGGCAGCATGGTTTACCTTGTCAATTATAAAAAAAACTGATGCCGTGCCTTGACAAATCATAAGAACATAAGAAGAGCCCTGCTGGATCAGGCCAAAGGCCCATCTAGTCCAGCTTCCTGTATCTCACAGCGGCCCACCAGGTGCCCCAGGGAGGCATGAGACAAGATGCTTGCATCCTGTTGCCACTCCCTTGCACCCGGTACCAGTAGCCCACCACCTTTGTAAGGAGGTTGCACAATCCATCATTGCCTATAGCCCACGATGGACCTTTCCTCCAGAAATCCGTCCAATCCCCTCTTAAAGGCATCTAGACCAGATGCCATCACCACCTCCTGTGGCAAAGAGTTCCACAGATTAACTACCCACTGGGTAAAAAAGTACTTCCTTTTATCTGTTTTAACTCTCCCAACCCTCAGTTTTAGTGGATGCCCCCTGGTTCTGGTGTTTTGAGAGAGGGAAAATCAAGTCACACCAAGTATTTATATCAATATTTCTCTGTTTATTAGATAGCATTCAAGGCTGTTTACAAGGGCAAACTAATCTAAACCACAATTTTCAATGGTTTTTTTTTTTTTACACAAGTTTTTACAATGGGGTTTTCTGTGAGTCACAGAATCCTCAGTCCCAGATGTAGCCTTCACAGTGTGGTTATTTCCTCTGGCTGTGTGCCATCGAGGTTCAGCCAGCAATCTTAAATCAAGCCTGGACAAGTCTTCAAGGCTGTTCTTGTTTCTTTGCTGGCTGGCCTTCCCACACACTCTCATGCTTCTCTCACTGCATGGCTAATCAGTTCTTTAGTGACTCTGTCCTGCCACAACGGGTACAGCAGCTTGGCACATCTTGGCATTCGGTCTCTCATCCAGAAATACTATCACATAGTCTCCTGCTTACTCCTGCTACTGCCAGGCAGTACTGGCAGCCATCAGTCGACATGTCCTGTCTCCCAATTTTAGCGTGCTGTCAATGTGCCAGGAGATGAGAAAGGTTGAAAATCTAGGAGGTGACAAATTTAAAGACACCTGGCAGCTCTGTTTCACAAGTAGTTTTATCAATAACTCCTGATCTACTTGTCAGTGTGGCTTCTAGGTGGAGGAAGAAGAAAAGGAATGAAGGATGCCAGAATCGAAGGATTCACACCATACAAGAACCGCCATGACACTGAGAGCCATCTTCCCCTACAACTTCTGACCAAATTAAGCCAGGAGGACTCCATTGGGATTCAACTTGTAGCAGTGACATTTTGATCACCACCCATCTGCTCTTCCCCTGGCAGCTGGTGTCTGATCCCGTCCCCCCCCCCCTCAAAGCCTGCCAAACCTACAGCAGGGAACGTTTATTAGTCAAAAGCCTTTGAATAAGCCATTCCATTGTACTGTACTTGGAAATGAAATATTCCCTGGATTCTGACACTAACCACACCTAAGAACAGCCCTGCAAAAAATGGTTCAGCAATGTCTCTTGCCATTCAGACAAGCCCCCAAAGACAAAGGAGAGGCAGCACTAGGGTAGGTCCTTTAAAAATCCAGGAAGTTTTAAGAACAGTTTAAACAGAAGCATTTTCTATAATGAGAGTGGCAGAGGGAAAAAAACTGTGAGAGCCTGTTCCCTTGCCAAGAGGCAGCAGTGAGATGGCTAAGGCCATGGAGCTGTGCAGGTCATGGATGGTCTGGTTCTTATTATTATTAGATTTATATACCGCTTTTCTAAAATCCAAAGCGGTTTACAAATGTTAAAACCATTTAAAATAACATATTAAAAATTAAAATCAATTAAAACACATTAACATGATAACCATAAAAAGAGCAGAACATCCCAAATATCCTTTTGCCTCACTTTTTTGTTTTCATCCTTAAAATGCTAAACACGCACATTTTCAAAATATTTCTTCCCAAACGTGACAGGTAGAAACTTATTTGAAAATGTTTGAAAAAGTCATTCTCAAAACCTCAGGAGTGGACAGTGCAGTTGGCACGTCACCATTCTGGTGCACCCCTGCTTTATGCATGTGCTCCAAACTTCCTCCACAGAGCGCAGCTCGCTGTGCACTGGGGTTAAAGCCCATTTCATTCTCACAAAGACACTGGGAGGCAGCTCAGGTGCAGAGACAGCAACATGCCCAAGTTTCAGGACAGAGGGTTGACCTCAATTTGACAGAGATTTGCCCCATGCCAAATCCAGTGCAGGCACACTCTCATGACCTTTACAACTCTCAGGAATCTCTTAAACCCAAGTGCAAATTAAGATTTAAATTGCAAGACAACACCTAATATTCTACAGGAAAAAGCCTCTATAAGAATTTCCCAGAAGCAAGAATTCTTTAATACAACTAGTCCCTCAAGGGGTTCCCTAGTTCATTATTATTACTTAGATTCCAGAATTGTTTTTTTTGGCTGCTCAGGTTATGAAACGGTGAGCTGTGCAACATAACTGGGGTCAGCTATCTGCTGAAAAACAGTGCAAGTGTTCATGCATACAAACCAATGCTAATATAGCAGCATTAGGTTCACAGAGGCACCCTACTTGGCACACTTAAGCCCATGATGGAGCAGAGGAACAAAATCAGTGAGCCTGAGCAGATTTTCTCAAGGACTAAAACCTTCATAGAACAGACATGATTCTTCTAGATCCACCCCCTGTCCCAGCATGCACTTGCAACTACTCTTCTCTTCCTACTGAGTTGTTAAAGAGTCTGCTCTAGCCTCTTGCAGTGTAAACCCACACAATAGTCAGCAGCCCAGACCAGGGAAGAAAAGCAGCCAACTGGCTTGGAAAAAGGGAAATACCCGAATACAAAGCTCACTTAGAAGTCCGTCATACGTACTGCTAATACTACCAGCTGAACTGTTCATATGACCAAATGCCACGGATTACATCCACTCATATATAGCATAGGTACAAATGAAACTGCCTTTATACCAAAGACTGGCCACTGATCCATTTAGGTCAGCCCTGTCTAGGCCAGGTGTGTCAAACGCAAGGCCTCTGGGCTGGATGTGGCCCTTGGAAGCAATTTCTCTCACCCACCCCCATTATAATTGGGCTCTCCCAGCATGATAATTGGGCTAGCTGAAATTAGGAACAAGATTTGATCATTTTTTGCTTCTGCTTTTTGCATCTAATGAGTTTCTATGTGATAACAAAATGCTGATTTCTGTCCATCATCCACTTAATGATGTCACTTCTTGCTTAATGAGGTCACTTCTGGCTCTCAGTAGGTGCCATGAATGCTATTCAGCCCCCTATATGAAATGGGGTTGACAGCCCTGGTCTAGGCTGACTGGCAGTGGCTCTCCAGAGTTTTGGATGGGAGTCTTTCCAAGTCCTATCCAGGGAGAGGCTGATCCTGGGACGATGTGCATTTCATGAGCTATAGTATTTCTCTGCGCTATAGCCCCCTTCCATGCAAATGGGATGCATCACACTGAGAAATGCAATTACCTGCTTCAGGAAATCTTGGAGAACCATACCAATCTGTGTCAATAACATGAGTTAGATGGACCAGTGGTCCAGCTAACATGCGGTCAGTTTCCTATAGTCCTACGTAAGTTAGCAGGCAGCCATGGTTCTCAAGGGCTAGAAAGAAGGGAAAACACTAAGCAACTGCACTGCCAGTGTCCCAAGGCACAGAACTATTCATATACATCCATCATTGCTTCTGTTGCGGGAAGAGTCATTTTACAGACCGACAGCTTCAAGAAAGGGACATTTGGCAACTCCCACATCATCATTTGGTACATGATAGACAGTTCTACATACAGGCAGGCCCAGGTATCTGCTGATTTGGTATCCATGGTTTCAGTTATCCACAGATAACATGGCTACTGGGATGCCTGTTAAAAAGATAGGAACAAATCTTTTTTTTAACCTTATTACAGCAAAACCACTGATGTTCCCCTATCTATAAAAGGTGTTCCTAGTATCCACGGTTTCAGGTATCCATGGGGGGACGGGGACTGGAACAGAACGCAACGGATACCGGAGCATGCCTGTATTCTTTGACTGCCTGAAAAACACTCACATTTGGGATAAGGGAACCTACATATTAAAGTTAACTGCAGTTCTCAGGAAGAGCCATTATTGACTTAGAAGCAAGTCCCACTGAAATTCAAGGTAGGATTAGTATGTGAGAGCCTGGCCAGCATGCCAGGCTCCAATTTAGGTGAACTGAAACAGTTCAGTCCAACAAAGTTTTCTAGTTAAGACAACAATATTAAAGAAGAAAGAAAAGTTACACGAACTAATGTCTGATGCAATATAATGATGAGAATGCACAGGTAGCAGCTGATGCAACAACAAAAAAGCCAAACCGAAACAAAGAAGGATATTCTGCAAAAGGATAACCAGAGCAAGAAGTCCACATTTACCAAATTTGCAAACCACTCAGCCTTGCTCCCAAGTCCAGACCAGTTTGTTGAAGAAAAAAAGGAGTAGAGAGGAAGCTGACAAGAGCCAGCCAAAATTAGTTTAATTGGCATTCAATCTGGACAGGAACCTGAAGATCAGGAGCCCCATGGACCCTCAAGTCATGAATTTCCCCATAATAATTACTATAACCATAGAAACATGGCAGCTTCTGATTTGAAGCTAAATGCCCTCACCTAGCAACAGTCAAAGAAGAATCCTTGAAGATGGTGCAGTAGCGATCAGTTTTCAAGCCTGAACGTAGACTTTTGAACAGCAAATGAAATATCCAATATGAGGGCATCAAAAGGCCATCACAGCTCAAGATTTCAAGTGGCCTACTGACAGCTTCTACTCATTCACAGGCTAGGTCAGAACAGGGAATCACCAGGATTTGCATCTATTAGAAACAAAGGGCGGACTTCTTCCTAATGATGCCAGAATCCTCTAGTTCAGTGGCTCCCAAACTGTGGGTCAGGACCCACTAGTGAGTTGCAAGTGAATCAAAAAGAAAATAGCCTATTTACAACTACAACTTTTACAACTACAGCTACAACAATAGCCTACGACTTTGACACAAGCAAAATAACCACACAGCCCTCCCCCTCTCCAGCATCCCATCTTCCCATATTTTCAATATGGCTGCCCTAGGTGCTTTGCGATCCACCTGAATTTGGCTTTTGCGACTCTCACTGATGTGTCCTGACCCACAGTCTGGGAACCACTGGTATAAGAAATTTTTTAAAAAAACACACACAAGAGAACATCCCCTTCCCCAAAACAAACAGTTATTTTTGTCAGCTTGAAAGGATATTCTGAAACAGAATGAATAAAGAAACTGAGCAACACTGACATCAGCTTCAGAGTAATTGGCATCCGCTCCCATGTCTTTCAACACTTTCAAGCACATTGTACGTGCGCCCTCAGGGAGCCTGGTTGCTTCTCGTGTGCTCCAACTGCGTGCTGCTCAAGCCAAGAATCAAAGAAATTGACAGAGAAGAGGAACACAGAAAGCCCCAAACACCAATGAGAAACTAGAAGCGTCTTACTGGATGGAGGTGGCAGGTTTGGTGTTGCGCGAACTGTTTCATCCTCGCTGTCAGATGAGCTGCTGCTCTTGCTCTCCTTCCCTTTCAAGGCCGCTTTCTGCGGGGGGCCTGGTTTATCTGCCTGACTTTGTCTGGCTGCGGTTGGAGGCTGGGGAGTTTGCACCCTCTGCACCACAGGAAAAACAAAACAAACAAACACAAAATTACCACCAGCGAACGATTGATTTTCATGGATGAAGTGTCTGTGCAAGCCTCACTAGCTTCCTATCCAGCCAAGAGACCCGAAAGGCTAGCGTTTCAGAAATTTTTTTTTAATTGTCTTTATTAATTTTTAAGAAAAGAGATGGGATAGGGTTACAGAAAACAAAGGAATGGGTTAAACAAAGGTAAACACATTAGGTAAGTACCTTGCAATGCATCATAATATCTTAAAAATATCATCAATCCAATTAAAAATATCATTTCTAAGGTTATCTATTTCATACTCAATATATCCAAAATCTTCTTTACTTATAAATTATGAAATATCTTAATATCCAACGTTGAACTATTATATGTAATCAGTACTAATCTTTTATTACTTTACAATTCAACATTGCATATCTATCCAATCATAAAACATTTTCCAGTATTGTTTAATCTTATTGATCTTGCCCTCTTTCTGTTAAAATCTTTCTGTTAAAATGTCCATCTCTGCCACTTCATACATTTTCCCTATTATTTGTTCCATATTTGGGGTTTCGTCATCTTTCCAGTTCTGTGCAAATAGTAATCTAGCCGCCGTTGTTACATGAATAACAATATGTTTCATATTTATATCTTGAATTTCTGTTAAAATATTTAATAAAAATATTTCTGGTTTGCGTTTCAGAAATTTTTTTAAAAACTCATGAGACACTATTAATTGCTGTTCGCCTTACCAGCCCTGACACATGATGGTTTAGACATAGAAGTGCATCTCTTTATGCTGAAACACTGTGGGGGAGAGGAGGGAGGGAGATGGCTTTTGGAACAGCAGAATTATGCAAGAGATTCTAAGGAGTATACACAACATTTAAAAGAATCTCCTCTTTACGCCTGCGTGGGTGTACCACAAGGGTTAAGAGACTGAGAACTCAGGGCACAATCCTAACCTGGAGTTAGGGTGGCACAGTTAGGCCAGCAAAGTTTGGCTGGCACAAGGGTGACCATGAAGCACGTTTGGACCACTCTCAGAGTTAGGAGGATGGGGTGCATCTGTGTGCTGGCCTCTCTGACTCCGAGAGTGGTCCAAACATGCGTTACAGTGTCCCTTGTGCCAGCCAAGCTTTGCTGGCCTAACTGTGTCGGCCTAACTCCAGGGTAGGATTGTGCTCCCAATCATATCCAACTTTCCAGCACTGATACAGTTACAATGTAGCCCTAAGGTAAGGAGCAAACACGCCCTTACCCTTGAGGTGGACTCTGTGACTGCCACCGGATGCAGCGCATACCCTGTTGGCACAGTTGCACTGGTGCTGAAAAGTTGGATAGGATCGGGCCCCATGTTGAAATGGGAAAGTTCCAATTTGCAACTCTCACTCCACAACTAACCAGGTGGCCTTAAGCAAAGGCACTCTGGTGAGTGGCATAGAAGATTTCTCACCTCCCTTTCTTCTCTCTCCAAAAATTGTCATTTTATTTGTTGCCAGCAAAAATTTAAAAACGGATTTTGCTTTGCCATATCATCTGAGCCAATGAGTCAGGTCTGGCTGTAAACAAACAGTACTAGTCTTCTCTCACCAAAAGGGAAATATTTTCTGCCATTGAAGTGACTGGACATTGAACAAATTATGAACTTCAAAACAAACTATACAATTTTTTTACTACAGTTTTTCCAAGAAGTTCAGGTGATGTGTATGGTTCCTTCTCTCATTTTAGTCCTCACAACAACCATAGTAGGAGAGAGAGAGAGAGAGAGAGAGAGAGAGAGACTTGCCCAAGATTACCCAGAAGGTTTCATGGCTAAACTGGGATCAGCAAAGTTATCCCTGGCCCAGAATTCTGCACATTTGTCAAGGTGCACAAATTACTTTCATAGAAAAATAAATAATAAATTAAAAAGACACACACACACACACACACACACTTTGGTTAGACCTTTGGCTCAAGATGGGCAATAGGTGATTCTGCATAAAGATTTCCACACACCCTCACAACTCTCTGCCAACTGGTAATCTGAAATACCCAGTACACTGGCCGTTTCCTACGCAAAGCAGCTACCAGACTGCATTGTACAGTACTCAACATCAGAACTGAACCTTTGTTCTGCTTTAATCTAAGTTATGGACTAGAGTGCAATCCTACCTAGCAGGCCCCACTACCCACTTACTAAGGAGGAGTTCCTGATCCTTCCAGCATTCCTTAGCCTAACCACAGAGGTTTGATACACACTTCTGAATGGAGCTAGTCTATAGGCAGCCACTTCATAGTCTCCTTTCGCTGCAGTCTATAGCAAAAGACAGCAAAGCTTGTAAATCTGCCTTGGACATCTGCCTTGGCAGAGGAAAGGCGGGGTAGAAATTTCTTAAATAAATAAATGGAAGTCTGTTAAAAGATGCCACAGTCTCAGGACGCAAAAACTACAGTACGGTCAAGCCACACTCTAGAGGCCCTGCTACTGCTAGCGACTGCTGCATTTAAAGCAGGTAGCATAAGCAGCAATTTCCACATGTCTGTTACCCATTAGGTTATACTGAAAAGAAAAATATTCAGGCTTAACATCCCTGGTGCTAGAAAATTCTGCAAAAATGAAACTGAAAAATTGACCTGTGAAAGTTATTTTTTTGAAAAAGAGATTCACAAGAGAGCAGTCCTTTGGCAAACAAAAGGATACTGTGAAGAAGATGCAAAGGCTTCCTATCTGAAAACACAGCAGGCTTCTCCTCACTTTTAAGAGTTTGAAGGCTGGCTTTTTTGGTAAATGTCAGTGGCCAATAGCTCCAATTAGCCCAATTGCTTCTGGAATGGTATGACAAGCATCAATCAATCCCAAATGCTATTGACCTGTCAGTATTAAAATGGATGGGGCTATGTAAAAAGGAGCCCTTCATTTTTGAAGGAAAAGGCTGGGAGGAGAGAGAGAGAGAAGAGGAAAAAAGGGGGGGGGTAGAAGCTGTGGGGATGATATATCACTAGCAAAATTATACCCAAGTTCAAAAGCTCCACAAAGGGATTAAAATGAAAAGCAGATTTTCCAAAAGCCCACATCTGATCTGCTGCATTTTTAGTGCTCTGGGAAGGCAATAAATAAATAGGGGTTTTTTGAGCAGCTTTAATCGATCAAACATGCAGATACCTGGGCTGGTGGGCCTACAACAGCAAGAGTTAATTCTTAATATCTTGTTCCGTGGCATGGCTAAAGCAGAATAAAATAAGAGGTTGTAGAATTATGTGCAACACACTTCTGACTGTTCGTTGCCACATGTAGTACATTCAGAGACCAGAATTAAAATATTAAAAAGTATGAGAAAAAGGCACATGACAAAGATGGAAAGAGCAACATGGGATATGGGAAGCAAGAGGATCAGAAAACAGGCCGAGGAGGAGTACGGAGCTGCTATTTCTCCTATGACTCTGAAGAGAGAGAACAGGTTGCAGGCTGTTTAAAAGGCTGAAAAGAACAGAAGGGCCATCCAGTCCAATCCTTTGAATTTGGAGGACACAGTATTCTGTCCCCAAGACACTCACAGCAGAATAGCTGGCATCAGCTAGTTCACCGTCTGCCCAAAGCATGCCAGATTTCCAGATCTGCCTGTAGGACATAGAATAAAGTTTGCTAGTAGGAAAACTAATCCAGATGGTTCGTGAAAGCCATCTGCAACTTTGGAAGGGGAAGAGCCAAATCAGCTCGGCTGTGACGTCTCTTTTCATCCTCAGATGTAGAATTGAGGGGAAACTTGCACGTTAAAAAGTAGAGCCCAAGTCACCCTACATAAGCCCAGCCCGCCTGGCTCAGGACTAGACTATCTTCTCATTGGCCACCTGCTGCCTCTCGAAACCCAAGAAGCAGGAAAGACAGACATACTTCTCTTCGGTCACTGGCATTACAAGGCACACAGCCGCGGAATCTGGAGGCAGTGTAAAGCCATCAAGACTAGGAGCCACTGATAGTTCTCTCTGATATGAATTTGTCTAACCCCTTTTTAAGGTTGCCTAAGCAAGTGGCCATCATTAGATCTTGTGGCAAGGAATTCCACAGACTAATTATACACCTTGTAAAAAACCTTCATTTCATTCATTCACAAATCTGTTTCAATGGATGACTTCTGGTTCTAGTATTGTGAGAGGAAAAAATTTTCTCTCTATTCACCATCTACATGCCATTCATTTCAAACATGCCCCCCATTCCCTCCCCCTAAGCTTAAATGACCCAAATGTAGCCTTTCCTCAGAAGGCAGGTGCTCCAAAACCTCTGATCATTTTGGCTGCCCTCTTTTGCAGTTCTATAATATCCTTTTTAAAGGTGTGGCAACCAGAGCTGGACAGTATTCCAAATGTTGCTACACCATATTTGTGTAGGGGCAATCCCATGTTAACATTCTCAATCCTTTTTGATATCCCCAGCATAGAATTTGCCATTTTCATTACTGCCATATTTTAGATGGTAGTTCCCAAACTGTGGGTCTGAGGCCCATCAGTGGGTCACAACCCTAGTTTTGGTGGTTTGTGAAACTGACAGGGTAGATTAGGCTATGTGCAGCAAGGGGTAAACAACCTGCTACTGGAGCATTGCTGCCCAATCACCATTATAGCCACAGAGGTTTGAGCATCTGGTAAACGTTAGGTGGGTCCAGATGCTAAAGTTTGGGAACCAATGCACTGGGCTGATGTTTGCACTGAGCTATACACAAAGACCCCAAGGTCTCTTTCCTAGTTCATCACGGACAGCTCAGTCTATTAGTGTAAATGTGAAGTTGTAATTTGTCCCAATGCGCATTTACATTTTGTTTATTAACACCGAGAGCACAATCCTAAACTGGAGTTAGGCCAGCATAAACTAAGCCAGCAAAGTTTGGCCAGCCCAAGGGCCCCCATAAAGCACATTTGGACAACTCTTTGCATAAGGGAGGATGGTTCACGTCTGTGTGCTGGCCTCGCCGATTCCAAGAGTGGTCCAAACATTCTTTACGGTAGCCCTTGGGCTGACCAAACTCAGTTTAGGATTGCGCCCTCAGTCACATTTGCCATGTGTTGCAAATTCACCTGGATCAGAGAGGTTCACTTGAAGCCCTTCACGGTTTACCACCCTGAATAGTTTCATGTTGCTCTCAAAAGAGTTCATTTAGCACAAGCTTGTTTTAGTCAGTTTCCCCAGTTTCCACCGAGGTCATCCCTTAGTTCTTAAGAGAAACAAGCCCCTCATAAGGGGCTTATGAATATCCTATCCCAACCCTACTTGATCATAACCAAGGTGCTTTATGAAATAGCCATGATCAAATATACCTCAGTTTCCAAACGCATAATATTTGGGTTTTTTATCATTTAATTAGCAACAGATTCAGTGCTAGAAAATAAGATTCTAGTGCAGTGGTTCTCAAATTCCTCCAAGGGAGCTGGGAGCCTCTTAAGACTTGGAGGGGAAAATGCAGCAACGCACTCTCCAGGATCCTGCTGCTGCTATAGCCAGAGGGGCTTTTTCAAACATCCCTCACAGTGATGGCTTTGGGGGGGGGGGAGGCTCCCCAAGCCTTAGAACAGGTGTAAAATGTGATTGTGATCCACTTCCTGTTTCACAATCACAACCTGGAAGTAGGCCACGATCACATTTTACACCTGTTCCAAGGCTTGGGGAACCCTGTGAGTCACACCTGGAGGCCAGCGTTGTGAGGGGCCTCTCTGGCCAAAGCAGTAGTGCAATCCTGCGGATCGCATTCCTTCCTCCCCCGCCCCCCGCTCCTTAAAGGGGCATACAACAGTGCTTCCCAGGGTGGTGGGTAGTGATCTGCCACTTTGGGAACCACTCCTCTTGTGCAATTACCTTTTATAGGTAAATATCCATTTGCTTTTTAGATGCAAACTATAATGCAAGTCTGCTGTGAAGCAGTACACTCATGAAAATGAGCCCCTGACCAGTTGAATCTTTGCACTTCAGAAACTTCTTGCTGTCTCCATCTCACATGAGGGCCAAATGAAAACCTGAAACAAGTACATCACACAGGATCCAAACCAGTCTCAATTCATAAGCAACACAGCTTCAACACCCCAATTTTACCCATCAGAATTTAATGCATCCCTCTCGTCCATTCTAACCTACAGCCAATGTCCAGATTATAGTTCTCAAATGGTTAAATTGTTTTAGATGCTCCACTCAAAGCCACAAAAGTAAAAGAGCGTGCACCACTCCTGCGTGATTATGCAGGGTAATTATTTTAAGCTGTGTTTAGGAGGCAGCAGCAGCTCTCTGCTTCCTCCTGCATAAAGCACTGTTGTCTGCTTCCTTTCACAGAATGCAAGGTAATCACTGCCCACACAGCCTGCCTTCGTTCTGCCATCTAGGAGCAGTGGCAAGTATTTAAAGACATAGCCCAGGGTGGAACTTGGAATGCTTAATGAGCCTGTTTGCTCCCCCGCCTCCGGAAATATACACATATACATCCCATCAGCTGAACATACATCCCAAATTCTACACTGAATTTAGACTTGGTGCTTATTTTAAAAGTGCAAATGCACCATCACCACAACTCACATTCCCCAATAAGACATGAAGCGATTTCCAAGTTTTTTTTACATTTCTTTGGATCTTGCTTATGGAAGCAAAGAGTTAACATATGCTCCTAAAATATGTCCTCAACTCTACCTGCCAGGAAACATTCTATGGAAGGGAACAGGAAAGAGTTGATTGTGGATGCAAACAGTTATTAAATGTGGGCACTAACATCATCACCTTTCTGTTCCTTCTAATAAGCTACATACACAGTGGTTTCCAATCTTTACAGAAAAGTTGGGGAATGGGGTAATATTTGGTTTATTATAATAAAATTTACTACTTGGCAAAGGCATGAGAAAAGCCCAGTGCATGGTTTTTAGCTGCTGCGTAACATTGGTTTGAAAGTGTGGCATCCATTAAACAACTTCCTTGGAGAACCCTTACATCTTTTTGTTCATGTATAAGTGCATGTTTCTACATTGATTTTATGATAAGTGAATGATTTGTTGCATTTGGTTTACTTTGAAGCTAGAGTTGCGCATTGACGTTATATATGTTATAGTGCACTACATTTGCCAAAATTTGAGTAAGATGGTTAAAACTAAAGGCTGGAGGAAGGCGCTATTAAGCTGGCCTCAGCTACCATTACTGGCACAAAATCACTTGCCAAAAATTACTTGCCAAAAATTACTTGCCAAAAATTAAAGTGTGGCTAATCTTCCCTAACTCCAAAAAGACAGTGAACAGTTCTAATAATAAAAGTAGTATCAGCCCACCCACACTACTGTGCGATGGTGGTTTGAGCAGCTGGTCTGGCAAGCTGTTTGCGCAGTGCAGAAACTGCTGCCTTCCTCCAGCCAATGGCTATTCGCAAAGCTATATTAAATCACTGCGTCCAATAAAATCTGCAAGATCCTGTTTCCCTACAATTGTTTAAAGGCAACTAAAGTCAGTCCTCTTTATATTAAGGTGACCAACCGTCCTCCTTTAGGGAGGACAGTCCTCCTTTTGTAAGTTCTGTCCTCCCTCGAAAAGTGTCCTCCTACATGTCCTCCTTTTTGATATTTGAAGACTAATCTGTAAATCTCCATATTCGATCGATGCCGATCCGATGCGTGTGATGTGACGTATTTGTATTTGACATGACGATTCGTCAAGGCTCGGTGTAAAGAGCAAACAAGAAAAAGCTAGGCCCTGGCCTGACTTCATTTTGAAAGAATTGTAACACAAGCAGGATTGAGAGAGCTTATTTCATTGGTTGTTTGCAAAAGATGTGAAGTTATAGCTGGGGTCAGGAATGCAAGCTATTCAGAAAGGTTACATGTAGCTAGTGCTGAAAACAGGAGATGGCCCCTTTACCCTGATAGGCTAAAGAGCCTGAGGGGTGTGGCCACACAACCACCATCAAGACCTTCCAAACTGCAAGACTGGAGGATCATCCTCTAAGAAGATCATCAGACCTGATAAAGCTTGCAAACCTACAGACTTCCCTTTGCAAGACTGGAATTGCTGTCTGGGGAACAAGGTGAACAACTAGGGTCTAGTCAGTGATAGGAGCCTAGTTTTCTTTGTTTTATAAGGTATCTCTGTTACTTCTAGTATGCTTTCTTAGTTGTGTAACCCTTGTTTATCAATAAATTACAATTAAATGTACTAGATGCTTTGGTTATCTTTGGAACAAGATAAGATTCAGTGGCTAAAGTGGCACGCTTACCAAATTTTAAGTTACTCATTGGAAAAAAGTCCCTGTAGTTGGGACTTGTTTAGCCTGGGGAATTTTACGGTTAAGAGGAAGTATTCTTAACTTTGGGCCCAGACTAGTAGCAGTGGTTGTGAGCCTTGTTGTGCTTAAGGTCACACGCTGCTGAAAAAATCACAGATTCATAGGGGCCCGGAACTGATTAGAGGGCATACAAGCAGTGATGTCATTCAGGGGGAACGGACCAGAACGGGCGTTCCGGATCCTAACGGGCTCCGTGGCTGATTCCGGGTTCCCGACAAGTGCCAATCAAAAGTGAGTTCCTGTTCCTAAATCATTTGAATGACACCACTGCATACGAGCCTGTGATTTACACTCGGTACAGTGTGGCGAGATGCCATTATGAGATGCATGCGCTCCGCACGGGAAACCTTGAGGGAGCGCGTGTCCTCATTGTAAAAAAGTTGGTCACCTTATTTATATGCAATCTCAGTATCAATTACCCCGGATTGCTCCTTTCCTCATTATCTGTGCCTCTGTCCTCATTATCCACTATTCAGAGACCTTCCAAAGGCTGCAGTGACCTTCATAATGGCACCTTCGGCCACTGCTGACCCCTTTAAAATGGCTGGCAGAAGCATCTGCTGGCTATGCTGGCTGCAGCCTCTGGAAGGTCTCTGAATAGAAAGATCTCATTCAGAGATCTTTGGGCACATGCGGCAGCACTCTGCTGGCTTCCTGAGTCTCTCTGCTGGATTCTTCTGATGGCAGGTAAGGTACTCCTTGCACCTAACCTTGACTTGTTATCTGCAATTTCACTATCTGCGAGGATTTCCAGGAACCTAACCCTAGCGGATAGTGAGGACTGACTGTATTTTGGAAATCAGATTCTCTCTAACATTAGTTAAAATGCAGAAACAGTACGTTTGCACATCCAATGCAACTGCATAGGCTGAGGACTGATTTGTGCAGCTTCTCAGACTGTACAACTTAAGAAGGTCTCCCAGTCTTCTGGGGGGAATGTTAAGAAGTTGCTGGTGGAAAGCCTAGAAACCCCCATGCATGCAGCAGTCTGGATGTGGGGTTTTTTTTTTCTTTCCCCCCCTAGATTTCAAGGATATTCCAGTGTTGCTTACTGATTTAGCTACAGAGTAATATAAAATTGCTCTCCTTATTGTTTCATGGGTCCTAGCTAGCAGCCAGAAATCTGAACATGTTCCACAAGTCTTTTTCCTTCATACTACTGGAATAATCCATGAAATGTGTTGGTATCATAGAGGATTAGACATACATGAAACATATTTAGGGGAAAGTGATAGTTCAAAACCACCATCAATCTGACAACAGGGAAGAAACAATGTATAAATCCAACAACATAAAATTTTACCTATCAAATTCACATCAGACAATAGACCACTTTCCTTTGAGTTGGCTTGACCACACTGGTGTCATGCAAAGCAAACCAAACCAAACCAAACCAAAGGGTGTAATAACCTAGGAAGGGGGTCTGAGAGAGAGCATAATCTTAAAGATACAGGGTACTCATCCAAGGCTGCAGTTTTGTATGTAGTTGGGAATTGCCTTATGGGTCAAGTGCCCAGAAAAAATTACCCTGCCAGTTAAGAGCAATACTGCTAAGAAGCACCCAAATACGGTGAGGGAAAAAACTATTTGATCCCCTGCTGATTTTGTACATTTGCCCACTGACAACTGCCCACTGGTTTGTTTTGTTGTTATTCTGTCTTTCACTGTTACAATAAACCTACCATTACAATTATGGACTGATAATGTCTTTGTCAGTGGGCAAACGTACAAAACCAGCAGGGGATCAAATAGTTTTTCCCCCTCACTGTAGTTCCCTCCAACACCCTGCCAAAGGTTCACATAGTCAAAGCTATGGTTTTCCCAGTAGCTATGTATGGCTGTGAGAGCTGGACCATAAGAAAGGCAGAGCGCCAAAGAATAGATGCTTTTGAATTATGGTGTTGGAGAAGACTCTTGCGAGTCCCCTGGACTGCAAGGAGATCCAATCGGTCAACCCTCCAGGAAGTCAAGCCTGATTGCTCCATGGAAGGACAAATCCTGAAGCTCAAATACTTTGGCCACCTCATGAGAAGAGAGGACTCTTTAGAAAAGACCCTCATGCTGGGAAAGATCGAAGGCAAAAGGAGAAGGGGGTGGCAGAGGATGAGATGGTTAGATAGTGTCACCGAAGTGATGAACATGAAATTGGGCGAACTCCGGAAACTAGTAGAGGACAGGGAGGCCTGGCGAAGAGTTGGACACGACTTAGCAACTGAACAACAACAAGTTCCCTCCAAAGTATCACACAGGATGCCAGACTTCTTAGCCAATCTCTTCTGTCATCCAAGAACTGAGACAGGAGGCTAACAGGAAAAAGAAGCTAGGAAGGTTAAGGCATTGCTGAAGACACAGATGCACCAAAGAATATCATAATGTAGTGGTTCCTGAAGTCCTACTCAGACTTTGGGAACCCTGTGTTTGCATTGGGGGGGGGGGGAAAAGGAAAAAAGGCAAAAACATGATCTTCACAATTGTGCTGCTGCCGGGCAGTGGGTTTTCATCTTACCTGGGGGTCACTATGGCTCTCTGGATTGTCTGGGAAGCCTGCAACTCCATCTGCAGCCCTCCCAGCAGCTTCAAGCTGCTGTTAAAAGCAAAAAAAAATCCCACTTCCTGTTTTCATAGAAAACTAAAAGTGTTTTTTTTTAAAAAAAAAAACAGCAATTTGAAGCTGCCATGAGGGCTGCAGAGGGGGTGGAGCGTCCTAGCAACCTCCAGGTAAGTTGATCGTGGCGATCATGTTCCTGCCGATTTTTGAGCCACTCCCTTAAAGGGGAATCACCCTTTTCTGGTTTACCTGGTGGGTTGTGAGTCACCAGTTTGGGAACCACTGTCATAGTGCATTTGCTCAGCCCACAAAACATTTTCAACAATAGCAAGGAGTAGAAACTTATTTTGTTTTCAAAAGAAAAAGTAACATGATTCCAACATACTGGAATATGCTTTCAATACAGAATGTCTGGTGAAACTTGGTGTTTTTAATGAATTGTTCTTTGAACTTATCAACTGGATCAATTTTTGTTGCTCCTGTGTAAATGCAAGGATTAGAAAGCAAGAACAATCAAAAGCCTGACCTATTCATTCAACAACTGTTCACAGGAACCAGACAAATGATGTCAAGGTAGTAAAGGTAGAAGAATGATGTAGCAGCAGCTACATTCTGCAGACCTGAGAATCCATGCAAATATAACCCCCTGCAGAAAGCAAAAAAGGCAATCCTCTTATTCTTAGCAAAGCAATAACCTCTAACCTTCTGGCTTATTGGGACCGGAGAAGGCTCACTGTCCGATGACGACGACTCGCTGCTCTCCGTTTCTTTGGCATTCCCAGCAGTCTTTGCAGGAGATAGAAGCCCTGGTTTCCTCAAGCTGCTTGCTGGTGGCCTGGCTGCTTTTTTCAACGGAGTGGGAGCATGGACTGCCTTTTTTAACAGCAGAGCTGATGGTGCATTTTTCACAGGGGATGTAAAGGCTTGAGGTGTTTTCCCCAGCAATTTTGCCTATCATTGAGAAAGTGAAGAGAACGGTATGGGCAAAACAAAACCCCACTAAGTTTATTTCTTCAAATAATTGATATGTTAAACCTCACACACTCCTGTAATAGAGCATGAAATAATTCTGGAAAGTAACATGTATATTTTCAAGGCACAATAACGTGGGACCATAATCAGCATATATGGATTTATTTATCCCCTGTTCCAGGCTGGTCTACACATGCAGAAGTTTGAGGTGACAAGAGTGGATTGTACCACTTCAGATTTCAGAGTGGTACGTGTCACCTTTTCATATTGAACACACCCACACTATAACAGGAAAAAGGAGGGGGCAGACTAATCTAGAATCTGTGCTTGTTTCTTCATCCAGGGGGTTGTTTTCATCCACAACATGGGGAGCATTCCAAAGTGTGATTCTCAATCTGAAATGATACAATCCATTCCACCATATCAGGGCTTTCCCATGTCATCCTATCTATGTGTAGATCAGCGTTTTGTTTTGCATTACAGGCAGAGCTCTTTCATATGCATCTCACCTGCATAACGGAGGCAGGATTCTCATCCTCGCTGTCAGATGAGTCACTGGTTTCAGAACTCTCCGCTGCCTTTGTTCTAACTGCTGTGCTTCCAAGTCCTGCTCTGGGCTGGTTTGCTGTTGCCCTTGCTGGAGAAGCTTTTGAGGGTACTGCAGAAACTTGGGAGCTTTTTGCTGATGTTGTATTGATCTGTGCACTGTGCACAGCTGGTTTGACCTAGAATGAAAGGTAAAGAGAAGGTGGCATCGACATATAGTACCTAGAACAGCTGGGTGGGACTTGGGGCAGACACCTTCTATTTAAAGTATAGAGCATAAAATTCAGATCCTCCAATAATTTGCAAGGTGGGCCCAAATTCTATATATGATGCCCAGATTCCTGAGCAGCTTTGGAATCTTGCCATTCTTTTGCCAGCCTTGAAAAGGGATGTTTGGGGTTGGAAAGTTGGGGTTACCGTTAGTATTACCACTTATTTCAAAATATTGTCCCAAAGTTCTCCCTTTGAGGACTTTGAAACCTTATTGTTGCCTACAACAAAATAAAAAACAAGTCACGAAGGTCCCTCTAGTTCAGTTGGTAGGAAGGACAAACTTGCCCTCTCTGACTGGACAAAGTTAGCAAGCTTGAGTTCTCTAACTGGTATAACTGAGGGCACAATCCAAACAAACTTTCCAGTACTGACATAGCTGTGCCAATGGGGCATGAGCTGCATCCTGCAGTGGGGCTGTAGTCACGGAGGCCTCCTCAAGCTGCATTGCCCTTACCCCAGTGCTGGAAATTTGGTTAGGATTGCACCCTGAATCTACAAATGGTTAACCGTAACTGAACGACCTCTGGGTGAAAATGAGATCTGGAGAGAAGAGGTCTGCACAGTGGGAGGTGTCAGGGGTCTTGGAGTGTCTGAAATAGAGATGTAAAATTTCTGGAAATTTTGAAGCTCGGAAAAAAAACCGTTTTTGCACTGGAGGGTTCGGTTTGTAACCTAGGACTTGCTTGTCCTCAGTGCACAGAAATTAGAATAATCTGATATCATACATATTTTTTAGAAATTATTTGAAAAATACTTGAACACCTTGTCTTAAAATATTTTATTCATTATGTTAAAATAAAATATTCCATTATCAAACATTTTCTTTTTTCAATTTTTCCAATTTTTTGGAATAAAACAAAAATGCTTCAGGAAAAAAACCTTTTTTTTTCCTAATTTTTCCTCCCCCCCCCCCCGGGCCTTCTAGTCTGAGAACTGTGATCTGCACTGTCAGGCACCCAGAAGAATGACGCATGTCTGTGTGCTAGACTCTCTGACTCTGAGAGTGTCCAAACATACTTTACTGTGTCCCTTGTGCCAGCCAAACTTTGCTGGTCTAACTCCAGGTTAGGACTGTGCCCTCAGACAGGCAGGCAGGCAGGCAGGCAGGCAGGCAGGTATTTGAGAGGCCGTGACAGAAACCAGTGTTTATGGTGAATGACTGTTTCACAGCTTTCTCAAAGAAGATTCCTAATCTCTTGAAGCCTGAGGATGACAGTGTACAGAGAGTTGTCCCAGGGCAATGACAAGTGCCTGAGATTCTCAGGGCCCAATCCTATCCCAGTGCAGCTGCAATTTAGTCCCATAATAAGTGTTCTCTTACTTTCAGGGGGCATCTGGGACCGCCCCTGCTGCCACAGGATGCAGCATACATCTTGTTGGCATGTGCTGGAAAGTTGGATAGGATTTGGCTGTCAGTGTCCTTAAAGGAATCTTTAGATAGCATTACCTGGACTGCTGCTGTGTTTGTTGTTTCTTCTTCAGAGTCACTGCTTGAGTCTTCACTGCTGCTGTCTGCCTTTTTTAGTGCTAAAAGACCAAGCGGTAAAGGCATTTATACTGAACTCTTAGAACAAACGTAAGAGAAAATGAAACCATTTTATGGTTACCAAGAAATAGGATGTCCCAAGGCAGGGAACTCTAAGGATTCTTAACTTCCTCTATCTAATTTTAAGGTTATTCTGCAATGCTACTGTTAACACAGTCCCTGCAATAATTGCCTTGAGACTTCTATAAGAGATCTTGCAATCTGACAGGTATCTCTTGATTGCTCACAATGCAGCTCTGAAAACAGAGAAGTTCAAGTCACAAAGCTGTGGTTTGTGTTCCGAGTCAATAGCAGCGACTGAACAACAACAACGTCTCATGTTCTAACCTTAATATCTGAAGTGTCAAAAAAACAGTTTCAAAGCAACATCTTTAAAGAGAAAAAAAAAGGCCACCAAATGGACTTTGGTGGACTGACACCAAAAATGGTGGACTGACACCAAAAATGGAAATTAAAAGTCTGAAACATTTTATATTTATTCTAATGCTAATCCAAATGCTATTTATTGTTCTGCATATGCTGACACAATTGGGTGTGCTCTGTTTGACAGCATCACCAGTTTACTTCTTCCTTCAAGTCTCTACAGATGAATCTCCTCTGCATCTCTATAGAGACTTGAAGGAAGATGCAGAGGAGATGCATCTTGTCGCCACTGCATCTGGCAGGGGAGGAAGATGCAGGTATCTTGTTGTCTACTGAGCTCTAAAGGAGCTCACCTGGTGGGCCACTGTGAGATACAGATAGCTGGCCTAGATGGGCCTTTGGCCTGATCCAGGGGGCTCTTCTTATGTTCATAGAACAATTTTCTTTGCTACAAATCCAAGAAGAGAGCTGAAATAACTTGGTCTGTGATATTATTTGAAAAGCAATACAGACCAATCTCACTGCAAGTCAGTTGAAGATGCAACTCAAGAGCTGCAAGCCTGACAGCCAGAACAGCATCGGTTCAGTGCCTTATGATACACCTCTCAAAGCCTTTGGCCTCTTACCCAGAGTGGGAGCTGGAGCTTTTGCAACCGTCAGTGTCTTTTCTTCCTCACTCTCCACTGAGCTGCTGTCGCCGCTGCTGCTGCTTTCAGAGCTTGACGCCTGCTTTGCAGCAGCTGCCTGGGTAGCTCCAGGTTTACCAGACACGACTTTATTTTGTTGATTTGTTTTGGGCACAGCTGGAAGTGGCTGTTTACTTGAAACGGCTTTGTTCGGTTTACTTCTCGCCTGGACAGCAGCTACAGCCACCCCTTTACCTGGGACAGAATTGGATTTTTGAGCAGCAAGCTGTAGGTAATGAGCTGTTTTGTTTCCTGCCACAGGAGTTTTCACCTAAGAAAAGAAAAACCAAGGAAGAATTCCATTAAGAAATCCCTCCGAGAGTATCTTTATGATACTGCATAATCAGCACTGAGACGACCTTCCCAAACCAGCCTCCTCTCCAGAAACTCCCTGTTCACACAGAAGCACAACGAAGCCCACAGCAGCTGGCAGCTCCACTGAAATGTGCACTGGAGAGACTGCAGGGCTTGGGCTCGGGACAAACGATGCCAATGCAAAAACGTGTCAATTTTTTGATCACCAGTGTCTATTTAGGACAGGCCTAAGCTACGCTTTATGAACACTGCCGGTTTCCACTGACACGGGACCAAGTCGTGCAAGTGAACTGGGCATTTGTGGTGGTTGCATGATGGAATTGGCATCCTTTAAAGAGGGCAAAGGTTTCTATTATTATAGGCACCCCAAGACATATTTAGAGCCCTAGGAAAATGAATGATGGAAAACGCTCTAGGCCGGATGTTCTCAAACCGGGAGGCGTGGTTCCATGAGGTGGCACAGTAAGAGTGCAGGGCGGGACGTTCACTGCCTGGCAGTGAGCATCCAATGCAATGCTGGAGACTGTGGAGGAGGAGAGGCTTGGCTTAGTGGTCAGCACTCCGTGCATGAGATTTTAACTCTGTGAAAAGCCCACCCCCCCCACCCACCCTGAGCCTTCTACCTTCCATTTTCAGCATTGCGTTGGATGCTCAGCTGTAATTGGCAGTAATGTCATAGCTACTTTTTTCCAGGTGCCGAGCTCCACGCCAGCAGCATGAAGGGTGGTGCAGTGGAGGTTACGTTTGGGAACCCTTGCTCTAGGCCAGCCATTCTCAACGTTTTTCATTTTATGATACACTAATAAGGTGATAAATATTTCAGGGCACACCACCAGTTTTTTTGACAATTGACAAGGCACACCATGCAGTACAGCTGCAAGGGGGCCAACGTCCCCAATGGCCCTACTAATGAATTACCCTGCCCCAATCCCTGTGGCACACCTGCAGACCATTCGTGGCACACCAGTGTGCCACGGCACATGGGTCGAAAATAGCTGCTCTAGACAAACTGAAGCCACCAGTCACACTGACATTCCCCACCCCCCATTTTGTGTTTCACAGGCAAAAGACCCTAGTCCCTAGTTTCACGCTTACCCTAGTCCCTGCCCAGGACACTATGCAGCAGAAACAACTTTGCATCTTTCCCTGCCTACATTTCAGTGCAGGGAAAAGAAGCAACAGCCTCTAGAAGGGACACCCAAAATCCTGCTTGCCTCACCTCATGCTCTTTCTTAAGTAGGATTTCAGCTTTGGAAGAAAAAAAACCCATAGACAACAAGCAACAACTCACATTAGGCTAGATGGAGTCTGGGCATTCTACAAAACAAATTCAGCTTATTTGTGCAAACGCATTTTCTCTTCCTCATGGCATCAAGTCACAATGACTGGATTGTGTGGAATATGGGCAGAGACTACAGAACGTTAGAACGGGAAGGGACACTGGACGTCATCTAGCCCGACCCCCTACTCAGTGCAGAAGACTACGGTATCCCCGACAGGTGGCCCTTTAGCCTCTGCTTGAAAATCCCCAGTGAGGAGGAGCCTGCCAGCGCACGAGGCAGGCTGTGAGTGCATTGTACAGCTTTTGCCATCACGAAATTCTTCCTCATGTCTAGCCAAAATCTACTTCCCTGCAGTTTCAACCCGCTGGTTCTAGTCCTGCCTTCAGAGACTAGAACCAAATCCTCTCTGTTTGAGAAGTCCTCTTAACCATTCTTCACCTCTTGGCTTTGACACCTCTTACCATCTGACACCTCTTACCAGTGAGAAAATCTCACCGGAGATTTTCAAGCAGAGAATCTTCCTCTGGATCCACTTCCACTTATTTATAATTTGGGATCCTGGAGGAAAATGCAGGGCCCTATAGTCGCAATCATGTACAGAAACTTGAGAAGCAAGGGAAAAAGCAATGATATGTGCAGAACAAATATGCCTCTATTTCAACATATGCCCAGACACATCAGTATGCAAGATACTCTTCAGGGTTATCTCAAACCCTGAGATAGTCCATAGTCCTTTTATACTTCATAGTCAAATTTTCAAACACTCCAAACTCATTTAAGAATTTTTTCTTTCCAGAAAGTAGAGAAACTGTTAAAATCAGCCCATCCAAGAAAGTAACCCAAACATCTTCTAACAAAACTAGACTACACAAAACACCCATGAAGACACATTTCATGCTCACAAGCAGCAGGAATGCTAAATAACTGCTTACCACTTTTTTGGTAACTGCTTCCTCTTCAGAAGATGAATCCTCATCCTCACTGCTACTCTCTGCCATGGCCGTGGAGCGATTATTCACAGATAGGTTGGCTGCAAAACAGGTGAGAGAATATACAGTACAAAAACATTTGCAGAACTTCCCCTGCGGTCTAGAGGCACCCTCTATCTGGAAGCACCAAGTTGCCTGAATCGTTCCTTCCCTCTGCAGACATTGGGGCAATCGCAGTAGTGGGCCCCCCCCCCTCATGAATACAGAGCAAGGTGGGGCCCGCTGCCGTGATGGCACCTCCTACCACAAACACGCTCGTTCATGCACTCCACACACACATGGAGCCCTCAGTCAAAGGTGAGCAACTTTATGCTTGCATGCATGCCACCCTGTGAAAAATCAGGGCAAGGTTTAAGCCTTTCACTTTCTGCAGCAATATATCATACCCCTGCTATTGCAACACAATTGCCTGCAGGGTTGGGGCATTTGCTTAGTTGCACCCTTCCTTTCAAAGCTTATTGCCAGAATCCCCCTCCCCCACCCCAAGCCCTGGCTCTTACTTGCAATGGGTTTTGCCACTTCTTCCTCTTCACTCTCTGAGCTGCTCTTGGGGTCAGGAACTCTGATCTTTGCTAGAGCATCTCTCTTGAGATCATCTGCAGTTTGCGTCTGGGATTGCAAGGATGTTCTGTTGGACAGTTGTACAAGAATGGTGAAAAAGAGTTTAAGAGGGCAGCAAGTTTAAGACGGCAGAGGTATCCAACAACACACTGAGCCTCATTCCATCTGGGCTGCTGACCCTGTGGCACACAGGGCCCTTCGAGACACTTTCCTTGCCTGGTTAAGTGAGAATCTAGTTGATAGTTCTGGTTGGTCTTAAAGAAAAACCAGGACTCCTATTTTCATTTAAGCAACTCCCACTCAAGACACAATAGCTCATAGACAACAAAATTAACTTCTTAGTGAGATGAGAATAAAGTGCTCATACTTCAAGAGTATGAAATTAAGATGTGTAGGTTATCCTATTTGCACAGTTAATTTAAATCAAAGGTTATTCAAGTTTGTCATACTGATTTTCTATCAGTCAATTAACACACATTCAAGCCTAGATTTACATATGCAAGAGAAAGATTAAAAGCTTGGCTAGTGACTCAGACTCACCAAAATGCAAAGGCAGAAAGGTCACAGTTTTTAAAAGTGGAGGGAAAGAGGGAGAGAAGATGGTCTCCTCGCTCCCACATACAAGGGTTGTGAGCCAAATGGATGGTCCTGAGGACAACAGCCCAATCCTACGCAGGAGAATTTTGCAACAGAAGAACAGAGTTCAGCAGTCACAAAAGATGCACACGTCTCATGTATTCCCTGAGGCACCTGGTGGGGCCACTGCGAGATGCAGGAAGCTGGACTAGATGGGCCTTTGGCCTGATCCAGTGGGGCTCTTCTTATGCTCTTAAAAAGGCTGCCGGCAGCATGTGGAGCACTTCAGCAGCCGCCATTTTGGGAGTGCTGCTGCAAGAGGTGGCGATGCTCCCTATCCGTCGCCAGACCCCACTGCAGCCACCAGGGCAGGTAAGGCAGCAACTGAGAGGGGAAGGGTCAGAAATGGGGAGAGGCTCTGGGAGAATAGCTCTGGTGGCAATGGCACACACCATATCCTATCCCTTCTATCGGCAGCCTCTTTGCCCTTTCTCTCTCACTGTGCCAGCTACAGAGCTGGCACAGGTCTGTCGGGACCCATGGCAGAGCAAGAGCCTTACAGAAGGGTAAGGATTTAAATCTCCTTTCCCCTCCAAAGCCTCCTGATCCATAACCCCTACCAGCTACAGCACACTCCTTTTTCTTCAGAGCTGCACCAGCAAAAGGGAAGGGGGGGGAGGATCGGAGAAGAGGAAAAAATGAGATAAAGTTGACACAATGGTCAGGCTCACAAGGTTTGGCCTATTCCAGCAGTTTCGTTCCCTATAGATGAAGCCAGTGGTGTTATTCAGGGGGTTCTCCCAGGTTCTATAGAACCGGTTGTTAAACGGCCGGGCCCTGCCCACTTGCTTACCTCAGCTGGCTTTGGGGGTTTTTTTGCTCCGGCTATGACGTCATAGAACCGGTTGTTAATTTATTTGAATACCACCACTGGATGAAGCCCACATTCCCGCCTTAAAACACATGCAGATAAGCAAGTTATTAGACTAGGCTACATGGTGACAAGCGCCCCCAAAAAGAGCACCTTTGGTTTTAGAAAGGTTTCTTACTACGTTAAGATTAAGCAGTTTAAGAAGTTGTACCCCAAAGCGCATGAAGAGACTTCTCTGTTGTCTATCCACTTGACGGACAGAAGAGCAAGACTGAAACAGTAGGCAGACGGCAAAGGCTGCACACAGTTCAAGGTCGATTGCCACAAGAGTCACAACTGAGTATGCTATTCATAAAGGTGGCCTATCGGACCATTGTGCTTTACAGACGAAAACAAAAAGACCTTTGCCCTCAGGCTACTTAACATTCTCAGACACAAAAGGGCACACAGAAAAGTCAAAAGGAGGTCAAGGGTCAGGAGAGTGAGAACTGGAGTGCTAGCGAAAGCCAAATATTCATCCAGTTGTCTTCCTCAAAGTTTCATCTGAGTAGAGAAATCGGAATTTGAGGCAGCAGGATCTTCGTGACAAGCCAAAAACGCCCTTTTGCCAAGTATCTAAGCATGCATACAAAGAAAGATGAAGGACTTCAGTCATTCAAAACTGAGGGCCCAATCCTATCCAACTTTCTGGCATCAATGCAGCCCTGAGATAAGGGAACAAACATTCCCTTATTTTGAGGAGGCCTCTGCAATCCCCCCCCCCCATTGCAGAATGAAGCGCATACCCCATTGGCCCTGCTGCATCAGTGCTCAAAAATTAGACAGGCTTGGACCCGAAGTGTCTGCGTTGGAGGAGGGGGTCCTAGCATGAAGCGCTCAATCCTGGAAGTATGCAGATGACTGAACTCTTGTTAACAGCACCTAGGATAGCTTTGAAGGCAATGAAAGCCTTTGGATAAAGACAGAGGAGCCAAATATTTAAAACAATAAAAACACTGACAAGTACTGTACTGTAGTAACAACGTTCAAAGGCCCATCAAGTGGGCAGGCCTTTTTCCAAATAGTGCAAGAAATCAACAGGTTTACAGGTGAACTGGCTTTTAAAAAGCTCTTATTATTCTAAATAACATTTGCCATGTCTGTTATGTGTAAAGATGCTCAATGCCCTTCAAAACAGTTGCAGACTCCACTCAATGAATGTAGCAGACCATGGAGATTTCCACTTAGCAGCAGAAGAGGCAAGAGATTCTCTACAGGTCGGTAGATAAAAACCATTGCACTACACCAGCAACTAGTATCATGCAAAGGATACTCTTAGCTCCAATATCTTCACACACACTATCTTCAGAAAGAATAAAAGCACTAGTTTTCCAAAGGATGCATGGATTTCCCTCCCCCCAATGATCTGATAGTTGTGATCTTCAACAATTTTTAAAATAAGCTATTGACAATAATTAAAGGAGAAAAAAATAAGACCTGCCTGGGTGCATTTTCTCCATCCATTCATCAATAATATTTTATTTAGGCTAGATTACTACAGTGGTCCTATGATATTTCTAAAGGAAAAGAGCAGCAAACAAATAAAAATAATAAAAATGTGACTACTGGGCAAAACTGTGGGGAGGGGAGAAAGACTCAACTCCAACTAATGATTGTTCTGTTTAACACACAAACGCACTCACTCAGACACTTACTTTTTCCACTGGGTGAAGATATCCCTGAGAAGAACTGGGGATGGTGGGAAGTTCTTCTGCATAAGATAAAGAAAACAATTCTTGTTTTAATCTATACTAGGAACGAAACAAGAGAGTTTTTGGTACACAGCTCTGGAATAAAGCATCATGAACTTATTCCAGAGTGAAAGGTTTCTGGTTTTGGAGCCACATGCAGAGGTAACCACAAGAAATTAGACTGAACTCTTACTGACATTCAAAGGAAAAACATGCTCCCAAACTACAAGCTTGCTCAAAGTCTCAGGGCACAATCCTAGCAGCGCTGGTGCAAGGGTGCTGTATCCACAGGGCCGACTCTGGCAGCAGTGTCGGCCTCGCAGCACCAGCAGAAACTGACGCTAAATTGCTCCTGCGGCAACTGAGCTCAGCTGGCGCAGGAGCAGTTCCAGGCAGCATGAGGGAGGGCATTTCCTGCGGGGGTGGGTGGGTCAGGAGGCGTGCCAGCCAGGGGAAGGGGTGGAGCTGGGATGCGGCCATTAAGCCAGATCCAAGTTCCCATCCCCAGGCCACGCGGCCCTGATTCGGGACGCACAACGTCCTCGGCTCAGATCTAAGGAGTCCATTGTGGGGGCTGGTGCCTAACCCAGGGTAAGGGCACGAACATGCCGCCCTAAGGAGGCTCCTGCCTGCTCCCAAGCTGTGCTGGATACAGCGCAGGCCCACCCGCCCGCCTGTTCCAGTGCATCTTAGGATTGCGCCCTCATTGAATTCAGCAGCACTCAATTCTGTGCAAGTAGGGTTCAGACTCAACAGTTCGCTTGTGATGTAAACCACATTTTCATGAAATGTATTTCCATGCAGATAGTCTTGGGGCTGAAGTTTAAGAACAGCAGAAAACAAGGCTCCAACAATAGTATCTAGATACAGCTATAGTGACCTGAAGGAAGTTGAAATGTGTTTGACATGTTTCAGCATAATGGACCATCTTAGGGCAATGTTTATCTTCCCTCTTTTATCCCAAAAAGTACAGTAGCTAACAAAAGGAATAAAAAAGCCCCTTTGGCAAGGGCAGCAGCCCAATCCTGGGGATTGCATTTGTGCCTTAGTTTGCCCCACCCCCACAAGGGCTCCCAATTCCCTTGAAGGAGTTTGGGAAACACTGCATTAGCATGTAAAGAAGCACACTAATGCAACTATCTGACTGCTGTATACCAAGTTTCACTAATGTTAAGTGCTGAAGTTGTGCACACATGTGGGGGAGGAAAAAAAGATTTATTTCAGTCCAAGAAGCAAGACCTTAGGTTTACTTTAAAACATGCTAAAGATGAGGAAAAGAAGCCAGAGAACCCTTGGCGCAAAACACTGGAACATCTTTACACACTAGTACTAATGGCTCAGAGTTCATCAGTGGAATACAGTGCAGAATCTACTTGCACTAAGCAAACTTTTCATTCATACTGTTGATTGATTCATACATACACAGCTCTCTAAAATGGCTACAGCAAAATTTTTTTGGAGACATTAAGTATGTTGCTAGATCGTATCAGAAACTAATTTTAGCTATACAGGTTATTTAAAAGTCAGGTGGAACAGACCTTTAACATTAGCAGACACACTGGAATGTGGTGTGTACCTGCTCCATATTTTTCAAGACCAATTGCAAGCCAATTACTCCTTACAAACTGAATGGTTTCTGGGTTGTGGTCTAAACCACCCCAATTGTACACATATTTAGGATTCGTCACTAGGGGACTAAGGAGAACAAGTGACTTGCTCAAGTGCATGGAGAGTAAATATAAAGTAAAAACCATAGTCGTGTATACATAGACACCACACTAACCCCCTACTTCCTCTGTTGCTTATATTTTTAAACACTTTCAATATTTAGCATTGGAATACATTAAAATGCACATCTTCTGGGATAAGCTAGCTTCAGTATTGTAAACAGGTCACAAACTTAGTTTAATATTTCCTTGTCTTTCATAATCACACGACTTTACCACGATAAACTGTCCTTTTGAAATAGATGTTAAACACCAAAGATGAGTTTTCAGAATATTTCAAGCCACCTCTAACACAATATGTATTGCTTGTCTGGGGGGCGCATTCACGCATTCAGCAACAAAGCATCAAGTAACATGCCTAAAGTGAAAGTGAGCTCTCAGGATCAGAGAAGTGAGGTCAAAGGCAACTGGATTGACTACTCAGCATTCCTCTTAAAGCACTAAAATGACATACAACACTAAGGAATATGATTAGGTTCAAGGGCATCAGCACAAATTATGCCAAGCAAGGACAAGGATGTTACAAGTGAATATCAACTGAAGAACCTTTCACACTAGCCCTAAATCTTGGCACTTCACAATTAGTAGCGCACTTTCAGTAGAAATGTAAAGATCAATGCAGCATACACAAGAACACTTATTCTGATAAAAGTGTTCTTCAACCTTGGGGTCAGGACCCCAAGGTAGTAGTGAAGCCTCAGTTGTGGGGTTGTGGCAACTTACAGGAATGAAAAGGATTGAAGACCACTGGACTAGAGTACCAACAGGTAAAGGGTGAGGCAGCTGGTGTACCCCTTCAGGTACCAGAAGGTTGTGTCAAAGTCCTGCGCAGGATCTTAGTAACTGTGCTAAAATAGCTTTCATTAGTGCCAGGCTTCAGGGCACTATTTTCTGCTTTTTGATTACAGCAAACAGTGCTGTGAGGGCATTATGGGGACAGGGAGTGGGTAACTTCTCCTGTTCTCTATAATAAGAATATTTAGTTACAGTGAACAGTGCTGGGAGGGGGCAAATAAGGTCCTAGGAAGGGGTGGGATCAGCAGTAGGGGCCCCAGGTTCAAACTTATTTATTTGGGTCATGGCATGAAAAAGGTTTAACACCACTGGTCTATAGTAACTACTGTATGCTGATTCTGTAACCACAATTGATAATATGGATCAGAATTTATCCCGCTTCTGAATTCACTCACTGGAATTAATAGAAAGAATTCACTGCCAGCATAACTGGAAGCAAGAAGTGGCCAATCAGGATTTACAGAAAATACTGCCTAAATCAGTGGGGTCCTAATCAGGGGGTCTTGAAGAACTTGAGAGACCATCTTAAAAAGCTGGGCACCACAATTGTGGAAGCTTCATTTCGGCTAGGGAAGAGGCTTCCCCCATTAAATTGCCAAAGTGTTTGGCTGCGAGAGAAATTAGGCTTGCTATGGGCTCATCTTGGTGTGTACATATGCATGTGATGAAGTCTCTCCCAGGTCTCATTCTGAGTGGGCACGTCAAGCCTTCCATGCATATGCCTAGGTGTGTCTCAGCATATGGGGAAGTGTGACATAAAAACTCAGAAGTCTATTTAAAATTTGGCTTGATCAGCGATGGCATAGAGAAGTCCTAGTACATTCTGTGCAATGCTATTCTCAGTGCTGAATCAATCACTGAACTCAATCATCACTTAGATGCAAAGCATTCAGAACATTCTAAAAAGTATGCGTTCTTTCAACTCTAAAAAAGTGTGATTTGTGTTTTTAAAAAATGACTTCTCTTCCTGCTTAATGACATCACTTCTGGCCTTAGGGAGGTCCCAAGAGGTTGCCATACATAAAAAGAGGGTCCCAGTGCAAAAAAGGTTGGGAATCACTAAGAGCGCAATCCTAACCTGGGGTTAGGCCAGCACAGTTTGGCCAGCACAAGCGACACCAAAAGTATGTTTGGACCACTCTTGGAGTCAGAGAGGCCAGCACACAGAAGTGTGCCATCCTCCCTGACAACAAGAGTGGTCCAAACGTGCTTTATGGTGGTGCTTGTGTCGGCCAAACTTTGCTGGACTAACTATGCTAGCTTAACTCCAGGTTAGGATTGTGGCCTGAGTGTAATCTATTCTAAGTGGTGGCTTATTTAACAGCTGATATTTAACTAGATCACTACTAAAAAGAGGAAAAACAGGTTTCTCGGACAAAGTGTTTCAAACTAGCACATGGGTATTTGTACTACAGTATCACTACATTAGATGGATTTAAAAAGAGATTGAACAAAGTGGATAGTTTGTCCATGGTTGCTAGCCATAATGATTATGTGCTACCTTCAGGTTGAACATAAGTAGCCTACCTCTGAATAGCCAATTGCAGTGGCACAATGGCAATACTGTAGTACCATTAAGAAGTACTGTATGCCTTTCTACTCTGTTTCAAGGCTTCCCAGAGGAAGCTGGTGGACAGCAATGAGAACCGGATGCTGGGACTAGATAGGCCTTTGTCCAGATCCAGCAAGGCTCTTCCTATGTTTTGTACCAACACCCATAGCTTCTGCTAATCAGCAGAGATTTGCACTATCCACACCTGCCACCGTTCAATGCATTTGAAGAACAATTCTACTGGAAGCTCCTAAGAGACTGGGGAGAGAAAGGCAAGATTGGAGCAAGCCAAGATTTTCACTGATTTAGAAAAGGGGAGAGGGACACTACACCTATTTAAAACGACCAGAAAAGTGTTCCTTATTCCAGGAGGCAATCACCTCCAGGAACACACAACATCTTCCTTTCAAGTGTTCAGCATTTCAGGACTACTAAACCGAAAACTACAGCAAACACAACACAAGTGGAAAAAATGCAAATACAGTATTCTCCCTCTGTATAGCACTCCCTCCCTGCTCCCACGTGTATCACTATGTAGCTTGCAGCGTCCTTATGGAAAGAACCTGTCTTTTTGCTCTGTATAAAGTGCAATGTATATTGATGGTGCTATATGTATATATAGAATAGGGGCGGCAGCACAGAAGAAGTCAGCACAAAATATAAGCAGATGCAACCTCCCCCCCCTTTACAGGATCATCTGGAAAGGTATTCTATACGGCACGGCTACAATCCTGCTACCCAGCCTCGTGGGGCGGTTCCTCCCCCACGTGGTCAATGCTGCCCGGTTATCGACCCGAGTTTGGGCAATGTCCCAGGCCTCCTCATTTCCACCCACGTGGGAGACTTTCCAGTTACCTGGCCGCTCTGAAGGAGTAGCTCCCGCGCTGCTTTCCCGTAGCCAATTTGGACCAAGTGCTGATGAATGAGAGCCAACAGCTCCTTCTGCTCGCTGCCTGCCGCTGCCATGCTACTTCCTCGTGCAGTTGCAGGGCAGTCCCTTTATCTCGCATACATGAGCTCAGAACAGGCCCCAAATCTGCCACAGGCGGCTGAAAAGCCCCATGCCCCTAACCAACTCCTCTACCCTTTGACCATGCACGCAGAGTTCACTTCCTGTTTCCCTTACGCAGCTCGAGGGCCTTCTGGGAAGCGTAGTCTTATCGTACACCTTCCTTGCACAGCGTTTACTGCGCGCCGCGGTGCAACAGCTTGCTTTGTTTCTGCAACTGCTTTGCTGTGTATCTGCGCACTTACGAAAAATTCTTCGTTGTTTTTATTGCAACTTATTAACGCGGCTCTCCTTTTGGAAGAAAGAAAAGCGATCGTTTGTTTTAAGGGCATAGTTTAGGAGGTTGCAACAGTTGTTTTGTTTGTTTATGCTATAGTAAGCCTGACACCTATGTGCATATAAGCACGGCTTACAAATAAAAGTGCATGTGGGAGTAAACACTACTGAGCTCAATAGGTCTTAAAACTTAGACTTGGCTGTACATGTGTTTGGGTTTGTCCTACAGTAAGAGGTGTTTGTTTCCGTTGACTAAGATAGGATTATGGCCCAAGTCTTACTGAGCACAATGGATTTACTTATGAGTAAAATAACACCGTTTTCAAATGCCTCTGCCTATAGTGCTATGGGACTCTTTCTTGCTTCTGCAGCAGCCAGTTAATAGCGCAGTCCTATATGTGTCTGTTCTCATTGTATTCAACAATTACTGTTTAAACCCATTTCTGGGTTCAACTAATGCCTGGCATGGAAATTCTACATGACAAAGCAAAGCAACAGGGGAGGCAACTTATTAACAGTGGTGATGTTGATGGCATTACTTGGTTCCAGCTTCCTCTATATTATGGAAATAGAAAAAGCTCTCCCTCAACAGTTCTTGTGCCCCGTATGAATGTTAGAGGAGAAAGTTATAGGAAGATATGTTTGTACTCCTATTTTTGGTTCAATGCCGACAACACTGACTAATACTGAAATCATATCTATCATTTCATGCCCATTAGCAAGATTCCATTTCCCAACGCTAACTGACCAGAAGAACAGGTTGGCAGGCAAACTGGAGTAGACTACTGGCTTCAGAGTAACCATCTTCTGGTGCCAAAAGGCAATATGCCGGTGGGGCATGTTCTGCAAGACTTTTATTAGGATAAGAAAGGTGGTATGGGACAGAGTAGCAATTTGGAAGTTGGGCTGCATAAGGTTGGAGGCCTAGGAAAGGCATTGAATGAAGGGATAGAAGAAACAAGGAGCAATAGAATAAAAGGTGGGACAAATCCTTGGATCAGGGAAAGAATACTGGGGCTGATGTTTGTCAACCTGCTCAGTTTTATGGCAACATTTCTATATACATTTCCATATTTTAGTACGCAACTCACTACTGTCAAGTGTAAATACAGATCACAACTATTTTTTTTTACAATGACTAGTGTTTTAAATGGATAATCAATATATTCATTGCTTAGAATTTCCAAATACTGAGGTACAATAGCAGGTTTCATTTGAAAGGTGCTCACTATGATTTCATTGTCTGGTTTAACCAACACTGATGTATGTTGGAAGAAATGCTACTGAATCCCATAAAATGAAACCACTCATTGTAAAGCTGATATAAGAGCTGGATTATAACTTGAATGATGAGATAAGTGCCCTGGGACTTATATTGCCCTGCCTACCCATGTGTTATGCCTCTTTTCTCAAAGTGTCTCATTATCACTGTCCTTTCTCATCACCAGGGGGTTTGAAAGATATCTCCAGTAGAGATATTTTAGCCCAAATTCAGAAATCACAACAGCTTGAAGAGTTACTAAGATAGCATGGTCCTCCTGGTGTATACCAAAGTTAATATCTGCTTATTTTATTCATATGTAGAACTGGCCTCTGTAGAACAGTGGTTCTCAAACATTTTAGACCAGGACTCACTTTTTAGAATGGCACTCATGTCAGGACCCACCGAAAGTGACATCGTTCACCTGGAAGTGATGCTATGGCCAGAGGTGACATCATCAAGCAGGAAGTACTGTCATTGTGATTTAATCAAATGACACTCCTGGAATACAAACTGGCATTCTATTCCTAGATGGCAGCAATTGCCCAACCATGAAACATCCCTTACAGAAACCAAGAGTAGGACAAATCATTATGTTTAAGCAATGGACTAAAAACAATGAAAAAAAAAAACCTCACTTGAAAATTCAAATTGTCAACATGTACAACAGGAATATAGCTAAGGTGACCAACCGTTCTCCTTTAGGGAGGACAGTCCTCCTTTTGTAAGTTCTGTCCTCCCTCGAAAAGTGTCCTCCTTTTCGATATTTGAAGACTATAATCTGTAAATCTCCGTATTCAATCGATGCCGATCCGATCCGTTGCATGTGATGTGATGTATTTGTATTTGACATGACGATTCGTCAAGGCTCGGTGTAAAGAGCAAACAAGAAAAAGCTAGGCCCTGGCTTGACTTTATTTTGAAAGAATTGTAACACAAGCAGGATTGAGAGAGCTTATTTCATTGGTTGTTTGCAAAAGGTGTGAAGTTATAGCTGGGGTCAGGAATGCAAGCTATTCAGAAAGGTTACATGTAGCTAGTGCTGAAAACAGGAGATGGCACCTTTACCCTGATAGGCTAATTGATTGAGCCTGAGGGGTGTGGCCGCACAACCACCATCAAGACCTTCCAAACTGCAAGACCCCTCCAGATCATCCTATCCTCAAAGAAGATCATCAGACCTGATAAAGCCCCGCCTCTCCTTCAAGCCCCGCCTCTCCTTCAAGCCCCGCCTATTTACAATATTTTTTTCTTCAATTTATTTGTATCCTCCTTTTCATTGTAAAAAAGTTGGTCACCTTAATATAGCAAGAGTAAGGTCTGCAGCTTCCAAGATGGCTGCTCCCAGCTTTCTGTAACCCACAGTTTGAGGAACACTGCTATAAACTAATGCTCAAATTATGGGGTGGGGGAGAGATAGGGGGCATCTCTCAATAAAACCTGCAAGCTCTGTACTTTGATCCTCCTTCATTTTAGCCAGATCATTGCCTACCTCTAGCTTTCTAAAAACAATAGCTAGGGGGGCATCTTGAGGTAAGGTAATTTCTGCATGCCACCCACCCCCTGTGTAATTTGAGCACTGCATATAGAATTATACAATGAGAGGGGCAGAAGAACCTGTATGGCATGAATCAGGTGCATCCCTCTGTAGGAATACAATAGATCTGTGTTTCTGCATAATCCAGGCCTCTGCTTGCCGCATATGGAGAAATGCAGCATGATCTAATTTTGAGACTAATGGTGGCTCAAAGATTTTAAATTCCAAATGAGCCACAACGGGAGGTATAGACAGATATATAGAAGAGACATAATCTAGAATTAAATGGGGCCCTCATCAAGTTACTGTGCTTTAAAATCCTGACCGTCTCAGTGAAGAAATTCATTTTCTATTAAGGTTCATTATGAAGAAATAGCACTTCACAGGCCAACTATACTTCAAGGCAGCCATTTTCAACCACTGTGCCACACATTGGTGTGCCATGAATGGTCCCCAGGTGTGTTGCAGGAATTTGAGAGTCATTTATTAGTAGGGCAACTGGGGAATATGAGCCTCCTACTGGTGTGCCTTGTCGATTGTCCAAAAGCTGATGGTGTGCCTTGATCATTTTAGTACCTTGCCAGTGTGCTGTGAGATGAAAAAGGTTGAAAATCACTGCGTCAAGGTCATCTAAGTCCAAAGGCTCACAGGCTTCATTCATGAATAGCCACCAGTGAACCAGCCTGCATTACTGCCACAGAACCCCCTTAAATTGATGAATCAGAATTTTCTCGTCCCATAGTTACAGGCACAGAAGGCAGCTGAGTGCTTTAGTAAACACGGCAAATAATAAATAGAGCTATTCAGCTGAGCAAACATTTGCATCATTATAAATAGGAAAGAGCTGTCGTGACCAAACTCGGGCACAGAAGGAACAACACCAGGCAATTATTTGAAGGTGAGGCTTTTAATCCAGGCCGTTTCATCTGGAGGTGGAACTATATTGCCCGCTCTGTATTTTAGGAAGGTGAAAAGTCCCTGCTGGATTTCAAAAAGCCAGCCCCAGGTTAGGAATGTGAATCCAATGCCAGAAGGATCCTGACTCAGGAGGAAGGGAATTACAGGAAAGTGTTTCACAACCAGGGGAGAAGAAGGCAGGCAGGGAGGTTTGTGATTCTGAAGCCAGCCTTGTACACTAAAATCTTGCCTCATGTTTCTCATCTCCAGGGGAAGCTCCCTCCTCTGAACAGTTTTTAAAAGGCTTCTATACCCATTTCCTGTGCTTCATTTAATTTGTAATTCTTTAAGTGTGCCCTGTTTTGAAATTGCATTCACCTGAGCAAGCATTACCAATGATGCGTTAGAGCAACATGGGTCGAAATGCTCTCTCCAGCGCATCATTGGTAGAAAATGGGTTTCTAAAGAAAGAACTGGTCAGTGGGCTGGAAAGCTGGTACAGTTCTGTGACGCATGGAAACAGGCATCTCCTAATGATGCTTGCCGGAGGCCATGAGACCGTCAGGGAATTGCTCCTATTGGCACCAGGATGCAGGCAAGGGAGGAGGATTGTTTTAATTGTGTGTGTGTGACGATGGTGATGATGGCTGTTCACAGCCATCTAATGTGTCTCTTTTTAATTCCCAACTGCCTTTGCCAACCTTCTGGCGTTCAGTCTCAGGGAATCTGGAAATGTAGGGTTGCGTCTGTGAACTACGGAACTAGGGAAAAACGGTGTGGTTTGTATTGCCAGTGTTCACCTCATGTATCCTTAGCAACAGTGTGAATCAGGCCAGTATCATTACCATTTAGGGACCTGAGGCGATCGCCTTGCCGAAGGCCATGCAGTGATCCACAATAAGCTGAGATTTGAATTCTGGCCTTCCTGCTTTTTCAAAAATAGTGTCTGCCAGCTAGAGCAAACATTTGTGCTATGAGGTAGACAGAAAGCCTCCTTTTCAGTGCCAATAGCAGGTTGCTGAGGGTCTTGGGACAACACTCACCTATGCTCCCTACCTGCCCTCTTTTGGTATATTAGGGGCTACCATTGTCGTTATTAGTGAGGATTCAGGAATTGGCCTGGCCAAGTGGGGTCCTTCTCAGCCAACCTGTGATACCATCCATGTTCTCTTTTTTTAAATGGAGATTAAGCAGTTGTCAGGGCACATCGAACAGATAAAGGGTGCATTCCACCCCACACCTCCTTTCCCTTTTACTGCTTCCCAAGCCACCTCAGAGCCCAATCCCGAGCTCCGTAGTGCCAGCGGTACGCACATGCCACTGTTGTCACCAACATACCGTAAAACACGTTCGCGACTTCCAGAGTGCAGGGAGTGCTGGCACTGGGTCTTGTGCTGCTCCTAGGATGCCGCAGAGCTGCCAGTGGGTAGTAGCACTGCCACTCTGTGGTGTGGCTTTTCAGGGTGGGGTGGAGGTAAGGAGGGGGCAGAACTGGGTGGGAGATGGGAGAATCAGGCTTGGGAAGGGAGCAGAGACAACAATCTCACAGCCTGAAATGGGCCTTCTCAATTTGGCGCCAGCTCAACAGCGGGCGCAGACCTGAGGAGACCCATTGCTGCCATCCTCAGTCTACCTGGGCTAAGGGAGCAAAAGCTCCCTCACCCTGGGATGGTCTCTGTTGGTATCCTGGCATCCATAGGCTCCAGTGGCCATTTTGGCTACATTGGAGATGTGGGCACCAAGAACTATAGGATTGGGCTGCTTGTCAGTGCTGTGATCCTCTTGCCACATACTTAGGGGAGCAGAAAGAGGATCAGGCCAGTGGTAGCCACCTCTTCCTCCAGCACAGCTGGAAGAAGGGCAAAAAGAAGAAAAGCTGCTGCTGTTGTCACCACCTTACCCACACCCAGCTGCTTAGGAAAGCGACAGTGTGATGATTCACCCCCGGCCTCCTTCTCCTGAACTGCCTCTTTGGTCCATGCCTATCCTGTTCACAATAAACAGGAGGAGCAGAGCATGTGCCACTGTTCTGGGTCACTTCAAAAGGATCCAGGCCAAGCAAGGAAGCTGTGCAGCTGAAACTGGAGTTAAGGGGAAAGGGCAGGGGATTTCAATTCTCCATCTCCTGGCCCACAGCTGCTTGGGGGTGGGGATCGAGAGGCAGAGGTAGACATAGCAGAGTCTTTTCTCCCTTCCTTCTCAGATGAAGAAGGGGGCTGCTATTGCCCACATCTTCTTTGAGCGAGTGGGAAGGGGATCAAAATGCAGCCTGGAATGCCTCCAGTGGCACTGGGCCAGAGTGGATGATGGGAAGACATAGGGTGTGGGGCCTCTCTTCATATTTCACTGCCTTCCCCATTCATCATCAAGGACTGACTCTGCTTGGCATCAGCACACAAATTCTCAATGCTCAGTTTTACTCAGGGAGTTAAACTGAACCTGAACCCCAAAATTAATTCAAAACTTCTCTCTTTCTCTCTTTCTCTACCTACCTACCTACCTACCTACCTACCTACCTACCTACCTACCTA
>JAJKFI010000005.1:15173684-15227711 GCA_029204185.1 Lerista edwardsae
CTACCTACCTACCTACCTACCTACCTACCTACCTACCTACCTACCTACCTACCTACCAGAAGGCTCTTGATTGCCTAGAACAAACCCCTAACCCAGAAACCCACTTGTTTGAAAATGCAATTCAGTATTTACTTCAGTATTCAGTAAATGCAATTCAGGCACTCCAATTTCAATAGTATGATTAATGTCAATCTCCCAAGTTTTGCTGGAACTGGTTATCAAACCACTTTTTAGCATCAGTGTTTGAACTGGAACCGAACCAGATAATACAAGTTACTGATGAATCCGAATCCAAATCCTTAATGGTTTGACTCCCTGCTAATATTTTATTTGATTTATAAGATGTATGCTGAGTATTTGAAGTCCTGCTCCCCATACTTCCCAAACTATTTTAAAAAATGATGTGTTTCATTGAGGAAAAGTGATGAGACATATGGTAGATTATAGAAGGAAAGAGGGAGGCAGGAAAGGAGAAGGAAAGACTGGCATAGTACAGTGGGTGGATCTGTAACATTATACCATCTAGAAATGAAAGAACTTAATTTCTTGGCCTTTTACTTAGTGTGGGGAATGGTTTTGGTCCATATCAGCACAGGGTATATCTGTGAGCCTGGAGCCAGAGAAAACTCTGAACAGATAGATTAATATACTGGCACGCACAGTCTGGAAGCAAGCACAGTCTGAGAGCAACTTAGTCTTCAGCTCAGACAGAACAGCCAGGCACAGTCAGGCTTTTTAGGACCCAGTGAACCCTTGTGGTTCCCAGTGTCACCTGATCACTGTAGCTGCAATCAGGGCTAGCCCCAGAAGTAGTAGGGCCCAATGCAGGGCTTTCCGTAGGACCCCTGCTAATTGGGCTAGAGGCACTTTTTCCAGTGGTGTTCCTCTTATATTTAGCAGGGGGAGAGTAATTGTCCCTCATCACCCCTGCGCAGTCTTTTTGGTGGCTGTTGCTGGCGGGCTGCCTTTTTATTTTTTTTTTTAAGATTGTGAGTCCTTTTGGGACAGGGAACCATTTAACTTTATTATTACTATTTGCCTGTAAACCGCTTTGTGAACTTCGTGTTGAAAAGCGGTATATAAGTACCTGTTGACTGACTGACTGACTGACTGACCCCCACCCTCCCCCCCACTCACCATACAGCCATGGCAATAAGAGTACTTGTAGTACCATGCACAAACAGCCGCATCTGGAAATAGTTGGTGATGTGATGATGACACTACCAACGGTTTCCAGGAGGCCCATCTTGGGCCATTTGGAGGCAGGGTCAGGTGGGATGGTCCAAAGAGTAGCCACTCCACTCACCTCACTGGCTGCCGGCCCACTGAGATCCTGGCTGCAGCAGCAAGTGATCCACTCACTGTGCCAGCACAGGGGCCCCCAAAGTGCAGGGCCCAATGTGATGACATAGGCCACATTGGCTTAAGGCCGGCCCTGGCTGCAATGCCACCTTCTGGCCTACAGCATGGGAGATGCCCAAATGCATCAGAAAGCAATTCAGTAGCTCCCTTTTCTGGAAAACTGACAGTACACATAGAGAATAAGGTGACTGGGGGCTCAGTCCTGGGGGCTCAAACGAGAGTACCGCCTGCGCTTGTGTTGCAAAAGGTGCCATAAGGTGAACCCTTAAACTGTAAGGCAACTCCAGTGCTGGTGGTAAGTCATTACCACCAGTGCTGGGCAACCTCCAGGTCATTGCCCAGCTGCCTGGAAGCAGCACCACAAGCCAGCGAGCGGTGAGTACACTAGTTGCCAGTGTTGCAGTCTTTTGGGGTAGGAGGGCACTCCTGGGTGGGGGGAGGGGATGGGACCAGGGGATGGCAGATAGCAGAACCTTCTTTGCGAGTGGGACACGAGCAAGCGAGTGCTGTCCTGCGACGAAGTGCCTCGTCCGAGACTAAGTGCCAGGTAAACGGGCGAGTTACGCATCTGTGCGAGGAGGGGGATCCTTGGAAAGATAAGGTAAGTGTTCTTCTCACCTGTAAATCTACTCTAAGTTTAGGTTTAAGGCTGAGTTCAGTTTAAGGAAAGGTTAAGTTTAAGTCTGTGTAAAATTCAGCTTAAAGGAGCTGATTCTGTAGAGAATCACAGCTCAAGCCTACACAGGTCTACTCTAAGTAAGACCAGAGTCTACTTGTGAGCAAGAACCCAAATTAAACATAGGGAAGAGTAGAAACTGAGTAGAAACTGAATCTGAACAGTAGGAACTGAAATAAGGCAGAGGTGAAATCTCACCTCACAGTCTCAGCACAGGAAAGGTAGCAGTCTTAGTGTTTGGAACACTTTGGTGTTTAGTCTTAGTGTTTAAACTAAACTAAGCTAAATTAAACCACTTAACTAATTTTAAACAACTTACACTAAATTAAACTAGAGTTTTAGTGTTTTAAACTATTTGGGGTCTAAAATACAGTGTGCCACAAAGCTCAGGCATATACTAAGACATATAGTAACACTAAGTAGGGTGGGAACTAAGCTAGCCAGGGAGTGACCCTTTCAGAGGGAAATTGAGCTAGCATTGTGTTATCTGGTTGCCTAGGCAGCCATCACCCTCTATTGTCCAGGTGAGGCTAGCCTCTTTTCAGGCAGGCAGAAAGGAGGGGCTTCCAGGAGAGGGGGAGGAGCTTCTAGCAAAGGAAGGCAGGCAGGCAGAACTTCCTGTATATAGCAGAACCTTCTTTGCGAGTGGGACATGAGCAAGCGAGTGCTGTCCTGTGACGAAGTGCCTCGTCCGAGACTAAGTGCCAGGTAAACGGGCGAGTTACGCATCTGTGCGAGTGAAGCAGCAGGGCGAGGAAGCCAGGGCCCCAGACTCTGCCCTCTCTCTGAGAAACAGGGCAGCTCATCACTAAATAAACACAGAGATGGAGCCAGACAGCCAGCAGTTGGGCGGGGGCTATCCAGTGTTTTGCACAGAGTGCCACATGTATGACTATATGCCTCTGGGGCGTAAGTCGTGGGTGTGTCCTCGGTGCAAGGAGCTCCAGGCACTCAGGGAACACGTCTGCTCCCTAGAGGCCTTGGTTGCGGACCTGGAGAAGCAGAGACAGGCAGTGAGGGTCCATGGTGAGACATCCGGGGACTTGCAGGCTTCGTCCCACCCTCAGATGGGCAGCTCCTCAGCTGCTGGGGAAAGGAGTCTCAGGGCTAGAGGACGTCAGCCTGGAACAGAGGGAATCGATCCCCCAGCGGGGGCCCCTTCTTCCAGTGACGAGCCCGCATCAAATCGCACTAAGGATGCTCCTCGGCGGGAGGGGGGTTGTGGTCTCCTTGTCGTGGGCGATTCTATAGTTAGGAATATAGAGAGGGGGGTCTGTGACGGATGTGAGGACTGCACGGTGACTTGCCTGCCTGGTGCGAAGGTTGCGGACATCACGTCTCGTCTAGATAGGCTGGTTAGGAGTGCTGGGGAGGAGGTAGCGGTCGTGGTGCATGTTGGCACCAACGATGTGGGGAAATGTAGTTGGGAGGTCCTGGAAGCCAAATTTAGGTTGCTAGGCAGGACGCTGAAGGCCAGGACCCCCAAGGTAGCGTTCTCAGAAGTGCTACCCGTTCCACGTGCAGGGCCAGCTAGGCAGGCGGAGATCAGGGGTCTCAATGCGTGGATGAGACGGTGGTGTCGGGACGAAGGTTTTAGATTCGTTAGGCACTGGGGCACATTCTGGGACAAGCCAGGCCTGTACAAGAGGGACGGGCTTCACTTGAACCAAAATGGAACCAGGCTGCTGGCGCTTAATATTAAAAAGGTGGCAGAGCAGCTTTTAAACTGATCCCTGGGGGAAAGCCGACAGGAGCCGAGTGGCGTCCGGTTCGGAACTCCTCATCCCTACGGGAAGAGGAGGATGGAGGAGTACCAAAGAGTAATGGAGGAGTAGGAAATAGAACTTCTAAGCTGAGTGTAAGTGACAGATTGTCCAGTAAAAAGAGAGGCGGGGAAAAGAGATTAAAAAACAGTCCCTCCTTAGAGAACCCTGTATATAGGTGTTATTATGCGAATGCCCGAAGTCTCCGAGCAAAGATGGGGGAACTGGAATGTTTGGTGGCTAGGGAAAACATTGATATAGTAGGCATAACGGAAACCTGGTGGAATGCAGAGAACCAGTGGGATACTGCCATCCCAGGCTATAAACTCTATAGGAGGGACAGGGAAGGGCGTGTTGGCGGAGGTGTGGCCATCTATATCAAAGAAGGGATAGAATCCAGCAGAGTAGAAACTGAAGGTGGGCCGGACTCCACCATGGAGTCACTGTGGGTTAAACTGCCAGGCCGTAAAAGCAATGTAATAGTGGGGGTGTGCTATCGTCCTCCCGATCAAAAACTTGAAGGTGATCTTGAAATGAGGAAACAAATCAGGGCTGTGACCAAGAGAGGCAGGATTGTAATCATGGGGGACTTCAATTATCCTCATATTGACTGGGTCAACTGCTGCTCTGGTCAAGAAAGAGAGACCGGATTCCTTGACTTGCTGAATGACTGTGCCTTAGAGCAGCTAGTCATGGAGCCGACCAGAGGACAGGCGACTCTGGATTTAATATTGTGTGGCACTCGGGACCTAGTTAGGGATGTAAGTGTTACTGAGCCATTGGGGAACAGTGACCATGCTGCGATTGGTTTTGCCATGCATGTCCAGGAAAGAGTGCAGAGCAAATCTGACACAAGAACCCTTGACTTTCGAAGGGCGGATTTCCCTCAGATGAGGAGACTAGTTAGACAGAAATTGAAAGGGAAGGTAAAAAGAGTCCAATCCCTCCAGGCTGCATGGAGGCTGTTTAAAATAACAGTAGTAGAGGCCCAGCGGAAATGTATACCGCAAAGAAAGAAGGGTTCGACAAGGTCCAGGAGGGTGCCTGCATGGCTGACAAACAAAGTTAGAGAAGTTGTAAAGAGCAAAGAAGCTTCTTTCCATAAATGGAAGTCTTGCCCCAATGAGGAGAACAAAAAAGAACATAAACTCTGGCAAAGGACAAGTAAGAAGGTGATACGGGAGGCCAAGAAAGCGTTTGAGGAACGCATGGCTAGCAACATAAAAGGGAATAATAAAAGCTTCTTCAAATATGTTAGAAGCAGGAAACCTGCCAGAGAGGCGGTTGGCCCGCTGGATGGTGAGGGAGGGAAAGAGGAGATAAAAGGGGACTTGGAGATTGCAGAGAAATTAAATGAATTCTTTGCGTCCGTCTTCACAGCAGAAGAACTTGGGCAGATACCACAGCCTGAACAGCCCTTCCTAACCAAGGAATTAAATCAGATAATGGTTAATAAAGAAGATGTTTTAGATCAAATTGATAAACTACATATAAATAAGTCATCAGGCCCAGATGGTATACACCCAAGAGTAATTAAGGAACTAAAGAACGAAGTTGCTGACCTCTTAACTAGACTATGCAACTTGTCCCTTCAAACGGCCACGGTGCCAGAGGATTGGAGGATAGCCAATGTCACGCCAATCTTTAAAAAAGGGAGAAGGGGGGACCCTGGAAACTACGGGCCTGTCAGCCTCACGTCTGTTCCGGGTAAGATGGTGGAAAGCCTCATCAAAGATAAAATCCTAAAACATGTAGAGGAACAAGTACTGCTAAAGGAAAGTCAGCATGGCTTCTGTAAGGGTAAGTCTTGCCTCACAAACCTTTTGGAATTCTTTGAAAAGGTCAACAGGCACGTGGATGTGGGTGAACCTGTGGATATCATATACCTGGATTTTCAGAAGGCATTTGACACGGTCCCCCACCAAAGACTGCTGAAGAAACTTCACAGTCAGGGAGTAAGAGGGCAGGTCCTCTTATGGATCCAGAATTGGTTGAGGGCCAGGAAACAGAGAGTGGGGGTCAATGGGCAATTTTCAGAATGGAGAGAGGTGAAAAGTGGAGTGCCCCAGGGATCTGTCTTGGGGCCCGTGCTTTTCAACTTATTCATAAATGACCTGGAGACAGGGATAAGCAGCGAGGTGGCCAAGTTTGCGGATGACACAAAACTTTTCCGGGTGGTAAAAACCAGAAAGGATTGTGAAGAGCTCCAGAAGGATCTCTCCCAGTTGGGGGAATGGGCAGCCAAATGGCAGATGCGTTACAACATAGACAAATGTAAAGTGATGCACGTTGGGGCAAAAAACCAAAACTTTACCTATAGGCTAATGGGTTCTGAGCTGTCTGTGACAACTCAGGAGAGAGATCTCGGGGTGCTGGTGGACAATTCAATGAAGGTATCGACCCAGTGTGCGTCAGCAATTAAGAAGGCCAATTCCATGCTTGGGGTCATTAAAAAAGGGGTTGAGAATAAAACAGCCAATATTATCATGCCATTGTACAAATCGATGGTAAGGCCACACCTGGAATACTGTGTCCAGTTCTGGTCGCCGCATCTCAAAAAGGACATAGTGGAGTTGGAAAAGGTGCAGAAGAGAGCGACGAAAATGATTACGGGGCTGGGGCACCTCCCTTATGAAGAAAGACTGCAGCGTTTGGGGCTCTTCAGTCTAGATAAAAGGCGCCTGAGGGGGGACATGATTGAGACATACAAAATTATGCATGGAAGGGATAAAGTCGATAGAGGGATGTTCTTTTCCCTCTCTCAAAACACCAGAACCAGGGGGCATCCACTAAAGCTGAGGGTTGGGAGAGTTAAAACAGATAAAAGGAAGTACTTTTTTACCCACCGGGTAGTTAATCTGTGGAACTCCTTGCCACAGGAGGTGGTGATGGCATCTGGTCTTGATGCCTTTAAGAGGGGATTGGACAGATTTCTGGAGGAAAGGTCCATCGTGGGCTATAGGCAATGATGGATTGTGCAACCTCCTTACAAAGGTGGTGGGCTACTGGTACTGGGTGCAAGGGAGTGGCAACGGGATGCAAGCATCTTGTTGTCTCATGCCTCCCTGGGGCACCTGGTGGGCCGCTGTGAGATACAGGAAGCTGGACTAGATGGGCCTTTGGCCTGATCCAGCAGGGCTCTTCTTATGTTCTTATGATGGGACCAGTGGCGACGGTCACCACCATTCCTGACCTGCATGTAGGGTTGCATGGCCCTATGCAGAAGCCCTCACCTCTGCGCCAGCTAAATAGCCAGTGCAGAGGCAAGTAGACTGCTCACCCTCCTTCGCCGTTGCACAGGGGAAAGGGGACAAATGTCCCTTTCTCCCACAGAGCCTCCTGTGGTTGCCTGGCTGCTGTGGGATGCAGTGGTAGCCGTCTGGCTATCGCTGCTTGCTCGGGAAGCTGGGAAGCTCAGGATTGGGCTGCCCATCTGGTTGCTTTATGGTATCTTGCCTTCGAGAGGAAGTGAGAATTTGTCAGTAGCCAAGTTCAGCATACCTCTACAGCTGCTTGAATTAAGACATGAAGCAGTTTCTTTATTCAACAGACCATACAGGGGGATATTGAGGCCTCTGGTATGAAACTATCATTTCTTGGCTCAGACAGGATACTCATAATTAGAGGCTTTCATTCACAAAAACCTGGTGTGGGATCTTTTGGGGTCAGAAGGACCTCAGGGCTGCTTTTCATTTGACACACAAGGATTTCATCAGCGTCCTTATTTTTGCAGGGAATATTTCCACAGTGACTCAGGATGGACAGATGCCGCCAAATGAATCACCAATACCACTTCACAAGCACAGCATCTCCTGGGGAAATATTTCTTGGTGGTCCCTCCAGTGTCCAACTCACTCACCCTTTGCTGCAAGGTGATCTGACAGCAGGCGGATGCTTAACAAATAGTTACCTTGTGGTGTCTGGTTTACTAAGGTATACTTTCCATATGCATATTATCCTTCACTTGGTTTCTCATAACCTGATTTCTTGGAGATACCTGGTGATTCTCAGCTGTATTTGTGAAACACAGTCCATCATTTAACTGAAAATGAAGTACTCCCATTTTTCAAATAGGAAAAGGTGCCATAGTTTATGGTGAAAGGCTGTTAAGAAGAAAACTTGAGGACAGTGGATGTGAGAAGTACTGCAAAAACAGGGCATAGAGAACTTGAAAATTCAAGGAACATCCAAACTTGAAAGGGAAGACATGGCTTTTAGCAACATGCTTGTAATATATTTCAACACAAATTTGCTAGCAGTGACGCAGCAGATGTTCTCCAGACTGATGCATTGGACTGAGGCATGACAGCATGCACACTGTTGTTGCTGTGGGGATTTGAGTTTTTCTGTTCCTAAATATCACTGTAGTGGCTATATATATTTAAGTAACATGCCTAGGTGTGGGTTGCTACAGGTGGACTTCAATGAACAGCTGTAGACCATCTGATCAGCAAGCAAGAGAACTGTGCTATCCTTTTGGTCAAGCAAGGGAGAATTTTAATTCTAGATATGCCTTATTTTCTACAAAAATACTGCTGGGGAATTCTCCCCTTCCCATTTGTCTGTGAATATGTAACAGATGGGAGGAAATGCCATTTTGAAATGGCTGAGCACCATGACGAAAAAGCACCAGACTATGGATAAAATGTACTGAATGTACATATGGATAAAATGTACTGTACCTCTATGAGAGTCATATTTTCATCCTGGCTTAATTTAGGCATTCATTTCCATGCACACAACTGTGCAATAGTAATGAAACTAGAATTGTAGTTAATCTGAAGTTTTCAGACATTGAGGGCCTGATCCAAAGGGCCTTATCACTGGTGGTACGTGTGTACCACCAGCTAAAAGTGTTGTGAACGTGCCGTAAAGCACATTCACAACACCCAGAGAGGAGGGAGCACTGGCACAGGGCTGGTGCTAGTGTGCACCCAGCCTCAGTGTCGTGAAGAAGGACCACCAGTGCTCTAGGAGCACTGACAACCAGTGGTGGGATTCAGGGGGCTCGCCCAGGTTCTATAGAACCGGTTGTTAAATGGCCCCCCCACTCGCTTACCTCGGCTGGCTTCAGGGGTTTTTTTGGCTCCGGCTATCCCGTCATAGAACCGGTTGTTAATTTATTTGAATCCCACCACTGCTGACAACTGGTACTAGATTCGGTGCATGGGGCTAGGCAGGGTAGCAGTGGAACTGGGTGGGGGAGGGAAGGATCCGCCCCACGTGGGGTGTGTGACCTGACGATGGCTTCCACTGCTGGATCCAATGCCCAGCCTTGGGTCAGGCAGCCCAACATGGGGCTGCTCAATTCTCTGCCAGCTATTTTGCCGGCGGAGACTCAAGGAGTCCTAATGCGGCAGCCAGGGCTTTCCCCAGGGGAAGGGGACAAATGTTGTCTTCTCCCAAGGAGACCATGGCAGCAGCTGCAGATCCCGTGGGATGCAGCAGTAGCCATTTAGCTACCGTTGCTCCTGCTGGAGCCAAGCAGCTCAGGATTAGGCTGTGAGTCAGTGAAGCTGTTTCAGAAATAAATAGTTGAGGTATTACAATTTATTGGGGGTTGAGGGGGTATTATAGTTGAGGGGGTATTATAATTTTAATTAGTTATTTGCTAATGCAATAAAGTCTGTACAGTTGAATTCTATACTTGTTTACTTGGAATTAAACCCTACTCATATCACATTATTAGTGACAGGGCCATTGCGTCCTGGACAACGGTGTCTCAGTCAAATGTGTCTAAGGGCACAATCCTCAAAGCGCCGTTGAGCTGATGGTAGCAGCAGCGTTGGCCCAATGGTGCCGACCTGAGGCTGCATTGAGCCACTCATGCTAAACTTGGCTGGTGCAAGAGCAGTTCTGGGCAGAGGGAGGGCGGGAGGGAGGAACTGGGCAGGGGAGGGCAGGCTGGGAGGCGTCCTCGGCTCTGCGCCTGCTATACAGATCTGAAGAGCACATAGGAGAGGCTGGAGCAATGTGCCCTTGCCTCAGGGAGGCTCCTGGGGGCAGGGCCGGCTCTAGCAGTGGCGGGGCCCAATGTCGGGCATTCCTGTGGGGCCCCCAACTCACCAAGAAGAGCTCTGTTTGTGCCACATGCAAAGCATGACATGTGGAAGTAGTTGGTGGTGATATCATAGCATCCGGGTCATTCTTCACATCCGGGTCACTCGATGTTTGATATCTTACCGTCAGGAAGAAGATATAGAGTGTTGAAAGCTAGGACAAGTAGATTTAAACATAGTTTTTACCCAAGTGCTGTGATCAGGCTAAATGTGGAGTTCTGAATCTGGTGGTCTTAACAAATGTATACCTCATGTTTGTATGGTATTCATATTTGTATTTTTTTATTAGGGTTGTTTTAATTGTTATTTGTATATGTTATTTGGTGTTGTCCAGTTGTATGATGTGAAGAGCACCTCATTTCGTTGTCCTCATACCTTGAGTACAATGACAAATAAATTTCTAATCTAATCTAATCTTCTAAACTGCTTCCAGGTGGCCCATTTTGGGCTGTTCAGAGGCGGAGGCAGGTGGGAGGGACCAAGGTAAAGTTGCTCTGCTCGCCCCACTGACTTCTAGCCCATAGAGATCCCAGCTGCAGCCACAGGCAATATGCTCACCCTGCTAGTGCGGGGGCCCCTGAAGTGCGGGGCTTGATGTGACGACATTGGTCACATTGGCTTAAAGCCAGCCCTGCCTCGGGGTTCCCAAGCTGCACTGGATACCGTGCAGGCCCGCTCACCTTGCTGTTCCACTGCAGCTTAGGATTGCTCCCCCAGCAGGGCCGTATTAACCAATGCTTGAGCCCCTAGGCTTTCAAATATTTTGGGTCCCCACCGAAACTCTTCAGGAAAGCTTCTGCCACACTAAATGGAAGCCTCTGGTGCATGGGCGGGCGGACATGGTTCTTCTCCCCTCTTTGCAAATAAGGCCTCTGCAGTTGAGCTAATACATCACTTTTCCCCATCTATTGCCTTGTTACAAAAGACACACACACACACACACACGCACACCTTTTTTGCAGCCAACCTCCAACCTTGGGCAATCCAGCCACAAATGGACTTCTTCTCACAAATGAACCCAAGATTGCATGGAAGATCCCCACCCATTACTCACTCCTAAAACAGAAGAAACACAGGCAGAAATCTGAGGGGCAAGTAACAGAGAAGCCAGGCATTTCTAAGTTTTTCCCAAAAGGGGACAAAAGTTACAAATGGACCCAGGCTTGCATGGATGTTTCTCAGCGATGCAGGCTCCAGGTACAGCCCAGCTCAATCCCTGGAGATGGGGCTTGTCCCACATGGTTCTTGGAAAGCTCTTCATGCCTTTCCTTTCCAAGGTTGGGCTTGCTGTAGTCTCTTGCCGGCTGGAGGGTTGGCCAGTTGGATAGCAAGTCCCCAGGGGCCAGATCAGGAGACCCATGCATTAGGCTGACACCTTGACATGGCAACTTGATCGGCCCTAATCCCTGTGGGGCCTCTAGGCTTCAGCCTAACGGATAATATTGCCCTGTCTCCCAGTATTGGACATTTGCATCTGTTCTTTTTGCTTGCTGGATATTTGTGTCCCAGTATATGGAGAACATGAAATTGGGCAAACTCCGGAAGCTTAGTGGAAGACAGAGAGGCCTGACGTGCTGTGGTCCGTGGGGTCACAGAAGAGTCAGATGCGACTTAGCAACTGAACAACAATATGGACAACAAATCTTTGCTTAACATTGTCAATAGGTTCTTGGAAACTGCAACTTTAAGCGAAATAACAATTTACCATAGGAAAGCTCAGTAATACTCTCTCAAGTGGGGGGCTCGCTGAGCTCTTTCCTATTGCTCCGTGAAGGACTGTTGCGCTCCAGAATGCCTGGTGCTATACAAGGCATTCCGGAGCGCATCAAGGCGAAGGAAGTGGGTTGTGTGCCTGGCATGACTCGGAAGCAGCTTCCAGTATCATGTGCAGCTACAGAGGACTCAGAGGTCAGAAGACTGAGAAGTGCTGAAACAATGTTAAATGAAACAACTTTCTTTTGGAAAGGACTTGCTGTATATTAATATTAGTTGATAGATACGACTTTATTACAGTCAAAGACCAACCCAAAGTAAAACCAGTGCAGTACAGTAATAACATAAACAATATAAAGGGGTAATGTAATGATGGAATATTGGCAATTAATTTAAAATCCAAAATTCAAGTTTCTCCCCTATCCTCATAAATAATGTCTACATTGCCAGTTCCATGATGTATCCCCAGCCAGATTGATAGGATCCCTATTTACATTGATTAATTACTAATGCTGGTGCATACGCATATAACGTAATAGGTCGTATTTAAAGGTATCATTGCTTCCCAAACATGAACTTTGATCCAAATGGGTGGGACTACACTCTTTCAACATCATTTTTTATACTTATCCTGGCCGCAAAGAATTTTGCAACACTATACAGTATGTAAATGTACAAGTCAGATATTAGCAGCCAGGCGATATATTGTTGACGCTTATATTAGATGTAATTTTTTATTTTTAAAACTCAGAAGTAGGGTTAGGGCTAGGATAAGAGGCTTAGAGTATATAACATGGGGTTTGTTGACGTTATAGTTTCTTTGTTGCCCAGTTATAGTGGGGGCGAGCGAATACGCAAGATGCCCCCCCAAATCAGATGCAAATGTCCAGGGATTCCAATGACCACGATGCAATTACCTTATCCTGAGCTGCCCGATCCTGAGTTGCCTGGCTCCCAGCAGGAACAGAAGTACCAAAAAGGCTACCGCTGCATCCTTCAGGAGCTGCAGCAGCCACTGGAGTCTACTCAGGGGAAGGGGACACTATGTTGTCAGCAGAGCCTGGAGCAGCCCCATATTGGGTGTCCAAGCCCAACGCACAGGGTTCACGATGTGGCAGCAAGGGCCACCGCCAATTCCATCCCCTCCCAGTTCCGCCCTCCCTTCCCCCTCTGCTAAAAGCCACCCCATCAACCCACAGTCTCACATACCGAGGTCAGTGAAATGGTGGCCACTCCATGGCCTTGAGGTTCTGCTCCTGTGCTGGCTTTGGAGCCTTTGGCTCTGCCACAAACATGCTTTATGGCACATTCACAACACTGGAGCTGGTGGTAACAGCTTATCACTGGCTTCAGGACTGGGCCTATAGTACCTACATGAGTGAGTATTTGGTTGAGTATTTTACTCTCAGTTGGAATTCTATTCTCCAGTGTGGCTGGGAGCAAAGGGGCCTACTTCCTCTTAACTCCAGTGGCTGTATTTTAACCTATGATACGTATTTTGTAAGCATAAATGGGCTGGTAGAAGAGACGGGGCGGCCCCAGAGGGAGCATAGGATTTTGCTCTTCCTCCCACATGCCTTAAGTCAACATATTTTTCCTCCATGCTCTGACATTGTCCTACTTCCACTTGCCTCTGCTGCAAAGGCTTGACTACACTAGTATAACTTCAGTTTATTAGCTTAACTTTATTTTCTGCCAGGTTAAGGGACTTTGGCCCCATTCCTATCCCATCCAACTGGCACGATGAGGATTAAATCCAAAATGGTGTCTGATCTCTAGTAGAACTGTGAAGTCAGATTTAAGCTCTCTACAATTTGCTGGTACTAAAAGACAAGGCAGCTTTTTTGAACATCTGGTTCTCAATTATTCTGTATATGCACACATGCGAATTGTATATATTAAATTCCACTGTTATATTTGTGCGGTTTCCTCATTAGGGTAAAGTATTTGACTCTGACAAGCCATCAGATTTCAGTCAAACAACTCCTGAAGTCCTGTTTTTAGCACCATTCACATCCTTTGTGAACTCTAGCTAAACTTTTGTCAGCTCTGAGTTCTGTCTCTGTGTTTATTTTTTCTTGGGGTGGGTGGGGGGGGGCTTGTGTGAGTGTGCATGCATGTTGTGGTAACTGCTTTTCACAAATTCATTGCCACTTTTTTGACTTGAGTGTTTCTCAGTTAGGCATATTATATGCCTAAAACTATCAGCTTATTTAAGAAGAGAAACAGCAAATAGTCAGCTGTCTCTCAATTGTGATTGGCTTGTTGGAACGTTAGAAGCAGCAGCATAGATACAATTATTCTGAATCCTATGATGAAAACCCCAGTTGGTCCAATATTGTTAGTTGGGATAAAAATCCACTTCTAGAGCTTCCAAATCATAAAACGTGCTTTTAATTTGGTGTGGAAAACTCAAACAGACCAATGATATAATAAAATTCTGCTGTAACTGCTTTATTTTCATCCATATATATTTATTAAAAACATTTCTCCTCGTGTAAGGATCTGCAATGGCTTGTCACCCCATCTGGTCACTTGTTTCATGCTCATATTCCAAGTTCAACTTCTTTTGGTAATTTAGTTTTTCATTATTTCTAAAAAGAAACAAAGGCTGATTCTCTGTTGCTGCAACTACAGGGTTATTTATTATTAATTGCCCTAAAAAGAAAAAAAACCAAACTAGGTTTTACCAAAGCTGTACCTTGGGGCTAGGTTTGTAAGTATTTCCTCATTAAAAGACTTGGCAACCATGCTCAACCCTGCAGGCCAACATCAATAGTTACAACAGCACTTGTGTGTTTATACAGATTTCTGCCGTTCCATGGTTATGAAGTTTAAAAGTTTGACATAAGGGAACTGTGTTTATGTTTGAGAAGTGCATTTTTGTAGTGCTTACTTTATGGAGTTAAGTTATGTCAAACACTATGACAGAAAAGGGAGGAGGGATAAAGGCGTTTTCAGGCGACTGCAGGCCAGAAAAAAAAGGAGTGTTTAGCACAAGTTTGTGTGGCCATATAATATGTGATTGTTAACACACTGGAGATAGAAAAAGCTGGGGGGGTGGCGACAACGCTCATGAACACTAAAAGGCATGCCTACTCCATCGTGGCCAAGATTCAAAAGGGTACAAATCTATGGGTACCCTAAGAAAGTGAATTCTGACTAAATACCACTGAAATCAATGAGGCAAGTTTCAAACTGGCACCAGGTTGCCTTTGCAGCAAAGCCTTGTATGGGCCTCTCAGGGTGTCCCAACCTCCACCCCAGCAGTGCACTGGGCACTGTTGTAGCCATTACTACTGAGGGTTCAATAGTCAATCTGATCACTGAGGCCCTCCGTCAGTATTTGCCTGATCCCTTATGACACCTTTGGACAGGTTAATAATGGGATCTTAGTATCAGCCATGACTTACTTTCTTAGGGCACAATCCTAACCTGGAGTTAGCAAGGTTTGGCTGGCATAAAAGTCACCATAAAGCTCATTTGGACTACTCTTGGAGTCAGGAAGGATGGCGCACATCTGTGTGCTGGCCTCTCTGAGAGTGGTCCAAACATACTTTACAGTGTCCCTTGTGCCGGCCAAACTTTGCTGACCTAACTGTGCCAGCCTAACTCCAGATTAAGATTGTGCCCTCAGGATTCAACCTCATGACTACATGGAAGTGTATATTACCTGGCAGTGACTTCCCCCATCTGGTTTTGCTCCATTTTGAATTTAGAATAGCTCTATTGACACAACGGAATGAGCCTAGATTTGTTGCAGTAATATAAGTAAGTACAGACCTTTGCCTTCTAATATTTGAAGTCAAGTTCAGAGGGTTGCCTGTTGTTGAGAACATCCCGCTTCCTATTGCTCCTTTACTCCTTTACTATTGCCTCCTATTGGTTGCTCTGTTCGAACCACTTGGATGTTTAGATAAGATTAGTTTAAGCATGTGTTTATTATAGTTTTAGAGTGGTTTGAGTGCTGTAATTAAACACAGCAATCAATTATAATGCAAAACTGGTCTTCACGAATTCCAGTTGTTTAACTGCTGTGAGGTATCCATGATTGGAGATAAGGAGAACCTGACCCACCTATCGAAACTGCAACATTTTCAGTCAAACAGTGACTCAAACCCACCCTACAAACTGTGAATTATCTTGTTGAATCTTAAATAGTCATATACTAGTCACTGGGGCAGTTGCAGGCATCCTGGTCTAGGTGGGCAGTTCTCGTGGTTCAACAAATGATCCAAAAGGTTTAGAAAACTCTACACTCCTCCAAATCTTAAAGGACGGGAAGCAGCCCTTTCTGTCCTATGCATATAGGATTAACACATGTCGGAAGGATAGCATTGTGGCAGCAGTCTGTGCCCCAACTTATGCACATTTCTTTGGTCATAGGAAACAAGTCCACATGCATGCAAGTGTACAAATGCACCTATCTGACAGCACAATCCTAAAAGCTGCGCTGTATCCAATGCAGCTTCCGAGGTGACTGGAGCCTACCCGGGGCCGTGTCAATCAGGGCCTTGCGGCCTGGGGATGAGGCCTTGGATGCAGCCTAATAGCCACATCCCGGGAGGAAAATGGGCATTTCTGGGCAGGGAGGGGGCAGAGAAGAGGTGGAAAGGGAGAGGGAGGTGGTGAATCATGGTGGCACTGACATGCACCAGAACCTAACCGGTCCCCTTCCCTCTCCTTGACTCTCCTTAGAAAAAAAATAGCTGGTGCTAATCCAGGGAGACCCACTGGGGCAGCTGAGGCTTACCCTGGGGTAATGATGGCCTTACTTTGAGGAGGCTTTTGACTACCCTTTTGCAGGATACACACACTCCATTGCGGGGATGGGCAGCCCAATCCTAAGTAAGGCCGACATAACAGGGCTGTATCCTAAAGCCCATTAGGAGGCAGCAGCAGCAAAGTGCAGGTCAAGGGAAGGTTTTCCCCTTAAACCCGCATAAGCCCTAGTCAACCCAAAGGGGTTGCTCGGATCTGTGCCTACTATTTTGCAGGTGCACATGTGCAGGAGCAGCCCGAATTGTGGCCACCGAGGCTGGGGATGGGGTTTAGGATTTGGCACTATGGCTGTCCTATGTCACAACCCCCATCTCCACCCACTGCACTGCCCAGTTATGCTCCCGGCATGCCTCTGGAATGCCCTCAGCCAGGCCCAGCACCAACCGTGCACTGCCGATGCTCGACCGGCACAAGGCCGCCGTTGCTGGTGGTCACAGTGGTGCCTGAGCGTTGGCACTGCTGCTTGCGCCGGTCCAGCGCTGTACCTCCGCTGCTGATGTGCTTGACGGCATGTTTGCGACAGCATTTGGCCGGCACAAGAGCGTACCGCTGGCACAACGGGGGTATAGGCAGTGGTGTCATCCAAATGATTTAGGAACAGGTACTCACTTTTGATTGGCACTTGTCAAGGTCTGCCCACAGGAAGTGATGTCATAAGCCGGAAGTGATGTCGTGGCAGGAAGTGAGGTCATAGCCGGAAGTGAGGTCATGATTGTTGCCATGGATGGGATCGTGTTTGTTATAACTTCAGCTTGTGGTTAGTGTTGATTTAACTTCTATTGCTTTGCTTTCTAGAGATGTATATAGACATATTTTGCTTCAACTGTTCCCTGGTTAAATAGCAGGCTAGACTGTACTAGATTGGGAGCCCTTTTGGGACCGGGAGCCATTTAACTTTAATGTTAAATGCAAGGAGCCGGCAAGGAGCAGGAGGTGGAACAGGCGACCCAGAAAAGACCGCGTGGGGGCTGGCAGGAGGCTGCAGGAGGAACCGGGACGCTGGATCTGCGCGGCTGGAGGGAGCGGGAGCCCCAGGCAGCCTACCTTCTCATGCTTGTTGCCTTATTCCCGGGTCTCCCTCGCTGCTGCTGCCGCCACCTCCGGTCCTCTTGCTCCGCTGCTGCCGCCACCACCACGCTGCCTGCCTCCTCACAGAAAGTGCAGGCAACAGCTGCGGGCGTGCAGTACGCATGCGCAGCTGCTGAGCCAACCAGCCGACAGGGCCAGCTTCGAGTGGGCGGGGCCAGCTCAACTTCTACGAACCGGTACTTGCGTAGTGGGTGCATGACATCACTGGGTATAGGATTGCGCTCTTAGTTAGGATATGCAAATGACATATATACAGTATGAAGAAATGTCTTCCATAAATGTTAAAGGTCTTCAATGTGCACAAACATTGGGATTTTGAAAATGGGATAACTCCATGTACATCTCTCAAAACTTAAAAGACAAGCAAGATACAAATCTGATTAACAACAACAAAAGGAGCAAGATTTCTACACGATAAAGCAATGGAAAATGGCAAGTCTGTTCCTTAAATTTGTTTTGAAAGGTCCTTAGAGGGGAACAGGGAGAAATATTATAGTTTTAAGTATGAAGTGAAACAAAGCTAGATTTTCACTGCTCATTACTTGGCATAGCTGTTCATGGCACATGGTTCATTCTGTTTCCTGCTTCTCAGCCCTGCTGGCACATTTGGCCAAGAGTGTTGACACCTGTCAGCACTGAGACTAGGTATGTTTTATTATTTTGCTGGACTGTTTTTATGTGAAATAGAAATCTAATTTCCTCCAGCTGTAAGTTATCTCGGCCATCATCCATCTGGCTTGGTAGAGCAAGCCAGAATACAAAGGAACGAAGTATCCTGAAGAATATAAGTCTGTTTATAATGGCTGCATTGGGACAGGGTGGGGTGGGGAGTCTAGGGAAGGGGGAAAAGTACAAGAAAGACACATGAAAGAGAAGCCTTGCAGTTTCAATGGATATTTCCAGAATGTTTTCACCTTGTCTATTCAGAATAGAAAAGCATGTTTTTCCAGCATTTCCAGCAATTTGGAATTTGGCTGCAGTAAGCAATACAATTATGAGATCACATCTGGGGGAAAAAGCATTAAAATGCTTTAACTTTGTCTGACAAACCAATGAGGAGTATTAAAGTGGGGTTTTTTTTAATGGTTGGCAGCAGTGCTGCTTGCCACTCCTACTGGAGCTGGCATGAGCTCAGATTGGACATCCCTGCCCATCTGGTAGAGCTAATGATGCTCAAATGATCCCTTACTAATGGGACAAAATAATGACATCCTTGAACAGAGGTCATGTAAGGTTAACCCAGGGGTCTCCAAACTTTTCATTATGAGGGCCACATTGTACTTTTTACACATTTTTGTGGGTTGAAAAAATTAGTGTTATAAAAGAATGAATTTTTTTTGGATCTTTTTTGTAATCAGCATGATATGATTCAGAACAAAAAGAGAAATGTGATAATTACAAAGAAATGCTTAAACCGAGAAATATATATAATGAGTAAAACTGTCAAACTTTAGCAAATGCTCTGGCAAAAAAAAAGTTGCTGTGGGCTAGATAAAAAATAAAGATAAAATATTGTGGTGAGCCAGATTTGGGCCCTGGGCCATAGTCTGGAGATCCCTGAGTTAAGCCAAAAGACACTTTGGGCTCATGTGTTCAGCTCTCTCAGGACGAGTTAAGCTGTTCTCCTCTTTTTGCTATAGGTTGATGCAACCCAGGACCTGTTTCAAGTAAGTTGGAGAAGTGTAACTAGATGTTTTCAGTTTTTATTGTTTTGCACATTTGCCTTTATGACCTTGAGGCTTGTGACACTTTGTATTTTACCCCAGGTTCCTGTTATGAATAGGCACCCCACAGCCATAGTGTCCCTAGCTGCGTATTTTAAACTTTGGTCAATGCCGGACCAAAGTGAAGTCTGTGAGCCAGATTCAAAGTGCCTTTTTACTGGGCACTTTACAAAATCCCCTGCTAACTGGGTAAGAGGCACCTTTTCAAGTGGTGTTCCTCTTATATTTAGCAGGGGGAGAGTAACAGTCCCTCTTCACCCCAGCACAGTGTCTTTTCTAGTGGCTGCTGCTGCTGGTGTTCTGCATTTTTTTAGTGAGCCCTTTTGGGACAGGGAGCTATTTAACTTTATTATTACTATTTGCCTGTAAACCGCTTTGTGAACTTTTTGTTGAAAAGCAGTATATAAATACTGTTTGCTTGCTTGCTTTTTTCTCTGTTGCTTCCACTATTGCCTCCCCCATTTTACTATTATGAGCAAAGCAGGAATAGAGGTCAATGTGCTAAACTTCCCAAAGTAACTGTAATTTCTATATCGCATCCAGAGTGCCTGATCAGCTTAGGTTCCGGAGAAACGCTGTGCAAGTCAAAGGCAAGGCCATTTGGTGCCATAGTAGAACAATGGACTCAAACCAATTATCTTCCCTACAAAACCCCTGATGAAATTTGCCCTGCCCTTGCCTGGAGCCCAAGACCTTTTGTTAGGGAAGGAAATGGCCAATGCACCAGCCAACCCAACTAACTCCTGAAAGGCCAGCAACCCCACCCTCTGCAACTTGAAATGAACAAGAGAATCAACATGAAAGCCACATTTTTGTTTCCCTCCTATGCTTGTAAACCAATCTCTTCACAAACTGTGTACTGTAATTTGAAGCCTGTTACCGTACTTCCCTTTTTGTTTCTCCTCTAAAATATCAATTTCCCTTACATGTGCCATGAACAGCAGTCAAAGATTGATAGCACAATCCTAACCAAGAGTTAGGCCAGCACGGTTAGGCCAGCCAATATTGGTGGGCACCAGGGCCACCTTAAAGCATGTTTATACCACTCTGGGAGTCAGGGAGGACGTCACATATCTGTTTGCTGGCCTCTGTGACTCCGAGAGTGGTGTCCCTTGTGCTGGCCAAACTTGGCTGGTCTCTGTGCTGGCCTAACTCCAGGTTAGGATTGCACTCTCATGGATGCTCTTCTTTGGATGCATGTGCCAGCCCATTCCTCTGAGTTTCTGAGTTAGAGCGCAAACCTATACCATGCCAGCCTAGTAAGGCCGACATAGCAGGGCTGTATCCTAAAGCCCATTAAGAGGCAGCAGCAGCAATGTCCATTGACAAGGGGAGGTTCTTCCCTTGCACCCGTGTAAGCCCCAGTTACCCCTATGGGCCTGCTTGGATCTGCGCTGCTGTCTTGCAGGCACAGAGGAACATGCGTGGGAGTGGCCCGAATCGGGGTGGCCCTGGCTGGAGATGGGGTTTGGGATTTGGCACTATGGCCATCCTGCGTCACAACTGTGTCACAGCCGCCGTCTCCGCTCACTGCACTGCCCAATTGTGCCCCCAGAACACCTCTGGAATGCCCTCACGGAGGCCCTGTGCTGCCCAACACCGCCAATGCTTGACTGGTACATGGCTGGCGCCCGAGCGCTGGCACTGCTGCTCGCGCCGGCCCAGCTGCTTGCGCCAGCCCAGCGCCACAGCGCCGACGTGGATGCGCTTTATGGCATGTTTACGACAGTGTTCAGCTGGTGCAAGAGCTTAGCGTAAGCGCGCAGGGGGGGGGTATAGGATTGTGCTGATAGTGTGATAATACTCCCTGATATCAATCAATCAATCAATAGTATTTATGTATTGCTTTACAACACAAAGTTCACAAAGTGGTTTACAGGCATATAATGAATGGCTCCCTGTCCCCAAAGGGCTCACAATCTAAAAAAAAATGCAGACTGCCACTAGTAACAGCCACTATGAAAGACACTGCTGGGGGTGAAGAGGGACAATTACTCTCCCCCTGCTAAATATAAGAGGAGCACCACTGGAAAAAGTGCCTCTCTGTATTTTGTTTTGAATAATATTCTTTTAATACCTGTACTTTTCTAATACCAAAGTCCCTCAGTTCTCCTTGCTCCAGCAGTAATACAGCCCAGGAAGAGCTGTCCTGCTTCAGTGAGAGTTAAGCCTCTGGGCACTGTATGGTGCTGGTCTAGCATCGGTCAATACATCATTTTGCCAAAGGGGCAGAGAATGAACCCTGTCTCAGGGTGCAATCCTAACCAACTTTCCAGCACGGTAAGGGCAATTAGCTCTGAGGTAAGGAAACAAATATTCCCCTACCTTGAGGAGGCCTCCCGTGATTGTCCCCCAAACTGCAGGATGCAGCAGATGCCCCACTGGCACTGCTATGTCGGTGCTGGAAAGCTGATTAGGATTGTGCCGTCAGTCAGAGGCAGGAGTGGAAGAGGGTAGAGCAGGCACAGATTAACAAAAGGAATGAGGGCAGGGCCGGCCAATCCATATGGCCAACTGAGGTAGTGGCCTCAGGGGTGGATAGAGGGGCGCCCACTTACACATGCCTCATCTCTTTCTCCTGTTCCCTGAATTAAAAAAAAAGACATAAGGAACAGAGAGGAAGAGGAAGTGTAAGTGAAGGTATTAATATCTGTCTTTCTCTCTGGGCACAGGGCCTCTTCAGTAGAAAGGACAAAACGGAAGAATTGGGAAAAACCTCATGATAAAAGGACATTCTGTATAACATTGTGGATTTCCTCCAGGCTCTTATAGGCCACAGTAAGAAGTCATGATCATTAGGACATAGAGATTCAAGGAAAAGTGGGTTGCCCTTTTAGCACAATTGCATTGCATATTCTGAACAGCCATATTCATATGGAGTGCTCTAAAAAGTGATGGCCACAGCAAGGGGCTAATATGAAAACAACCATATTTTCACACAGTATCTTTTTTTGCTGCAATTTGATTTGTATAAAACGATTTATAGTTCTTTGTTCTGAGCCAAATGTATATACTGTTCGTAGTTCTAAGCCAAGTGCATGTTAGATGTTTCTTACAACCAGGTTGTACATGTAGCTCTTTACTCTCTACTTTTTCCGTTTTGCTAACATCACGAGAGCTCCTCCGCTGCTGTTTCGCCCCTCTCGACACTGAGTATCCACACATAAATTCTGTCCCTCTGTAATTGTCCTTTGGTTCAGTGCAGCCTGCCGCCATCCTACCCCAACGCTCCCCACATGTAGTTCTCTGCCATGAGCTGACTATAAAATAACTTGAGCTGCAGAAAAAAAAAGGTGTTTGAATGCACCTCTTTTTTTACAGCACAGTTTCCTCCCACAGATGGCAGCCAATATTATAAACCGGAAGGCTCCTAGCAGTGTTATCAGGTTAGCCTGGGAGCCAGCATAGGAGTTACTGAATTTTTATTCATGTTGAAATTGCACTTTTCTTAGCCACTGTTCTTTTTTTTTAAGTGTTACACAATTTTTTTTTCTAAGTTTGCCTCTGCCAGGAAAAAAAAATCTAAGCAACTGAGCTGTGAACCTCTCAATTTGACAGCAATTTATGAAAATGCTGACAGCCTTTTGCTCTGAATCTGGCATTGCAGCAAATGATTTTAAAACCACAGTATTTCTGCAAATGTCTTGTTGGTTTTGGCTGTAAAATACTTTGTTCTCCTCTTCTAAGGAGTAAGCCACTCTCTTAGCATTCACTGGAAAATATTTCAAACCTTTGCTAGAATTGCATGCTACTCTCAGATTATTATTCCAAAGGAATGCAAGGAGCAGGGTTTTCTTTGATGCTTTTTAGGGAACTGGAGTACCTGAGTTTTCTATGAAACTGAGAACATTTCTTCTTAGAAAAAAGTTCTGTATGCAAAAGGGAAGGCATGGACAGCAACGTGCTAAATGAAAGCAATGTGCCAAGGTCAGAGCGAACTTCGTGATGGTCCATGGTCAGCCTCCACAGGGGAATCAATACAAGACCAGGAAGCAAGCTAGGATTGAGGAGCCAAGCCAGAACCAAATCAGAACTGAGACACAAGCCAGGAATCACAGCCAGAAACACTCCAGAGCCAAGGAGAGGGTCCACCTGCTCAAGCAAACTCTCAGTCTTAAAAGGAAGCTCTTTATAATCCTTTCTGTTTCAGAAGAATTCAGAGGCCAGTCTGGGTGGAAGGGACCATTCTGGAGCCTAGAGCACTTTCCTCTTTCAATCGTATCAAGCTCAGCTATAAGGCCAGGTGATCCCCTTATTTCAGGTGGCTGGAAGCAGGCAGGAGACACTACACCTGCCCACCATCTTTCCCAATCCTGTCTTGCCACTCCACTTAGCTATCCCATCCTGCTCTTCTGCACATAGAGCAGCGGTTTTCAACCACTGCGCCACTGCACATTGTTGTGTTGCAGATGGTCTGCAGGTAAACCACAGGAGTTTGGGGGAGAGTCATATATTAGTAGGGCCATTGGGGGATGTGAGCCCCCAGCTGGAAATGTGATGTGCCTTGTCAATTTTTAAAAAATCTTATGGCATGCCTTGGCAATTTTAACACCTTCTCAGATGAAAAGGGTTAACAACTGCTAACCTAGAGAGTGTGCAGGAGGAGGACGAGACCTCCTCCAGTTCCACTGCTGCATCTTGTAAAGTGATTGGTGAAGGCAGGATGAAGATGACAAGGTGCACAGTGCTGTATTGGGTGGGTATTCATGATGATGGAGGTGGAGGTGCATTGTGGGGAGTAAGTGGCTGAATTTGGAGGTGGATTCCGGTGGTGGACGGGCTTGAGTTGCTCCTGCCTGCAATGATGTTCCAGACTGCTGTTCTAGAATCTCACCACTTGGAGCAGCTATTCACAGCACATGCAAGGCACTCAGCCCTAGCTAGGCACTTCCTGACACTTGGGCAGATGCACAGCTTAACATTTGGAACTTGGAAGATCAGCCTGGATGTTGTGAAACACATTTTTGTGGTTAATTTTGTTGTTGTCACATTTGCTGAAAAATAAGCACATGTACCCCAAGTTCTTAAAAACTAAAAAGGCATGTTGGCCTCTCTCTGAATATGTGGTGGATGTATTGATATTCTTAGAAAGCACAAATGCTGTTTCTGATGCTGTTATTCCTATGTCTGACTTTGAGCTGATGATAGAAGTTGAAGCACACACAGCACGCAATCCTACTTTGGTCTTTGGGTGGTGCAAGTCCCTGGCCCCAGCCTAGGAATGTTGTGAAGATGCCATAAAGCACATTTATTCCTCCTTATGAATAGGGTGGGCCAGTGCAAAGACATGCTCTAGCTCCTGGTGGCTGAATCTGGGCCTGGAAGGGAACGAGGCAGGCAGAAAGGGGGGTGGGAGAGTGAAACAGAGGCATTTCTGGGAGGCAGATTGGGCCCAGGAGTGGGGTGGAGCTGACCACAGCAGTGCAGGCCAAATCCTAAGCCACACTCCCACCCTAGTTGGCCTTACATGGGCTGCTTGGATTTGCATCAGCAAATTCACTGGCGCAGATCAGAGCAGCCCCATATGGGTGGCTGGCATGAGAGAAGGAGTAAGGGGGAAAATATCACCTTATCCTGAGTTGCGCTCCAGCTTGCACCTACTCTGTGCTGGATTCAGCACGGGCCAATCAGTCTGCCTGTTCTGCCACAGGATCTTACCATTGGTCCATGTGAGCCAGAACTTTCTGGCAGTAGCTCTCTAAGCTTCATAAAGGAATCAACACCCCTAAAACTGCTTTTTTGAATCCTGGCCAAAGGATCTCAAGTCTGTCAACCACTCCTGGTCAAACAGTACCTGCAAAGAAGCACTGAATTGACCAGTTTTTAGACTGAACTACGTGAGGAGTCCATAATGGCAGAAGACATCTAATACCCCTGAGTGCTCATGTTGGCTTTGTCAGCTTTCTTCCTTAGAGTGAAGAAAGACAAAATAAGAAAAGTGATGCCACATGCAACATTTTGAAACTATGGTTCCAGTTTGTCCTCTTCTCAGCTTCGCAACTGAAATGACAGATCTGCATAACTAGTGAATGACACCATGGCTCAGCTGTCAGTCTTCCCCTTCCTCACAGGCTTCAGGCATCCTGATTGCCATTTTCTTTTTAGTAAGCACCACAAGAGCATTTGTGGTGAATCTTGATATTTGTCACTTTCTCAAGTTCATTCCTTTTTAAAGGGCAAAACTGCTCTGGCGATTGGGGGCTGGGAGGTTTCCAGTGACACAGGACCTTTAAAGACTCTGATGTAGACCCCAGTGTGGAGCACCATCAGGAGCCAGCCATTGACCCAGGGCCCACATCCATCAGATGGGCCACCTGACTGGGCCAACTCCTAACTCATCAGTACTGCTAGGACTGGAAGTGCCCAATACATCATCAGAAGGTGAGCAGGGGGTAATGCCATGAAGTTAATGTAGGTATTGCCTTATCTATCACGCAGCCTGCAAAGGCACAGGATCGCTGGTGGGGAACGTTGCCTGGCAGTACCAGTGGGGCTCCTAGAGAAGGGACAAAGTGCTAAGTTTTTCAGGCAATTGAAGCACTTCTCCCTGCCTTCAGAGCCATTTGCAGCTATGAGAGCACAGTAGGCATCAGAGCAAAGCATTGACCTCAGCAGGCATCAGGATAGGACTCAGAAAGGGAGGCTGCAGCAGGATTAGCCCATGACTAGGGGTGGGGTATTTTGGTGATATTGTTCCCAAAATTTCTTGATTAAAATAGCAAATTGTGGTGTTATTTATGTGTTTTTATCCAAATTTTTTATTGCAAATTGTACAAACAGTGCAATAAATAAGGGTGAATGGTCCTACAAAGGCAAGCAATTACTGGCACACACACCCCAGCCCGAAATAACCTGCTCCAAAATTCCCAAGCTGCACCCCGTTTGTTGCTTGGAGCATCACTTTCTACTTCCACACTGCATTAAAGTTGCCCCAGCGCACACTGCGAACTATGAACATGCGTGTTCATGCACGTTTAAGCAAGTTTCCTCCTGTTTCTGCCGCTCCTGCTGATTGCGTACTGAAAACTAGTTGTGGATTCCTCAAGACTGTGTCAAAAATAAACAAAAGTTGCATTGTTTTTGTGAAATTGATCTAAATTTGCGTCAAATTCTGTCAAAATAAGCAAAAGTGGTGTTTTTCACATTTTGACCTAAATTTCGGCATTATGTAGCATTTTCAGTGGAAATTCGCATTATTTAGCGTTCTGTGTTGATCACCGAAAAACAAACAAACATCCCTACCCATGACCAGGAGTGTGGGCCACATGCCAGTTGGATTCTCCAGGAAAAGGAAAAGGCAGCCTCATCATGAAAAGCAGGAGGTTTTTTTTTGGGGGGGGGTTAAACAACAAACAGAGGTGGAGCTGGAGAGTCAGGGAATGCAGTAGGGGTCAAAAGGGCAAGCTGCCAAAGAGATTGGAACTAGGCAAGATAAGTGGGGAGAGGGAGGGGACTGGACAAATACCTGGAATCTCTCTGGGTGTTCCTAGCAGATGTGAAGAAGGTGTGGGCTGGAGCTCCTCTCTTTGAGGCTCTCTCTCTGCTAGAGTGAAGAGAGGCAACAAGACAAGGGTCCCACAAAGGAATCTTCTGGCCCCACTCTTTTCTCACTAGGCAGCTCTAAACAGGAAATTTCTGGCTGGAGTCTGCCCTGAGCTTTGTGCTCTCAGGCCATGACATTAACAAAAGAACAGTCTTCTGTCTGCTCCAGGTATGGGTGAGGCCATCTGACTGAAGAAGTAGTGTTGTAAAAATCTTTTGCAGAGCATAGACAAGCTGCAAATCAAAAATTGACAAATACCAAGGAAAAAATGTTCCCCAGTACATGTGGGATGAGATATAGTTTGTCACACTCCCCCAGAATGTCCTGGGATCACATCATGGGATCACATCATGTCTTATGCACTGCTGTTTTCTGTTTAAAACATGTGGGACCACATTTTCTATTCCTTGTAGAGAAGTGGCTACTTTTGAACTAAACATGGCGGGGAAGCTTCCAGAGCAGCCTCATTACTCCAAAAAGGTTACAAATGCCTTTGCCCTTAGACATAGGCTGACAACACATAAATAAAGAATTCCAAGGAATCAGATGAATGAGAGTGAGAGGCAGTGATGTCATGCACCCACTACGCACCACTACGCGAGTACCGGTTTCTAGAAGTTGAGCTGGCCTAAATCATTATTTGTTTGGCATGTGGACAAGTGCCAATCAAAAGTGAGTACCGGTTTCTAAATCATTTGGATGACACCACTGGTGAGAGGCTATGGTCAGAAACTTTCGCATTGTAGACCGAGACATACAAGTAAATAAATGGAGTTAATGATTCTGCCTGTATGTGTGTCTTAACCACGGAGCCTGGAAGCTCAGAAATATATGTTAGCATTGGGAATTGCCCACACTACATCCAACTCATTCTGCAAATATAAAGTCAAGGCCTGTAATTCCCACTACCACATCTGGTTAAATGCTTTCCAAGCTACCAAGCTGTCTAAGAGCCCCATGAAGCTATTGCTACCGTCAGGTGTGGAAAATGGCTCATGGCCCTATGTTTCCATCACATGCACATGCACAAAAACACTTGGGTACTTTCCTGCCCCTTTCCTGCCCCTATGGAAATTTTCCTTCCACAAATCAAAACCTTAGCAGTCATCCTGAATTAGAACTCTGCTGTTGAGAACTAAAACAAAAATTTGCACAGCTAAGGAGGAGAATGGGAAAGGAACTAGTACCTATTAATTTGCCCCACAGCCAAAAACATGATATAAGGTAGGGCCCAATCTTATACAACTTTTCAGCATGGATGCCAGTGCAGTGCAGCTCCAGGGTAAGGGAGCAAACATTCACTTACCTGGAGAAGGCACAGGAAGCACAACCTGTTGGGCTGGCTGCATTAGCGCTGGAAAGTTGGATAGGATTGGGCCTTTAATGTTTCTGTTAATGGTATTCTCATCCCCACGGATGCTGGGGCAGGCTGTTCCCCTGCCTCATTATGTTGCTAGCAACAATGCAATCCTGGGGATTGCGTCACTGCCATTCCCAGCTCCTGCCCTTAAGGGGAAAGACACAGGACTTTCCAGTCTGGGGCACCCCAGTTTGAAACCCCCTGCTATATTCTATAAAGATTCTATAAAGATTTAACATTCTTGTTTGCCAACATTTTATGACATTATAAAGTCTCTCTATAAACCTGTAAGGATAATGGATTGGCACTGACATATGTATGTGTCTTTTTATCCAAAGACACCAGGATAGCTGCTGGTGATCAGTCCTATGGGTAAAGACTGCCATTCCTCTTGAATGTCTAGGCAATGCTTTATTCCTAGAAGACAGCTTCATCTCTGTTTGTGGCTTGACTTTTTGTTTTTCAACTGCATGTAATAGCCTGCTTCATATTGGTTTTCATTGGTTCTAGTAATGTAAGCAGAAATGCCTATACTAGTGTTTTTTATGTATCCTGGCAACTATTCAAATCTAATTCAAAACTGGGGTGGTTTGACCACATTTTCTAGGACAAGGGTTTACAACTTACTCATGTTTTACTATGTTTTTAAATAGCTGGCAGTTATTCTTGAGGGGAGACAGCTTGACATCCATTTGGAAAACATCTTTGAGATTTCTTCCATGGTGGTTGTACTGTGGGAATGCAGGTTGGGATGTAGAAACCTAGTTAAGACACCTTGGAAATGACCATCTGACTAGATGTAGTCTTGGAGAAAGGATAGATGTTTTCCGATGTAAATTGGGTTGAGTCAGAGCACAGCAGCTTCAGAAGAAAGAGCAGGAGAGAAAGCTGGGACAAATTGCTATCACAGAAAATACTACAGTAAGGGGACAATAAGTGGAACCACACTTGAATATTGCTTTAGTCTGGAACTTAGCTATATTAGGGAATAAGTCTGGTTTGGGTCAGCTGGAGGCATTAATTTTCTTAAGCCATATAATATGCTCTTATGGTGTTTTAAAAACAATCTCCAGCTTCTTTTGCTTGTCTATATTTGCTTATTAAAACATTTTTTTGCAAAATGTCTCGTAAACATCTGTTCTTGTTCACCTGCCTCGTTTTCTGAACTTTGTGGTTTTCCCACCCAATGCCTAATAGCCAACACCACTGAATCCACTGTAGGTAAAAGACAGGAGGTCTGGTCCAGAGGGTAGCGCCACCGTTAAGCCTGCAGATAAAATCCAAAGGACACCAGTCCGAGACCACTGGAAGCTTATGTGAGCGATGAGATTTAAGGTTGTGACTGATTGAGCAGAGCTGACTCCAGCTGCCTTCTGTGAGAGAGGACTTGTCTTGGGCCAGCTATTTCTTCAGTGAGAGCAAATAAAGCCGTTTATCAGCCAGCGTGGGAGGCAACTGGTGGCCAGCAAGGAAGACCAGACTGTGAAAGATCCGTCTGAATGTTATTCTTGAAAGATAGAACTTCTTTATTATTTGTAAATCCCCCTCCGGGTTTAGAGAAAGCCTGCCTACTGTATGTGAATCACCTTGAATTAAAGTCAAAGAAGCAATCAAATGACCAAGAAAGAAAGGTGTTGCAAAAATACCAGTGGATAACAGTCCAAAGGAAGGAAGGAGCACCAAAGGGGACTATGGAAGCTGCCTATGCTTGCCTTCTCATAAATTAGGGGTGGCCAATCCACAGCACATACGCCACTAATGGCACATGGACACTTTCTGAGTGGCATGCACAAAACTGCCATATATTTTTGAGAAACATTTAAATAATAACAAAGATAGCACTCCAGCAGTTTACGGGTTGCTTGATTTCTCTGCTACTCCTTGAATAGCGCATCCTCAAGTTTCTAATGATGTAGTGGGCACACTCAGGGCAGCCACACATACTCTGCTTGATTTTCTCTGGCTATATGGACTTCAGAACGGGTCATTCAGGGCCAGACTATGCAGGCCACCTTTCTGGCCTAATCAGCAATCAGCCAAATGTCTCTGGAAAGCCCCAAATATGCAACATCAGTCTCAAATAGGCAGCATCACTCCCATGTTTCTTACTCTGTGCCTTCTGGCACTCTGAGATATACTGCCCTTGAACTGGTAGGCTCTATTTAGCTATTCTGGTAAAAACAACATTGAGGGCACAATCCTAATTTGGAGTTAGGCTGTCACAGTTAGGCCAGCAAAGTTTGGTCAGCACAATGGACACCAAAAAGGTATGTTTGGATCACTCTCAGAGTCAGAGAAGCCAGCACGTAGACATGTGCCATTCTCCCTGACTCCCAAACTTTGCTGGCCTAACTGTGCCAGCCTAACTCCAGGTTAGGATTGCAATCTAAAATGGAGTGGCACGTTCAAAATTACCTACATAAAAAGTGGCACATGGCATGCTGTGGGTTGGCCATCCCTGCCATAAATTATTGCTGGAAGAACAGGCATGAAAAGCTACTGTTTAAATAACAGGAGCCCAAAGTCTTGTCGGGCAGGTGCTTCATCGATCTTAGGTGTAAGACAAAGCAGTCCTCACCCCCCCCCACCTTGCCACATGGATTTCTTCTTTTCATCTTCTAAGCTTGCATAATTGGTGTGTCAGCCTGAACGATCTGATAACTTTATAGGGCAATTAGTACATATTTTATTGTTGTAGTTGGGTGACAACCATAAATTCTGTAATTTGAGAATCAACAAGAGCAAGTCACCTGTCGCTGGGAGGAGGCCTAATTAGCAACCAAGGCTGCCATTTGTCTACAAAAATAAGTCAGGTTGCAACAAATTTGGATATGAATAGTTTGTTCTCCCTTTTTGTGCTCTGGATGCACTTATTTCTTCATGAAGAGGCATGAAGTGCAAAAGTTCTTTAAAGTAGGGTCAAACACGGTGTGCACAAGTGTGCTTTTGGAGCGGGTTTACTACTGGATGTGCCTCTTTCACAATAAATATATATGGTGCTCAATCCTGATCGGGGCTATGGCATTAACTCTCCTTGTGCCATATTTCTGCTTACCCCACTTAAAGCAGCTGTTTGCCACTGAGGAGGCCATTTGTATGAAATAGCTACTTCAGGGAAAGGGCGTTTCTTTGGCATTAAATTGTCACAAAAAGAAAAAAAATGAACCTGCTCCCCTTCCTTGTATCCCATGCTCTCCAATCAGGATTGTCCCCCATTATGTCCCCCACCTCAGAATTCCCATTAGCTGCCCGTCTAGTTTGGCCCTCACCAGAAGGCCCAATCAAGGCTACTTCACAAATTCTGTCTCTCTGTGAAATCAACACTGCCATCAGTGTATGTACAGTCTGTTATCTTGGGCCAGTTTCTTTGACCTTCCTAAGATAAAATTTGCTTCCTACCTACCAAAGGAAAAACAACACCCACTTTTCTCTCAGAAACTGACCACCTCAGCAGAAATGCCCGGGAACACAAGAGGAGCATGTTTAACATAAATAGACCCTTTTCCTGTTAATAGTCTACATGTTTCAGCATAAACTGAAAGCAGACAGGTGTGTTTTCCTTTCTGTGAACTGGGATTGGCTTGCAAATAAACAGAAAGACCAGGTGATCACATTGCTTCCGCTGGACCCTTCCAGAAAGTTCCTCAAGTGAAAAAGGGTGCCTTGTTTCAGGCACTGGCATGAGCCAAGCCTGAGGATTCTTTAAAAAAAAAAGAAAAAAGGTTTTTGTGCTTGGCCGCATCTACAGGGAGCAACCAACCTCAGGGAGAGTGGGGAGCACTCAGTCCATATGCTAGAGAGATTTTTCTAATGCTGTACCCAGGCAAAACATACCTCCAGCTTTTGGAGTGGTTACACCTCAAATGGAAAGAAGAAATAGGGAAAGGAGCAATCTCTGGGGAATCTTGAATGTTGCCAAGGCAGCAGAATTAGGCAGGTAGGATGGCTCTCTGCTATAGAACGGCAAAGGAGACCTATTAGAAAGAGAGCGGGAAAGAGCCTAAGATTGATGGCAATCACATTATACTCGCGAGATAGCCGCACTGGTTAATTTTAGCAAGATTGATTCTACTATGAAATGCAAGTACTGGTAGGTTGAGTTCAAATTGGAAAGTGCAATTTATATTGCCCTTTCGGGGTTTTTAATGTGAATACTCCTAACTCACAAAACAGATCCCAGGCTGACTACAGTGTTGCCTCATTGGCTATGATGGGAATTATTTCTGAAAGGACATGCACAGGATTATGCTGGGCCTGGCTGGGCTGGGATTAGGTTGGCAACTGGGCGAGGGTCAAGGGTTGTCATTGTTAGGCAGCTGCCAAGGTGCCCACAGTCTGTGCAGCTGTGGCAATGTCACTCTCTTGGTTGAGTCTCAGCCTTGTGTCTCCAGAAGAGCCCTCAGAGGTTGAAATGCATTGATAGAGGGCAATTTGAGAAGGGACCCATGAAATCTGGAGCCAGCCCTGCTAGCAATAATCACTTGGAAGGTGTTTAGCATCACCTTCCATGTCAGTTCTTATCTAATCCCGCCTTCAATCTCCACCATCTTCACCTGTGTTAAAAAAACAAACCTCTAACAACTTTTTCCTGCAATATGATTTTTGTGCATATCTAGCAATCTTTATAAAAGAGAAAAAAGAAAACCCTCTTCTCCAATATTTCTTTGTGTTCCTAATTTGGCATCTGTTTGAAATAGGAGCATCTACAGTATTTCACAATCTGAAGTGCACTGGCTATTTTTCAAGCAGCACTGCCAAACAGATGTACAGGTATTTCACACTTTTGCATTATAAGCCTTCACTGCAATGTCCAAAGGTGAACTTGAGGGGGTGGGGGTGGAACAATGCATGCTTGAAGCACAAAAATGGAAATACCAGGGGGGAAAAAAAAACAATGGAAGCAAATAAATAAATAAAATCGAAGTGTGATGGATATACACACACCAGGTTGTCAGTGCTTTTCTTGCAGCCCAATCCTATGCATGTTAACTTAGAAATAAGTCCTGGTGAATTCAGTGTAATGTACTCCCAAGTAAGTGTGAAAACATGAAGGTGCAAAGCTTTGCACACATCATGTTTAAAACATTGTTAAAATAGCTTCTTTCCCCCAGTTCTTTCATAAGAACATAACATAAGATCACAAGAAGATCCCCACTGGATCAGGCCAAAGGCCCATCTAGTCCAGCTTCCTTTATCTCACAGTGGCCCACCAGATGCCTCAGGGAACACACAAGTAAACTAGATACTTGCATCTTGTTGCCATTTTCCTGCATCTGGCACTCCAAGGCAACCAATAAGGAGGTTGCATTATGGCTTATAGCCTGCGATGGACTTTTCCTCCAGAAATCTGTCCAGTCCTCTTTTAAAGGTATCTAGACCGGATGCCGTCACCAACTGTGGCAAGGAGTTCCACAATTAGTTACCCACTGGGTAAAAAAGTATTTCCTTTTTTCTCACTCTCCCAACACTCAATTTTAGTGGATGTCCCTTGGTTCTGGTGTTGTGAGAGAGGGAAAAGAACTTCCCTCTATCCACTTTATCCATCCCATGTATAATTTTGTATGTCTCAATCAAGTCCCCGCTCAGGCACCTTTTTTCAGATTTATTATGTGTATGTATTTATTTAGATCAATTCCTTTTGCCCTGCCTTTTCTACAGATGAAGCCAAGGCAGTGCACAGACAGCAAAACAATAAATCTAATATGTTAAAATGATCACGAATACAACACTCAAACCATCTGCAGTTTCTTGTACATTTACGCATGGGTCACAGGAGTTCATACCCAGCTTCCTGATAATTTAAAATGACCACACATCCCAAAATGGAAAGAACAACCTCATTATTACAGGAGGACAAAGCTCTTATTGACAGTAAACTTGCAATATGGAGAGCAGACCTGAAACCAGATTTTTTTTTTAAAGGCAAGAATGAAAGAAATCTCATGCTGTATACCTGGTAGATTAATGTTGAAAACTTTTAGTGTGCTAGTAGCACACTACAAACCATTACACACCATTTAATCTGAATAAATGACCTTGCTTATTGCTGGCAACAATAATAGAGACAAAAGGAAGACCCTTTAAGATTCAAGTTTATGTCGGGCAAGGAGGCCAGCCAGGCAATATGCCTATGCCATTGCTCAGGGAAAGTTCCCAAACAGGAAAAGTGAAAGAGCAATTGAAGGGATGGTCCTAACTGGAAAAGGACCTCCTATGAAGTTCATTGATGCAAAAGGAGCCAGCTCACAGGTTCCACTCGACTGCATCTGAGATGACTACCTGGCTCTTGCTTGGAACGGAATCCTGTGGGCTCTTTTTTGCTCAGCCAGAATGAGGCTGCAGGTCATGCAAGCTTTTAACTTACTTTTAAGGTGCAAAACGTTTCTCTGTGCTTCACGATTAATCATGTCAGGAATGAGACTAGGAGAGTCCAAAATCAATATACCCTTGGAGCGAAAGTGTCATGGTCGTTGGCAATGGAAAACCTTGTGAAAAACCTTGTTCAAAAGGCTGAAATTCTTCCTTCCACTGCATTTACTTTTCAAGGGCCAACTGGGTCCCAGAAGCAGGGATGTGCTAATTAACATTTTTTTGAAGGCAACTCCTGGAATGTGAAGATGCACACTCCGTAAACATATTATTGGCTCTGATGTTTCTTAAGGATAATGAATTCATTATTAAGGATAAGGACTTCAGAAAAGTTCCACTGTGTTGGCGAATGCTGAGAAACTACACCTGGCTGGAATGAACTGGCACTGATGATCACGTAACGCCACTTATTCCCTCATCTATTTGCCCACCCAATCACGCCCTCAAAATCCTGCTGAAAATCATGACCCAAACTTTCCCGCCAAATTGGCTGGAAACAGGCAGAGTACAGAATAGGTTTTCCTCATGTCTTCCAGTCTCCTGGTGGAAAATCCACTTTTGAGTGAATGCAGTTCAGATCCATGCTGGAAATGTGGGCACAAGTTCAAATGGAAATGGAGCATGTTGAAGCAATATGGAAAGCATCAGACATGTGAAGAAGGGAGCTTAGCCAAACCCACAGGCTCCTCTCCACTTTGTCATTCCTTCAAAGGAAAGCCATTTGAGGGAAGAGGGGTGGAAGAAACAGAAGAACTGCAAGTTTACCAAGAAGTAGATTGAGGGTCTCTGCAACAAAAGTTTCTTTTTTATGGGGCCTGAATAAAATACATCTCTGCAAGTAAACAACACCTATGTGCAAATTCACACTGATGCACCACCTGTTCATTGGGAATAAACAAAGGAAAACTTTAGAGGCAGGGCAGTAAGTAAGCACTGCTTTTCCACACTATTCTTTAGCCTGACATTCTCTGTTCAGCCACCATCTTGGGCCTGGCCACTTCCCTGACTAACCTGACATGGGTCAGATTGTGATATTTAATTGTCATATTTAATTGTCACATTTATTTATTTTTCACAATTTTATACTGCCCTTCCTCTAAGTAGCTCAGAGTAGTATACATAATTTCTCCCCTCTTTTTCTCTTCACAACAACCCTGTAAGGTAGGTGAGAGATAGTGACTAAGCTTCATGCCTGAGTGGGGATTTGAAGTCCAACTCCCAAAACACGGCACCACCCTGGCTCATATGAAGTTGCCTCAGGCTGCAATCCTATGCACACTTTCCTGGGGTGAGCCCAACTTAATGCAATGGGTCTTATGTCTGAGTAGACTACATAGGATTGCACTGTTAGGTCAATAACAATACCTTTCAGGCAAACTGTCCCATGCTCTATGGATATAGATCTGTGTAGCCAGTCTGGTGAAATAATTTACTGTGATTGGTGTGTGTGTGTGTGTGTGTGTGTGTGTGTGTGTGTGTGTGTGCGTGCGTGCGTGCGTGCGTGCGTGCGCGCGCGCACACACACAAATGTACAGTATATGCAAAGGATACATTAAATATTTAAAAATGTTCTTGAAGAATTTAAAACAATCAATTGAGAACAGTTGTGTTTTCATTTTCTGAGGGGGTCTGGCCATAACTTTTGACAAAATAAAGATATTACACTCCAGTTTGTTTCACTGCATTCTGCATGAAATTCTGCATTGATTGATATATAAAACATGGCAGTATTATTCCTACAAATTGTGATTTTAACAATTTTTGCATGTCTGTTATATTTTTGTTTTTCTGGTTTTTTGGCCATAACTTCTGATAGAGTAAGGATATTACATTCTGGTTTGTTTCATTGTATTCTGCATTAAATTACCTTTCCAATGATATATACCATGATAGTATCATTTGAAATTACCAAGGTTTTCACCATTTTGGCCATTAGGGTCAAGCTCAGCTTGTTGTCCCCCTAAAGCTTGTTGCCTGGTGCAAGTGCACCCCCTACACCAGTGTAGCTATGCCCCTGATTACCTGTAAGGCATCCTCTGCACAGATGGTGTGGTATGAATAAATAAAATAGTATGTCATCTCACAGAAAGCTGGGATATTCCTTCAGGGAAAAGAATAGGATGTGGAGAGGAGGTCACATATGAAATGTTTCAGAGCAGATGTTTGACTGAAGAACTTGAAAGATATCAAAGCCAGTCCAACATGAATTCCCATCATGGTTTTCAAACCACTTTTTATTTCTCTGCAATTTTCTGGTGCGTTCTTATTTTTACTTGAGCCATATGGTATTCTAAAAAAGCTCTTTAGCTCCAGGAAGATATCAATGGCAGAAATACTTATAGCTCAGTTTGACATTTCTGAAAAGCAAATGTCTAAAGAGTCAAAAGACAATGACACATGAGAACAAGGGTTTAATTTGTTGGAACAAAGAAGTTCAAACATGTAAGACAAGTAATAAAACCAGGAATAATCATCGCCATAAGAAAATGCATGGTATTGAAAAATTGTGAGAAAAGGATGCATTGCACTTAAAGACACAATAGCTGAGCTGAAGGAAATGCCTGTAAAATCAAATTCACAAAAAATAAGAGTCTTTGGATTTATGGGCTCCTGCAAGGGACTGTAGGGGGTTACATCTATTGGAAAGGATGTCACCAATTGTGGCAGTCAATTCATGAGAACCTGCAGGTAACATATGCTGCTGGGCTGCTGTTCCCCTATCTTTAAAAAGGCTTCCTTAGCATCCACGGTTTCAGGTATCCACGGTGGGGTCTGGAACAGAACCCCAGGGGATACCAGTGCATCCGGTACAGTATATCAGTGGTGTTCAAACTTTTTAGACCAGGACCCACTTTACAGAATGGCACTCATGTTGGGACCCACTGGAAGTGATGTCATTCACCTGGAAGTGATGTTGTGGCAGGAAGTGACATCATCAAGCAGGAAGTGCTGTCATTGTAAAATAATAAAATGACACTCCTGAAATGCAAATTAGCATTCTTGGACTGCAGCAATTGTACAACCATTAAACATCTTTGACAGAAAGCAAAATTAGGACAAAATATTATGTAAAAGCACTGAAAAGAACTGGAAAAAAAAAGAAAAAAAATGCTCACTTGAAAATTCAAACTGTTAACACTCACAAAACAAATATAACAAGAGTAAGGTCTGCAGTTTCCAAGATGGCTACTCCCAGCTTTCCACGACTCACCTGACATCAGGTCGCGACCCACCAAGTGGGTCCCGACCCACAGTTTGAATATCATTGCAGTATATGATTGCAGCCTGAGCAACATATCAGCATTGGCCCAAAGTAAGATCGGGGGGGGGGAGGATGAAGTCCATGGTAACAGCTGGTTGAGGTTTGAAGGTTGAGAAATTGAGGTTGATTGAGAGTGACAAAGTTGTATCTCTGCATCAAAAATGCTACATGGAGGGAAGATGCCTGCCTGCTCTGAGACAAAATAGCAACAGCGATAGTGGTTGCGTAAAGGGAAGATCACAGACCCTTGTTGACTCTGGCTTAATAAGAGTGACTCACTGTGGCTAGGAAAACTCTTGACTTAATCCTCAGGTCCATTCATTTTTGACATATCATATTGCAATATCTGTCATAAAAGTGTCAGCTTTTTACCCAGTTACCACTATCTGGCATTTGAGGAACCACAACGCTTCCTTTCCAAGTTTCTCTGTAGCATCTTAAGAATTAGGAGTAGTGGGACATTTTCACCATTATCCCTAAGTTATTGAGTGAGAAGGTGGGGAAAAATGATAGGGAAAATACTCATTGCCTTTGAAAGGAACCACTGAAGATTGCTAAAGACAGGATAGTCCTAGCCAAAATGACAGAATTTGGGGATGCTCAAGACTACTTAATTGTTTGTTTCCTAGACTTCATAAGGCCAGTGGAAAGTGCTTCATTGAGTTCATTTGGCTCTCACTTCAGTCAATCTCAATCTTAAAGACTCATGACTTCATCAGGGATAGTCTATCTGCTAATTACTTAAATTTCAAAATGTGCTGAACATTTTATCTAGTCCCAGAAGTGTCCCAAGATTCAATTTGTTGTTTGCAGCACAACCTTTGCAAATTTCTTTTTGATTTAGGAATGAATTGCCCACTTTCCAACCAGAGAAAAAATGGCAAGTGAGTTTATTATGAACAAACTCCTGTAAATGAAGATTTATATTATAGAAATACAGGCATGCCCCGGTATCCACTGAGGTTCCATTCCGGACCCCACCGCGAATACCTGAAACTGTGGATACTGGGGACGCCTTTTAAAAGACAAGAACATCAGTGGTTTTCCTGCAACAAGGTAAAAAAAGAGACTTGTTTAATGTTCTCCTATCCCCCATGGACACCTGTTTTTAATAGATGTCCCAGTATCCATGGCATCTGTGGACAACTGAAAGATATCGAATCAGTGGATACCAGGGCACGCCTGTATCACATTTTCAATGTACAATACATTCAGGGGGATTAACCCAATAGTCTTCTCTTTGGGGAATAAATGTGCTGTTTTTACTATTTTGTTGCAAAGCACTACTTCCTCTTCCTTCTCTCTAGCATGTTTGTTGTAGAGAGATGGCATTTGCCAGGGATGGGATGGGGGTCACTGAGCTCATTCGCAAGTCTCTACCCCCATGGCACGGTTCATTGGCAAGTCTCTGCCCCCAATTACTCGTCTGCAAGTCATAGTTGCATACCCATGGTTATTCACCCGGAAAATTCCCAAGTAATTTTGACTTGAGTATGAGTCGTTTATGGAGTGAGTGTGGTGTGGGTCAGGCACAACACAAAAAAAGGGAGTTTCTGGTGTGTGTGTGTGTGTGTGTGTGTGTGTGTGTGTGTGTGTGTGCATGAGAGAGAGAGAGAGAGAGAGAGAGAGAAAGAGAGAGAGAGAGAGAGAGAGCAATCCTATATACTGCGCTGGATTGGCAAGTCCGACAGGCCTGTGCCAAATCCAAACACAGTATAGTGGAGACTGGAGCCTCCCCCCGACAAGCCTGCCCACATCCCGTCCACAACCTCCCTCCCCCCCAATCCCGTGCCTGTCTGGAGCTTCCCTCGTGCCGGCCAGCTTCAGGTAACGTGAGGCAGGCTCAGCGTGGGTGCAACGGGACCAGCGCTGCCTGTCCCGTTGCACGAGTGCTGAAGTGGGGGTGCCGATCAGTGCTCTTGCGTCAGCGCTAACGGCGTCACATTGATGCAATCATGTAGCGTCAATGTGACGGGCGGGAGTAGGATTGCTCTGCGTGTGTGTGCATTTTATCAGAATTATTGTATTACACTCCTTTGATGTTCCCATCCCATCTGCAGTCAACAGTGTGCTGAAGTCCTTCACTTCAACCACGATTTCATTCACGTAAACAAAAGCCATGCTGTTGTTGTTATCTGAGCAAGTGTAGCTTTGCCATGCAGAAAAATGATTGGTTCCGTATGAACCCCAGTGACGATCTTCACTTCATTCACATCACAACACCCGATTCCACCTTCAGAAGGAGCGCTAGGCACGCCACGGACCAAGAGGACTGGGAGGCATCCCAGCTTGGCAAGGCAGGAAGGGCTGGGATGGACAGTGTGAGGGGACAGGAGCAGCCAAGGGGGAGGGTTGCATACAGTAGCCAAGAAGCTTATGAGTACGACCCAATTGCAGCTCTATAGGCATGCCTCCGTATCTGCTGGACGGACCCCACCGTAGATACCTGAAATCGTGGATACTGTGGATGCCTTTAAAGATAGGTGAACATCAGTTGTTTTGCTGCAACAAGGTAAAAAAAGAGATTTATCTAATGTTCCCCTATCTTTTTAATAGGCATGCCAGTATCCATGGTATCCGTGGATAACTGAAACCGTGGATAACTGAACCGTGGATAACGGAAACCGTGGATAATTAATCAGTGGATACCGGGACAGTCCCATTGCAGCCAGCCATTCAACTGCTCATGCTGGTCTGGATGCCGGCTTCTGGCTCATCCCACAAGGTCGTTCACTCAATGCGGAAGCTGCAAAAACAGTAAGCAAGCTCACCCGGACTTAGAGGAAAAATACATGTGTCTTTGTGACTTGAATTTTTCAGATCTGTGAGTCGTTTCTGAGTCAGTTAACCTGAGTTTCGATTCACAGCTGAGTCACTGTGCAACGCAAGTGTACACAATTTAGTGAAAAAGCCTATTTTCGTGACACTGACTTGTGTCACATGACTCAAGTTCCCATCCCTGGCATTTTCTCAGTTCACTCTGGTGTTGCTTCTTGGAGAATGCAGTTTTTTCTCAGCTATAGCACATCACTTATATTACCACCATGGGTGCCAAGTGGATTCTGGCTGGGTAAATGTCACAGCTTTCTGTTGAATAATGTTTGTGACTTAACCGTCAAGGAGTAACAGAGCTTATCTTCTCCTCTGCATGCTTTACATGAAACCAAAGGCATTCCATTCTTTAGAGCACTCTCTCTGCAGAGCTATTGCACACTTCTCTGAATGATCTTGTTTGAAAGCTATCGTGTTTTATGGATGGAATCTATTAAATGGGGATGAGATGTCATGAAACTGATGCTACACTGAGTATAACCCAAGTAAAATACTAAGAGAAAAAAAATGAGATTAAAAAATGTGTCTGGAATGACCCATAACAGTGAAACCAAAGCAAACTTGACAGCCATGAAGCTCTGAGCTCTGTGGTTAAGTTTTACTTTTTTCAAAGGAGTTTCTTTTACTTCTTGTTTTTGTTTCTGATTTGCCTAGACGCTTTAATCAAAAGCCCAGTAAAAGCAAAAAAATTACACGTTGGGGAGGGTGAACGGAAACCCTTAAAGATCTAAGGCTAAGAGATCAATGCCCTCTGCAGTTGAGGACTGGGCCCTATTGCCCTATTAGGTCAGAAGTCTTGCTATAAGGAAGGCGATATGGGGCTTATTAAACTCCTTTCATATATTCACTTTGACCATGTTAGGTGGGATGGGAGGTTAAAAGGGTGTGGGGGAAACAGGGGAAGGGAACCAACAGCCTGTGCAACATTTTGCCTTGCACAGAGCTTTCATTGTGAAGCTCGAGAGTTCTGCTTTCAATAATCCTGCTACTAATAATGCCCCATTGAGGCCAGAGAGAAAGACAGCATTGAAGTGCTACAGGACTGGGTTTCACACAAAGGGTTAATGACAAAAAAAACACTGGTGCTTGGCTTGGAAGGGTACTGTGTGGCCTGTATGGTCTGGCCTGGCAGTTGAGAAGCCCGCACGACCCACATGCCTAGCCCGTTGGCAGCCATAGTTTTATAAGGCCGAACACAAATGCCCAGAAACGTACCGGCTGCTGGCACAACATTCATGGGGGATCTGGGTTAGTTTTCATTTTTGCCCCAGGCCACATCATTATTTTGTTTTGTTTTGTTAACAGCTAATCTTAAATATGTGGTTAAAGAAAACAGTTGTGTTAATGTGGGGCATTTTGCCAACAGCAGAGCCCCAGAAATTTTCACTCAAGGTCAACTCAGCATTGTGCAACCAATACCTGAACGTGAATGCGTTCCGTTCCTCACAGGAGGGGGAGCTGCTTTTCAAATGGCTAATGAATTCCACTCCCACCCTTCCAGCCCACCAACCACCAGCGGAGCACAGTTGCTCTATCTCAAAACCGTGAGGCTGAGGGCGCTTTCGGAGAGGTGCCCCATAACACCACTCACTTCTTTCCGTCCCGCAGTCACGCGTGGAACTGCAATATTACTTCCGTGCCACAGAAGGCAGACTGTGCTTTGGAGGCAAATGTTTATTTAAAGCCAGAATTTATCTGGCTTTAAATATCTGAATTTAGCTTTTAAAAAATTGTCCGGGTTCTGGTATGGGGCTCCGCTCACGGGGCATGCCTGATGCAGCCAGGATCCCAGCCAGCAGCTGATTCCAGCCATGGTGACGGCAGCCGCCGCCACCCAGGGCCTCCTCGCCGCACTGGCAGGTCAGGCCACAAGAAGGGCATGCCCGGCCCAGCAGGGTCTTGCCCTCATGTTTCAACAGCCAAAAGGAAGGAAGCGGGGCGGCAGGCCCCGCATCGAAGCACCAGGCACTACCACAGCTGACAGCAACAGGGGCGAGTGGCCCACCCCTTCCCCCTCAATTGCAGTCAGGCCAGTCTGGGTGTGATCAGGAGAGAAGCCCGCCCAGTCTACTGTGTGACGCCTGGAGCAAGAGAAAGGAAGCCCCTGTCAGCAACTGCCAGAGAAGGGAGGGTAGTGAGTGCTTGCAGGCTCAGGGACCTGGAGGGCTGTCAGCCTGGCTGCGAGGAAGAGGTGGAGCAAGGGGGCAGGGAGGCTCTATATGACCCCAGGCAAGCTGGTGATGAGGGCAGTCTGCTGGCCAGCCAGTGAACCCAAGCAGGGCTGCTGGAAGGGAGGAGGACCAGTGGGTGAAGGAACCCCCTCCCCCTTGGCTATCTCTGAGGCTATTGGATCCCTTGACAGACTGGGAGACTTGAGGGAGCCCAGACACACCTGGTGTCAGCTCCACTGCTCCCTCTCACAACACCCCAATGTCAGCTACCGTGGGGGCAGGCACCGACAAAAACAATAATTATGACATGGCCTGAATAAGGCTGACTCTCCCAACTTATCTTTCCAGTTTTTGTTGGATTCTGTTATATCTGGGCATGTGACTCTCCCTTTAAAAAGATGGATTAGTAACGCTAATGGTTATCCACATATCTTGAAGATTTTCTCTGCTAATAAATGTGACAATCTGAATGTGAGGAAAATAAGGATAGCCGACATATGGATGATGATGCCAAATAAAGAGGAAGTGAACCAAATGGGGCAATCCCAGTGCAAACTGGAATTCTTTCAGTTCTTGAATTGCCCTGATTGGAGACAGCTAGACATGAAGACGGTCAGTTGACCCCAGATGGTACAAAGCCCAGATGTTTAATAGGGGTAGTGCTAGGCGTGAGACAGGTGAAGCACTAACTTAGCTTCTACACTCATCATGGGGACCAACTGGCTGACCCATGAAACCTTAGTGGCAGTGGTGGCTATGGAGATGTCTGGGTCTCAGGCCAGGTTTTGCCCTAGCACCCACCTGGCATTGGCACTGCTGTTTTATCAATCAATCAATCAATCAATCAATCAATCAATCAATCAATCAATCAATCAATCAATCAATCAATCAATCAATCAATCAAATAGTATTTATATACTGCTTTTCAATACAAAGTTCACAAAGCGGTTTACAGGCAAATAGTAATAATAAAGTTAAATGGCTCCCTGTCGCAAAGGGCTCACAATCTAAAAATATGCAAAACACCACCAGCAACAGCCACTAGAAAAGACACTGTGCTGGGGTGAAGAGGGACAATTACTCTCCCCCTGCTAAATATAAGAGGACACCACTTGAAAAAGTGCCTCTTGCCCAGTTAGCAGGGGCAAGAGTTAGCATAAAGCTTTTTGGAACTCTCTGATGAGCCGATTCCATGGATCCTATTTCCACAGGTAGACAGAACTGCAGGATCAATGCAGGGGGCGTAGCCCACACAGGAAAAGAACATGCAAAATGCCAGCCTTTTTATTCTTGTACTTACATCATAATGAATGTTCTCCCTGCAATTGTGACATTATACCCATTTTCCCTATGCATAGAAAATCATGTGTGAAGTAACTCTTACTTGATACAGAGCCAAGCACTAATAAATAACAATAAAGAAAACAAATAATGAAAAATGATCATAGCCACAGATGGAACAATTTTAAAAAATAATAATCCTGGATATTGTTAGGTTGATGACTGGATATATAATTTCTTTATGTCTTGTAACTGTAGTACTGGGTTATTATAAAATATATAGTCCCTGAAGATTACTTTCAGTTGGTAGGGGGTTTGTTAACAGTTGTCAAATTTGCTAAATACTGAGAAGTGAAACAAGCCCATGTTCAAGGAATAATTAGCTAAAATCTGGAAGCTGGCCAAAATGGCAGTATTAACGAAATAGGGACAGTTACAGGAAACAGCATTGTGAATCCTTTCTCAAATGATAGTCCCCGCTGATTAATTTTATGAAAACAAGATATAACTTGCAGCACAATCCCAAACGGCGCTGTGAGCTGGTGCAGCCTGCTCAGGACCCGACTGGGCCAGCGGACGCCCACACCTGCTCAGCAGTGCTGAATGCGCCAGCTGGCAAGGGTGACGTTGTGCTAGGCAGTGCAGAGGCGGGAGGAGGTGGCGGGAAGATGGTTTGGAGGCAGGAAGGGGGCGTTTTTAGACAGGGAGGGTGGAACCAGTGGTGTCATTCAAATGATTTAGGAACAGGAACTCACTTTTGAGTGGCACTTGTCGGGAACCCGGAACCAGCCACGGAACCCGTTAGGACCCGGAACGCCCGTTCTGGTCCGTTCCCCCTGAATGACATCACTGGGTGGAACGTGAAGAGGATTCAGCCCTGGAAGAAGGCAGGATCAGTGGCGGCAGCACATGCTGGGTCCAAACCCTACTCCAGCCCACCCAGTGTTGCACAGGGCTCCCTGGATTTGTGGCAACTATATAGCTGGTGCAGGACTGAGAAGCCCCATAGAGACTTCTCCTTACCCCAGACTGCCAGCCTTTTCCTAAGCTGCACTGGATGCAGCACGGCTGTGACAGGCCAGACACTGTGGCCTGGCTGTACCTCACAGGTTTGGCTTGGGCTACCTGACATGAATGATCACTATAGTTAGATAATGAAACATATAACAAGAAGCAGCGTTAATGATTAGTATTCTGTATACAGCAAGGATCAATATTATATTATAGTGCTTGGTTGAATGTTCCCGTATTGTATTATAGTCATGAATTATGATGAAACAAGATGGTTTCGATTATGTGTAAATATGTATAATAAAACTGCAGTTTTCATAGTTGAAACAAACTAATAAAGCATGTAAAATGTGAGAAACTCAAATACATTCCATATCCATCCTCCCTATGCCCCCTGCTCTCTCTCTCTCTCTCTCTCTCTCTCTCTCTGTGTGTGTGTGTGTGTGTGTGCGCGCGTGTGTGCGTATTGTAACATTATACAACACAGTGAGCTGCATTGATTCGTGATGCTCAATTGCTTTCCTTCTAAGGAACAGCACAAGTGTCAATAAATGCTGGCTGAAATGCTATTTCTGACATACGTTCACAAGATGCATGACCAGAAAAGGTGGTGTTTAGTGGTCCATGATGAACCACACAGCGGGGGGGGGGGCACACAGTACAACATGTGCTTAAAATGTGTAAATTCCCCAATTTAGCCCCCACCATTTCCCAGGTAGCAGAGGCTTTGGATTGCAGTTGCAAATCCGAATAGATAAAACTTGACCAGGGATGCAATCCTTACTTGCACTGGAACAGCCAGGCAGAGTGGTCTATGCTGTATCCAGCACAAAGTCGGTGCTTGCTGAAGAGCAACTTGGGATAAGGGGATTTACTGGTACAAGCCCAGGCAGCCCAGGCAGAAAAGCTGATTGGGCCAGGGACGAAGATCAGGATTCAGCCTGGGCTGCAGCGGCTGGTCCCACACCCTCTGGGCCTGATCCACCCCTGTTACTCTCTGTCACATTGTGAGTTACGCCACATTCACAACACTTGGGAGCCACCGCAGGGGGCCGTATAAGGCAGTTTCAAATGAAAGACAATGAATTGGATTGTTGAGTGTAAGCATTAGCTGCTAAATCAATTCAGGTATCGCCATTTCTTCCTACTGGCCAGCTAATGTAATGAAAAAAATGTAGTGAAAGTCACATCTTTATCAATAAGTGACCTAGACAAGAGTCCTTAGCATGATAATGCTTAACATTTACATGGCATTATCCATTATTTCACATGGAGTGTGTGAAATGCTTCACATTTGTAATCTTGATGGCCTTACAGTAACCCTGTAAGTCAAGTCTTATTATCCCATATTGCAGGTGGGGAATGAAAGTTTCTAAGGACCACCTAATGTTCATGATAGAGGTAGGATTTGAATCTGAGACCTCCTCTCACTTGACCTCTACTAGAAGGTAGGCATATCATACGTGGAAAAGTAGACATGGGTGATCACTTCTCTCTGAGATGCATGTGTCATTTTATTTCTGCTAGAAATTTCATTGGACTCTTCTTTCACCTATGTCTAAACTGTAGATTATTCTGACAATATTAAACATAGAGTTCAGTGGTTCCCAAACTGTGCGTTGGGATCAACCAGTGGGTCTTGAGTCCATGTCAGGTGGGTCACAAAGCACCTAGAGCAGCCTACATTGAAAATATGGGGAAATGGGATGCTGGAAATGGGGAGGGCTATGTGGTTGTTTTGCTTGTGTCAAGGTTGTAAATAGACTTTTTTTTCTTTCTGATTCACTTTGCTACTGGAAAATGACTGAGAAATAACCCAATTTATTGTGCATTCTCAGGAAAGCAGCAGGCTTTGGCGTCACAGTGATGGATGGCACTTTTAGCCATGACATCACTTCTGATGGTTCCCAGAGCTAAAATGTTTGAGAACCACAAAGTAATTATACTTTGCATTATCTTAGTAGTCTTTACCAATATTAAAAACGATACAATATTATCTTTTCCACATGTGCTGTGTTTTGCTGGAAGATCTGAATGAACCCTTGGAATATTAGAGCGGCTTTTCCTCTAAAACTGACAATAATTTATTCATAAAAGGCATTATAATTGCATTGCTGAGCACACCCACAATGCTTGAGCAGCACAGGTAGAGACAGAGCAAGGAAGGGAGCAAAAGGGGTCATGGAACTGGTCAAAGAAGCACACAACAATACACTTGACTTTGTCCAGAGGGGGCAGATTTGATGCTGATTCATGAGACTTCTGTCTATACACATTTTAACAACATGGCAGGAAAGAGGAGGGGACTATAACTCCGTTGCTTCCATTTTCCTTGTAATACTGCAGCACTGATTCCAATTCCCACATGTTATTTGCGCAGGAAACAAAACGTACTCAACTCAGCACTGACGCACAGTGAATAACTAGAGAAGCCCAGATAAGCAAGTCTTCGAAATAATTCCGTAGCCATATATTACGTAGCCTCCACAAATGCGCTAGCTAACCGTTACTTGGAAATCTGTAATCTTTAGATAACCTGCATCTCAAGACGCAGTACTAGCATGTTGCCAGTATCTCTGATCCCCGATGAACATAAAAATTGTACACCCAAAGTGAACTATATCAACTAGATAAAATTACAGAGGGAATGAAAATCCAAGTACAATGATCAGTAATATTGATGCCAGGATAATGAGAGTTAAGACTCCTAGGATGGATGAGGACTGCATGAATAATAATACTTAGCGTTTTTATGCTTCGCACATATTATTGGAATCCTCAGAAAAACCCTGGAAGATAAGTATTCTTATCCACATATTGCAGCAGGAGTGGTTCACCTAAAGTCATGGAGTAGGTTTGTGGCAGAAATGAAATTTGGAGTGAGGAACTTTTATTTACCATTCAGAGATGGGTTTCATGAGAGAAACTAGCTCTTGCTTTCTTCTTACCTGTAGGCACATTACAAACGTTTTTGGATACATGACTGTACACTAATGGCCAATCTTATAGAGGACCTACAGCAGGACCTGCTGCTTAGGCCCTCTTATGGCATTTTAAATGTGGCTCTGCCACTGCAGAGCCCTGCCACTGCACATATCAGAGCTGCTGGGGCAAACAGCTGGAGGCTCCAGGCACCTCCCAGAGACTGACCCAGCCCGTGATGGAGCACCTAGGGTGCTGGCAGGGGCAGGTCCTGGGCAGTTTGAAGGAGGATTGGGTGGGTGGGAAGCAGAGAGGGGCAGTTCAGGGGTGGATCTTGGTGTCAGCGGCACATACCAGATACTGATTACTCACTTGTAAGTCACTTGTTTCCCCTGCCTTACCTGCCCCCTGCCTCTCCTCTGATTTAGCTGCCATTAGCATCAGTGGCATCATGAGGGGGGTGGGGGGACCGCACCAGGTGATGCGCACAGGGAGGGTGACACCACTAGAAACCAAAATGGCTAAAATTGTGGTTTTAAAAGATAATACCATCATGCTATATACCGTTGGATGTGAGGTTTTACCCGGAATTCAATAAAAAAAACCAGAGTGTCATATCTTTATTCTATCAAAAGCTATGGCCAAAAACCTGAAAATACAACTTTTTATGTAAAAATTGCAATTTTTAAAAAAGTATTATGATTAGTCAGTTCTCATTTCCATGTATCAGAGCTAGTACTAGAACTTTTATTTAATTGTGTGAGTGTCATCAAATTGGCTACGGGTTTTTCGTTGGTTACTAATTTGTTGGGTGACCTGTACTATCTATCTATATAAAAATGGACGTATGTATGTGTGTATGTATGTTATTTATAGGCGTCTCCGTGCCTTGACCCACAGCCACGAAACTTGGCACACACGTACCTTGCAGCCTGGAAAGAATCACTGCGGGGGTCAGACCCCCCTACAGCCCCCCGTTTTTCAGGGAGGGGGGCTGGATCGTCAGGAACCAAGGGGATTGCATTGGACTACAGGTCTGCTGCCACCCTGTGGTCACAGACGATTCTGCAGCAGCTCAGCTACCAGACAGAGGCAGAACAGAAAGTGAAACTAAACTGCTTGGCCTGCGTGGCCTGAGTGGGCCAGGGTGGAAAGAGCAGGATCCAGAGAGTTCCAGCAGCCAGTCAGATCTGAGAGGGGCCTATGTCCAGGGAGCTAACAGGCCACCTCTGCCTGTTTCTTATACATCAGGGCTATCCTGCCTCAGGACCTGCAGACAGTAAGTGGGACCTTCATGTTACTCTCTTAGTTGATGGTGTCCCTGTTTCCTCATTCATTTCACAGTGATAGTGTGCATTGTGGGTTCCAGGTCATCAATACTGTTTTATTTCAGGGACGGGTTCTATATGTCTATATATGGATCTCACTATGTCATGCTTTTGAGGGAGGTTTGCATATCTGTGTGTATGTTCCACCATTACTCTGGAACGCCTGGAACGATGTGCACCACACGTGGTACACTCCTTCCTTACGATCTGGACAGATATACTGTGGGGGTGCGGCCCCCCATACGCCCCCAGAGGTGGGGGTGCACTGCAGAACAAACGCATTCCTCCTCCTCATAGAGCCTGGGGATAATTTCTGCCCCCGGCCAACGCCGGGTCACAAAACGCTAGTAGTTAAATAAAGAAATACATAAATAAAGTTGCTGTATGGTTTGGGAGGAGGAGATCCATCGTGGTGGTGGTGGGGTGATGTGCTGACCTCCTGCTCCGGGTGACGCAAACTCGAGTGACGCCACTGCATAGCACAGCATGTCCATCAACATGGCTGCATAGCATGAAATGGTGGAGATAGGACTGGGCTACAAGTCATGGGAGAAGGGCTATATCTATGCATCCTGCCCTAAATGTCTTGGAGAAAGAGTAATCATGCAACCACTAAAAATATTTGAAGTTGTGTGAATATTCATGATAAAATTTATCACAATCATTTGGATCCGGTTGGTGGAGGAATTCGGATCAATCAACATGCTGAGTTCCCTTAAAATGATAATACCCAGAATTACATTCCTGTCAAAGCAGGTTTGAGCATTACCAGATCACTTGTTGTCTAGCAACAGCTGTCAAAGGAACAACATGAAGCCAAAATTAAACTATACAGCAGCTCACCAAAAAGAGACCAGACCACTTTCCTGATTGCCAGAAAGATTATTTGTAATCCAAAGGAACATGATTTTCAGGTGTTCGCTGCATACCATTGTTTTCTCCTAGGGTCTGGAGAGAGCAGCAAAATGCTGAAATTATGTCCAAGCCTGTAAGTGCAGCCTAATGTGATGAGCTCAGCACATTTAGCTCTCATTGTGCAGAAAGCTATGAAAAATAATAGGGGAACTTGGGAATTCATTTGAGAGTTCATTGGGCAGCCAGGTATCCTTGCCTCCTTACAGTGGAATTCTGTGCCTTGCTTACTCACTTGTAAGTCCCACAGTGTTCAGCTGGGTGTTCAGTCAGTATTCCCAGGAAAATGCAAGATTGCAGCTAGCTGTCTCTTTTATTTCATTAAAGGCACAATCCTAACCTGCAGTTAGGCCAGGGCAGTTAGGCCAGCAAAGTTTGGCCGGCACCAGGGCCACCGTAAAGCATGTTTGGACCACTCTAGGAGTGAGGGAGGTTGGTACATATCTGTGTGCTGGCCTCTCTGACTCCGAGAGTGGTGCAAACATACTTTACAGTGTCCCTTGTGCCAGCCTAATTCCAGATTAGGATTGTGCCCTGTGTCTACTCTGAAAACAGCAGCTATCAAATCACCTGCATTTATTGTGATCCCCCTTCTACAGTATTCTTATCCTAGGTTCATCTCTCAGGGCGCAATCCTAACCAACCTTCCAGCTCCGGGATAAGGGCAATGCAGCTCTGACGTAAGGGAATAAACATTCCCTTAACTTGCAGAAGCCTCTGTGACTGCCTCCCAACTGCAGGATGCAGCACATGCCCCACTGGCACAGCTATGCCGGTCCTGGAAAGTTGGTTAGGATTTGAGCTTTAAAGGTAAAGGTTTCCCCACGACTGAATGGCCGGCATGGTGGTCATATGGCCGGCATGACTATACACTGTAGCACACGGAATGCCGTTACCTTCCCACCGAAGTGGTCCCTATTTATCTACTTACATTTTTAGGTGCTTTCGAACTGCTAGGTTGGCAGGAGCTGGGACAAGGAACGGGAGCTCACACGGTTGCGTGGTCTCGAACTCTTAACCTTCTGGTCAGAAAGCCCAGCAGCAGCGGTTTAACCTGCAGCGCCACCACGTCCCTTGGGCTTTGGTCAGCTATAAAACATCCGGAGAGTATTGGGAGAGTTAGAATGGATAAAAGGAAATACTTTCTTACCAGGCGGGTAATTAATTTGTGGAACTCCTTACCACAGGAGGTGATGATGACATCTGGCCTAGGTGCCTTTAAAAGGGGATTGGACAGATTTCTGGAGAAAAAGTCAATCTCAGGCTACAGGCCATGATGGGTGGTGCAACCTTCTTACTTTCGAAATAGGCTACCTTGGAATGCCGGGTGCAGGGGAGTGGCAACAGGATACAAACATCTTGTGGTCTTTTTGCTCCCTGAGGCATCTAGTGGGTCACTGTGAGATATAGGAAGCTGGACCAGATGGGCCCTTGGCCTGATCCAGCAGGATTCTTCTTAGGTAGAGGCATTAGGCAAATTATTTTTTAGATTCTGTAATGTGAAGTGAATAATGCCAGTCTACCAAAAGGGCTGAAAGTGGAATACTTCCTGAGAAACACCTGAGAAAAATTCCACACAATACTAAGAATGCTTTTAGTCTGTTGCATTTCTCACCAGCACTTCTCACCACTGTCCTCTTCTAGATCTAATGGATGATTCACTGAGAAATGAATTGAGGCGCTACTTGCCCTTATCTGGGAGCAAAGATAATCCTTTACTTGATTGTACACTACTGGGTCAAGTGAACTCTGATATTATGTGAATCATCCTTCTATGAGCTTTCTGATTCATGTCGTATGCCATGCCCTTGCGTTTTATTTACAAAGGATGCATTTGTCATGATTTCCCCAATCATTACTCTGGAGTTCTGTGGCATTCTGGTTTCATATCCCACATCTTAGCCAAAAGTCTATTTGCATGACTGAAAATGGCCAGGCAATGTGAGGGCTCAGCGGGCATTGAGTTACAGTTCACTGGCTGAAAGACAAACAACGGTAATAAAATAGGGTTGTGTTGCTTCATCTCATGGTTAGATTGATTTGCTGCCTGTGAATTGAAGTTCTTCCCACATACCTCACTGCATGTTGAAAGCTGTGATGACAGAGGAATCAGATGACTGCCTCACCCTGTGTCCAGCTGTAATACGCACTAAGCCCTCTACGTGGTTGGGCAAATGACTGGTTATAAGAACTGGGGCCAAGATGGGGATTATTACATATATGGGGCTACAAGCAACTCTTCCTCTAAAGCACATATTCTGAGTGCAGTAAGCTCAGGGTCATTAATGGTCATTAATCAGGGTCATTTCTTTGACAGTTGCCAACACCACTGACACGTCTGCTCCAAGCACTTGGTGAGAGGAATTTGCCATCTGAGTCATCTGAGAAGAATTTTACCAAGGGGTACAAAGTTTCTTTTTGGCTCCTTCCTTTCTCCATTGGATGTTAATTTCATATGGTCGTTGGATCATAATTTATATGAATTATGGCATATAAAACTATGTAGGCATATACAAAATGTGAATGCTAGTCAACAATATGTGGTGAGGGATTGGCAGGTAAGCAGAGGCGTTTCTACAGGGAGGGCAAAGCCCCAAGTCTTGCAAGAAGCCTTACCTTGCAGTGGAAATCACTCCTCTCCTGCACCGTTTTAGCCAATCCTCACAGGGAAAAGCAACATCTTGGCGTTGCTTACTGGCTACAGCAGCAAGGGAGAGGAGGGATGTACATGACAGGGTAAGGCTTCTTGCAAAACTTAGAGCTTTGCCCTCCCTGTAGAAACGCCACTGCAGGTGAGGTGGAACTGCCCTGAATTCTTTGAATTCTGCTGTGATCCCACTAACACAACTCAGGGCTTTGAGCAGGTGAAACAAAACCTGAGCCATCAGGACCACTGAGAATAACCATTTTTGTTGCTATATATTTTACATTTTCTTATGGAGCTTTGGTAGCCGCTTTGGGCATTTGCTTCAGCATGGGAAAGGCAGGATATAAATTTCTCAACTATATAAATAATAGAATCATAGAGTTGGAAGGGACCTACAAGGTCATCTAGTCCAAGCCCCGGCCTGTAGCCGGAGATCCTCCTAGAGCAGTGATGGCGAACCTATGACACGCGTGTCAAAGGTGACACACCACAACGTTTGGGGTGACACACCAGCATTCACCAGTGCATGGCAAAAACTGAGTTTATTTTACTCATTTCTCATTTTTGTAATTATGTAATGTTTCTTTATATAATATATAGCACCACACATGATTAAACTGTATGTTTTCTTTAAATAAATGAATATAAAGAATTGTTTGTCTTTTGTTTGGAAGGGGAGGGGTTGACACACCGGCAGAGTCAAGTTAAGCATTTTCCTAAGTTTTGACACACTGAGCTCAAAAGGTTCGCCATCACTGTCCTAGAGCATCTCCAGCAGGTGCCTGTCAAGCCTCTGCTTGAAGGTCTCCAGTGAGGGAGAATCCACCACCTCCCTCGGCAACCTATTCCACTGTTGAACCACCCAAATTCTTCCTGATGTCCAACCAGAATCTCCTGTCTTGCAGTTTGTACCCAAATAAAATGATGCATTTAATATCACTTATACTATGGCCCCCTTTCATGGATCACTGCCTTGTCGTGGCGAAGGAGCTTGAGTAGCTCAATGAAGCTGTGAGCTAGGCCATGTAGGGCTACCCAAGATGGACAGGTCATAGTAGAGAGTTCTGACTAAACATGATCCGCTGGAGAAGGAAATGGCAACCCACTCCAGTACTCTTACCAAGAAAACCTCATGGATTGCAAAACTAAAAGGCTAAACGATATGACACTGGAAGATGAGACCCTCAGGTCGGAAGGTGTCCATTATGCTACTGGGGAAGA
>JAJKFI010000005.1:15227721-15258232 GCA_029204185.1 Lerista edwardsae
GTGAACAAGAGAGTGAGAACAGCAGTACTGGGGTATAACCTCAAAAATGATAGAATGATTTCCATTCGGATCCAAGGCAAACCTTTCAACATCACAGTAATCCAAGTCTACGCCCCAACCACTGGTGCTGAAGAGGAAGAAGTTGACCGTTTCTATGAAGACCTAGAACACCTTCTAGAATTAACACCCAAAAAAGATGTCCTTCTCATCATAGGGGATTGGAATGCTAAAGTAGGCAGTCAAGAGGTAATAGGAGTAACAGGCAAGTTTGGTCTTGGAGTACAGAATGAAGCAGGGCAAAGACTGATAGAGTTTTGTCAGGAAAACACATTAGTCATAGCAAACACGCTTTTCCAGCAACACAAACGGTGACTGTACACATGGACTTCACCAGATGGTCTACATCGAAATCAGATTGATTACATTCTTTGCAGCCAAAGGTGGAGAAGTTCTATACAGGCAGTAAAAACAAGACCTGGAGCTTACTGTGGCTCAGATCATGAGCTTCTTATTGCCAAATTCAAGCTTAAACTGAAAAAAGTAGGGAAAACCACTAGGCCCTCCATATATGACCTAAATCAGATCCCAAACGAATATACAGTGGAGGTGACAAATAGATTTAGGGCAGTGGTGTCATTCTATAATGAACTAACGGAACGGTGGGCGGGACTTACTGCGTGATTGGCTGCACGGCTCTGACGCGTCGCCACCGTTCCGAGCCCCGCGCGGGCACGCCTGGCTTCGGAGGGGGTGCCCGCTTGCCTGGGTGGCACGCTGGGCGCTGTGGAGAGCCGCGGAGGGGCGCGCCACCCGGAAGAAGCCCTCCGCGGCGGAACAGCAGGTGGCGACTGTCGCGGGGCCCCTGTCAATCAAGGGGTAAGTCCCGCCTGCATTCCGGTAGTTCATTATAGAATGACACCACTGATTTAGGGGCTTAGATTTGGTAGACAGAGTACCTGAAGAACTTTGGACGGAGGTCTGTAACATTGTACAGGAGGCAGCAACTAAAACCATCCCAAAGAGAAAGAAATGCAAGAAGGCAAAGTGGCTATCTGAAGAGGCTTTACAAATAGCTGAGGAAAGAAGGGAAGCCAAAAGCAAGGGAAAAGGAAAAGATATACCCAACTGAATGCAGATTTCCAGAGAACAGCAAGGAGAGATAGGAAGGCCTTCCTCAATGAGCAATGCAAAGAAATAGAGGAAAACAAGAGAATGGGAAAGACTAGAGATCTTTTCAAGAAAATTGGAGATGTCAAAGGACAATTTCATGCTAAGGTAGGCACAATAAAGGACAAGAACGGCAAGGACCCAACAGAAGCAGATGAGATTAAGAAGAGGTGGCAAGAATACACAGAGGAACTCTATAAGGCCGATCTCAATGTTCCTGATAACCACAATGGTGCGGTCACTGAGCTCGAACCTGACATCCTGGAGTGTGAAGTCAAGTGGGCTTTAGAAAGCCTCACTAACAACAAAGCTAGCGGAAGTGACAGCATTCCAGTGGAATTACTCAAAATCTTAAAAGATGATGCTGTCAAAGTGCTGCACTCCATATGCCAGCAAATTTGGAAAACCCAACAGTGGCCACAAGACTGGAAAAGATCAGTTTACATTCCAATCCCAAAGAAGGGCAATGCCAAAGATTGTTCGAACTACTGCACCATTGCACTCATTTCACATGCTAGCAAGGTGATGCTCAAAATCCTACAAGCTAGGCTTCAGCAGTACGTGAATCGAGAACTACCAGATGTACAAGCTGGTTTCCGAAGAGGCAGAGGAACTAGAGATCAAATTGCCAACATTCGCAGGATCATGGAAAAAGCAAGAGAGTTCCAGAAAAACATCTACCTCTGCTTCATTGACTATGCTAAAGCCTTTGATTGTGTGGATCACAACAAACTATGGCAAGTTCTTGAAGAGATGGGAGTACCAGACCACCTTATCTGTCTTCTGAGAAACCTGTATGCGGGCCAGGAAGCAACAGTTAGAACTGGACATGGAACAACCAACTGGTTTCAAATTGGGAAAGGAGTACGACAAGGCTGTATACTGTCACCCTGCTTATTTAACTTATATGCAGAGTACATCATGAGGAAGGCAGGGCTGGATGACTCACAAGCTGGAATCAAGATTGCTGGGAGAAATATCAACAACCTCAGATATGCAGACGGCACCACTCTAATGGCAGAAAGTGAGGAAGACTTAAAGACCCTTCTGATGAGGGTGAAAGAGGAAAGTGCCAAAATTGGCTTAAAGCTCAACATTAAAAAAACTAAGATCATGGCCACCACTCCCATCACTTCCTGGCAAATTCAAGGGGAAGAAATGGAAGCAGTGACAGACTTTATTTTCCTGGGCTCCAAGATCAGTGCAGATGGTGACTGCAGCCATGAAATTAAAAGACGTTTACTTCTTGGGAGGAAAGCTATGGCGAACTTAGACAACTTAATAAAAAGCCGAGACATCACTCTGCCAACGAAGGTTCGCATAGTCAAAGCTATGGTTTTCCCAGTAGCTATGTATGGCTGTGAGAGCTGGACCATAAGAAAGGCAGAGCGCCGAAGAATAGATGCTTTCGAATTATGGTGCTGGAGAAGACTCTTGAGAGTCCCCTGGACTGCAAGGAGATCCAATCGGTCAATCCTCCAGGAAGTCAAACCTGATTGCTCCCTGGAAGGACAAATCCTGAAGCTGAAGCTCCAGTACTTTGGCCACCTCCTGAGAAGAGAGGACTCTTTAGAAAAGAGAAGATTGAAGATTGAAGATTCATGCTGGGAAAGATTGAAGGCAAAAGGAGAAGGGGGCGGCAGAGGATGAGATGGTTAGACAGTGTCACCGAAGCAACGAACATGAAGTTGGGCGAACTCCGGAAGCTAGTGGAGGACAGGGAGGCCTGGCGTGCTGTGGTCCGTGGGGTTGCGAAGAGTCGGACACAACTTAGCGACTGAACAACAACATACTATGGCCCTTTCCTTTCTTGCATGACATCTTTTATTACTTTAGTTGCCTTTTAAAGCCTTTTTTTCTGTTCTCTGAAAACATTCCAGGTGTACTGTTCAGTTTCCTTTCAATGAGAGAGATCTGGACATGTATTATGTTGTCTGTTTTATTTACGAGTAGCTTAAGCAGGAAGCACAGCTCTACATCAAATTCCAGAGAGCAACTTGTTTTTTCCTCTGCCCACAAAGCCGTATCTCAGTTTCAACCGAGTCTAGACTCAGACTCAGAGAAACGTCTAGCTCTCTCATAAACTCAGACTTGCAAACTGGCTCCAGATTTTTACTTTGCCCCCTCAGCTGCAGAGTGTTGCAGACCCTACGATCTCCAAAGACTAAAGACTGATTTCCAGCTATCCAGCAGTATTAACATTCTGGCTAGAGTTATTAACCTTTTAACAGTATCTGTTTGCAGAAGGGGTAGAAGTACGCACAGTATCCTCACACCCCAATCCTATTCGGACCTTACACTCCCAGAACAAGTATTCTGACAGGCCTTTTATGGCTGTCGCATCATGCCACGTGGCCTGGCCACTGCTGAAAGTGGCAAGTGGTGGGCTCTGCATGCCAGCGAGCACCTGTACTGAAGCACAGAGGGTGGGAGGGAGGCAGGAAGGGGAAGGAACGGGTGGGGAAAAGAAGAAACAGGGTGGGAAGGAAGGTGGATTGGAGCTGGGAAGGGAACGGCAGTGGTGGCATATGCCAATATACTAGCTCCCAGCTTCGACCCAGGTCCACTTGGACTTGTGCCAGCAATATAGCTGGTGCAGGTCCAAGTAGACCAGTAGGCTGCCATGGGCTTACATCCCTTATCCCAAGGAATCCTCCAGAGGCTGAAATTCCCCTACAGGATACAGCGCATACTACATTGGCACAGCTGTATCACTGCACAGGGAATTGTGTTGAATTGGGCTGTAAATATGCTTGTAAAGGTAAAGGTTTCCCCATGACCGAATGGTCTAGTCGTGACCGACTGTAGGGGGCGGTGCTCAGCTCCATTTCTAAGCCAAAGAGCCAGCTTTTGTCCAGGTTTCCGTAGTCATGTGGCCAGCATGACTGTATGCCAAGGTGCACAGAACACCGTTACCTTCCCAGTGAAGTGGTACTACTCGCATTTTAATGTGCTTTCGAACTGCTAGGTTGGCAGGAGCTGGGACAAGCAATGGGAGCTCACTCCATTGCATGGTCTTGAACTGACAATCTTCTGGTCAGCAGCTCAGCCGTCTAACCCGCAGCACCACCACGTTCCCTATGAAATATGCTTGACATACAGATTTATATGAAAGCATTGTTTTGAAGGGAGACAATAGATACCTGGAGTTAGCTAAAATCAATTATCTCTCTTTCTGCTGTGCAATGTAGAAAAGTATTTGGGAACTGATGTTCTGGAGGACATGGTATTGGTGCATGCAGAAGCATGTTTTAAAATCCCCCCTTTCTCTGTATTGCATTTATTTTACAAGATTTACACTGTAGTAATTTGACATTAACCTGTATAAAATGTATCAAATCTGGCACAAAAGTAAATGAATTGGAACTGAACCAGAGAGTTAAATACTGATGAACCTGAACTGAACCAGCCATTGGGGGTGCAATCCTAAACTGAGTTAGGCCAGTATAAGCAAAGCCAGCAAAGTTTGGCCAGCACAAGAGCTGTCGTAAAGTACGTTTGCCCCACGTTTGTAGGGCAGCATACAGACGTGAGCCATCCTCCCTGACTCAGAGAATAGTCCAAACATGCTTTCTGGTGACCCTTGTGCTGGCCAAACTTTGCTGGCTTAGCTTATGCCGTCCTAACTCCGGTTTAGGATTGTGCTCTAAGTGTAGTTTGAAGGAAAATTCTTTACATGATCTCAGATACACAAAGAAGTCAATTTAGAAAACCCTCCGACTTTACAATAAACACAGGCGATAAACACATATTTATATATGCCTCATATATATCCAAAAAAGGAAAAGGAAAAGACTGAAAAGAGAAAGTACAGATTTTCAAGGCATTTATGGAAATGTGAAGAGATGAACAGAGCTTCCACAATGAAAAATGGTTTTAAGAATGGGTCAAAATGTTGAAAACCACTCATCGTGACGTAAGGCTGTTTTTCACGCAATGACTGTCTCTGACAAGTTGTTCAGTTAATGGATGCACAGTGTGTGTTTCCCCATAAATGCATGTTTCCCCGTAAATAAGTCCTACTGTGTTCCAGCACTCCCTGGTAAATGTGCATAGAATTACAGCACAAATGAGACACAGAGAAAACAAGGACAATGCCCAAGGACAATCTACAAGTGATGGGCAAAGCCAAGTCCAAGAGTGCTGGTTTTCAGGCCCTTGCCCTAGGCATTATAAGGCATCTTCAATTCATAATATTTTGCTTGAGTAAAGCTCAAGGTCTTCTTAGTAGATAATAGGTATAAGTTATAGGCATGCTGTCCCTATTTGTATCTGGTAATCCTAACTATACACTTTCCTCTTTATAAGTACTCTCACTATACTATTTTCACTTACACACACTGTACATATTCAGATCATCCCTCTTGCTCCATACAAAGGTTTTTGACAAGGTCCAGGAACGGTGATTGTGGGGGAAAGGGGGATCAGGTCTGTCATGGTGCCAAAGTCTACCTCTCATTTTACCCAATGGGTACAGTACATCTCCATTCAGAGACGGAGAAGGAGTTCCAGATTATGGACAAGGTCCAGACGTCCCCTGCCTTAAAGTATCATCCTTTGACTACACAGAAGTAAGTCTCTCTTAACTTACCAGGAAGCTCTCCCGAGGAAGTGTGCTGGGGCTTGACCATGGCCTTCAGCCTCAGGAGAGCCAATGTGGTGTGTAGTGGTCAGACCAGGGATGCCATACATAATGTCTGTGGAAGCTCTTTATCCAGCCCACATGGTGATTATGCTCTCCCAAAGCAGCACCACTTCTGCCAAGGCACTGAGAGGGAGAGACCGAAGGGGGCTTCTGAAGGCAAGAAAGGCTAAGAGGTAAGGGACAGACCTGGAGGGGTGAGAGAGGAAGTGGCTGCTTAGCTGATATGAGAGCCCAATTATCACACTGGCTGCTCTTTCAGCAGTGCTGCTGAGGCATCACTTTGCAGAGCAGCTGCTGAGCTGCCAAATGATGCCTCGGAAGAAGGGGTGCTGCTGAAAGGGCAGCCCACCTGATAACTGGGCTTTCCCATATCTTGACAATATGCTCAAGATTTACATATTTTTCTCTTCTGTCATTTGCAGCTAATGAGTTCCTACATGAGAACACAGTGCTTGTTTTTGCCCATCATCTGTTTATTGACATAATGATGCCACTTCCAGCCCTCAGCAAGGTCATGAATGCTATTTGGCCCCTTGTATGAAACAAGTCTGACATTCCTGGATTAGGCTATGGAAGACCCAGCTCCAAACATCCACTCAGTGGATGCAGCTCATACAGTAGGTGGCCTTGGCAAGTCACTCTTAGCACAACCTACTTCACAGGACTATTGTTGTGAGTAAAGGAGGTTGGTTGTAAAACTCAAAAGCCATTATAGGCATGGGTAGTCATATGAAATATTTCTGCTTTGGAAAATAAGTGCTTTTGGGATCTTTCACAGATAAACAAACTGTCAAAGTCTGCAACCTTAACAACCTGGGAGTACGGTATGTCCAGTGGTGGGATTCAAGTAAATTAGCAACCGGTTCTATGACATCATAGCCGGAGCCAAAAAAACCCGAAGCCAGCCAAGGTAAGCGAGTGGGCGGGGCCCGGCCATTTAACAACTGGTTCTATAGAACCTGGGCGAACCCCCTAAATCCCACCACTGGGTATGTCCCATTAATGGCACTAAAACATATTTCTGAGAAAACATGCATAAAATTGTGCTTTTTTGATGCCTTGGTCCCTGACTTAGAAGGATTGCTGTCAGTGACCAAAACTTATTTCTTTTCAACTTCTCATAACCCCTGCTAACTGGTCAAGAGGCACTTTTTCAAGTGGTGTCCTCTTATATTTAGGAGGAGGAGAGCAATTGTCCCTCTTCAAGCCGTACAGTGTCTTTTCTAGTGGCTGTTGCTGGTGGTGTTCTGCATTTTTTTAGATTGTGAGCCCTTTGGGACAGGGAACCATTTAACTTTATTACTGTTTGCCTGTAAACCGCTTTGTGAACTTGTGTTAAAAAGCTGTATAGAAATACTATTGATAATCAAACAATACACTGGAGACTTCCATGTCTACTTTTGCTCCTTTTTAATGACTAAGCTGTGATTTGAAATAGGAAGAGTTAATAAGCTCCAACTTGGTCAGGAATGAGGTGACTGGACAAAGCTTGTAATGGCTTCCAGTAATTTGCTTCTGATCACTGAGGAAGTCAGAGAGGACAGAGTTGAGTAAACTCATCCAGCTGTTGCCTTGTGTCAATAGTACAGGAAAAAGGAGAACGCTTGGCCCCACTTGAAATGGAGGCTCTTCCAGCCTAACAACTTTCTGGTCCTAAACCATAACAGGTTCATTATGCAGAACAGAATGCAATGGGCTCACCAGGAACAGTGTAAAACCCAGCAAGTGTTATTTCAAATTGCAGCTTCATTCTGACAACCATGCACATGGTGGATCACTTCTTTTCTAGCTTTCACTGAACTGTGCACAAACCATGATTTTCTATTTTTCCAGAAACCTTCTGGAATTGAAAAATAGTAAAAATACATTTGCCAAATGTGCAATACACTCCAAGGTGGAAAAGCATGTAATCATTCACTGGGTGGTTGTGGAAAACCTCTCTCTCTCTCTCTCTCTCTCTCTCTCTCTCTCGTGCATGCGTGTGTGTGTGCGTGTGTGGAAATGTGAAGTCATAAAATGATATTTTTGATTATTCTAAGCAGATGTTTAAGGCTACCATGGTGTTGGAAGCCTACATTAGGCATGTGTTGTTCAAAGCAAAAAATGAAAATGATAAGTCATTTTTATGGTCACTTACAGAGGGGTAGCTACGTTTGTCTATGGTACCTTAAATATCAATACATTTACTGTCGCATTACAGAGTTAGGAAATTGTTGCCAGTGACATCGTTTTCCAAATGTGTCTCTCCGAACTTCATCCTGGTTACTTAGCTGACATGCCTGAAAAGCAGCCTAGACTTCCTCCTGGAAGGAAGTGAGGCAAGGCTCCCTCTAATCAAGATCATAGTAATAAAGGGCCATTGATCAGAATGGAAGGCTGTAGCACTCTGAGGCATCTGTGCATCTCCAAACTCCAGCCTGCGGGCCAGAGCTGGACACTGCTATTTCCCTCTGTCCAGTGACCCATACGTACCATTTCATGGGAAACAGTTCTGTCACCCCAGCAGGCTGTGCACACGGTGTTTTGGGTAGGCATGGTTGGCTACGGTGACACTTGGGGGCTGTAGTTGCAGCTTTCCTAATTCTCCCTGGTTGCGCCTAGGAGGCTTTTCGGCACTGCAGTGGTATCCAGTTTGGAGACGGCTGCTCTTAGGCAACAATTCCTGAACTCTCTGGGAGTTCAGGAGCACCTATGTCATTGCAGGGGAGGGTGGAAGGCAGCAATGCGATCCCCAGGATTGTGTTGCTGCCAGGGGCGACAGGGGCTGTGATCTACTTACCAGTCACAGTGCTGGGCTCCACAGGGTGTGGGGAGCCCTATGGAGGTGCAGGGCTTCCCAAACATTGGAATAATGAAAAATAGCAATCATGACCCGCTTCCAGTTTGCTGGAACACACTTGTGGAAGCCCTTGGCCAACACTTTCTGTTTTGCAAGCTTGTTTGGATGTTTCACATGCTTTTTTCCTTCTTCAAGTGAGCCCACCTTGCAAAAGGCTGGGAGGGATACCCATTAAGTTATTCTACGTGACAACAATGTCACCATCAAATATCAGTATATAAACAAATTGCCATTTTAATTGTGTGTTTTTGATCAATATAGAAAGATTAATGGAAAAATACCATCACCGTTATTAACATGCCTATTTCAGTATAAGAAATACAATAAGATTAATAAGCTAAAAATGATCATCAGGAACATGAAGGTGGGGCATGGAGATTCAATTAGCACATGTCACAAATATTTTAGTAGGGGGAAGAATCAATACTGATGGGAGGGCCATTTTCATTGATGAATATAACAGGTGCTCAATCCTTAGAGTCAATGTCCAGCAGACATAACACCCACCACTCCACTCTGTGCTTGGGGTGGTCATGAACTCCCACCCAGGATTGGCAGTCCTTTGGTACCTTTGTGTATTTACTGAGAAGCAAGCCTCATTGAATTAATTGGGATGAACTCCAAAATAAGTGTGTGTACAACTGCAGCTTTAATCCCTGGTAAGATGGGGCAACTGCCAGCTGGCATTTATGGGGAAGTGGCTGGCAGTAGGGGGCAAGGGATCCATACTGACATAGAACCATACGAGTATCAGAACCATTTCTTCAGAAAGCGGTAAACACAAATAGCCTCCAATTACCTGGAAATAGAGGAATGGCTTTTGAGATCCAAAGGCATGCTTTCCAACAGAGCCGTAATGAGTGAAAACAGCACCTGGAGCAAGAAAATATTTTGCACCCCCCCTTTCCAAACTCACCACCAGCACCTGGCTGTATGCTCTTGAGTTGTGATGATGTCATGTCACCACCCACTTCCTTATTTGGAAGCTCTCCAACAAAGAGTTTAATGAACAAGGCATTCCAATCCACCCTCACTTCCGGTTCCTCCAGGTGTCGAAAGGAGGCACTTGAGTGGAAAGAAGGGTGGAAGGATGACGTGAGATCATCACAACTCTGAGAGTTGTTCGCATCGCATACAGCCACGCACTGGTGATGAGTTTGGAAAGCGGGGGTGCAAAATGTTCGCAGGTGCTGTTATTTGCATTTTGATATTGCAAAAATTGTGCCCACCCTTTGAACTGTGCCTGCAGCAGCTGCCCCTCAGGCTCCACCCATGGTACATCACTGCTTTCCAAGACAGCTTGAGCCCTGGCACTTCCCTTTGTAGAAACAAATTATCTTTTCGAAAGCTGATGGGATGTTCATGTTTGTTTACATGCTCCTCAGTGTCAAATCATGAGGAAGGAGAGCTGAGCTGTTTACAAGCAGACTAACATGATCTGAAATGGCTTGTTGAGCAAGAAGGTTGCTTAATTGGTTCATTGCGATTTTCAGCTTGCAGTGAGGTTGGGGAAAAGGTTACTCACCTCATCATCAATCAAAAGCAATGTGATCACAGGTCTTTCAGAGTGGTGTTTAAAAAACTGGATTTTCCTTTAACGTGACACTCACTGCATCAGTGTGACATTAAGCATCAACTGTATTTGATCATGCGTTAAAAACAAAAACCATGAGAAATTTCTATTGCCTCTCTGGAGAGGAGAAATGCACCTCCTTCAAAGGCCTAAACCTCTATAATGATGTCCATCCCACATCTCTCAAGGGGAATCCGTCTAGTTACGCTTCCTTAACTGCTTTGCTGAGAGAGGCAGGAGATAAACTATCTGAAACCTCAGGGGAAGGGAATGCTAAGAGATTGTCTGGGGGGTCTGCAACTTTTCAGCCACGACAGAGCACCCCAAATGCCCCTTCCACTTTGGCACTGCACAGGGAAATAGAATGGATTTAGGAGGAAAAATATGAAATTGGGCGAACTCCGGAAGCTGGTAGAGGACAGGGAGGCCTGGCGTGCTGTGGTCCATGGGGTTGCGAAGAGTCGGACACGACTTAGGAGGAAGACTTTTTGACTCCAACAGGCAATTTTCACCCTCACTTCAGATCCATTTGCATGTTTAGTAATCAATACACTGCATGCTAGAGAATGCAGAAAGAATAAATGTGGGTATAAGATGTGACCAAAATGCAACATGACTGCTAGGAGCTGGAGGGCCCAACTGGAAACATTTTTGCAGGGCCCCAGCTTCACAGCCATGTTCTTGCAGAAAGGTAGAGATATAAATAACATTTATTATAGACTTTATATTTCTATGGTAGAATGGAAAGCAATCAAAATGTGCACTTAAAAATGCATATGTGTTAATGGGCCAATGGATCAAAGCACATTTTAATATAAAATAGCATACAAGACTAGAGTAGATTTCCCCAGCGTGGGGCCCCCTTAGACTTGGGACCCAATTTGGAGCAATTGGTCCAACTGACTTAAAGCCTGCCTTGCCGACTGCAGGAGAAAGCCGGGCGTAGCGTCATCAGTTTGGAAAATTTGATGGGTACCCTTTTGGGATTGTTATAGTACATCTAGTGGCAGGGAAACAAGGCGGATCCTGCAGAAGAAGCCTTGACCTGCAGTTCCGCGCTCGGCGTACAACCGAATATCTGCGCTGTACCATAGTTATCCCGCCGGCTCAAAGGCGCAGCGCGGGGAGCCACGAAACCGACCCACTCTTAGGACCCTGGAAAATCCCGCGCTCTTCCCGGCTCTTTCCCTTGAATCAATGAGAGAACTGGGAGGGGCTGCCGCTTCGAGCTTCCCATAAACCTGGCTGCTTAGGCAATATCCTGGGCAGATGTTTTACAACTTCTTGCAATCTCTCCACCAGTTTGCGGAGGGGGGGCTTTCCTCCCTGGCTCGACTTTCAGGGCTTCGGTTGCAGCTCTTAAAAGGCGAGGCAGGAGCGGGGAAGGGCTGGAGGGATGTGGAGGAAACTTTCTTGGAGAGGACGAGGGGGCCGCGGATCTAAGGCGGAGGACCGCAAAGAATGACCTTCTGCTCTGGCCATTGCCAAGCCCCTCCGTCAGGGGAAAGCGGGAAGGAAGGGACGCCCCAAAGGGAGAAGTGGGCGCAGCAAGGATGAGCGGCCCAAAGTTGAGCGCTGCCTTCGGCGCGAGGTCGCGCGGAAAGATCCTCCGCCTCTGAGCGCGCTCAGCCCGCCAACGAGGAGGGGGCGAGAGAAGCCCCGCTTCTGGGCTGGGTCGGTGGGTGTTGCGCGCCGCCAGTGCGTTTCCCTCCCTCCAGCAGCGCCTCACCTTCCGGAGCTGGTCCGGCTAAGATCGCGAAGGAGGGTCCCCTTGGCGCGCGGAGTTAGATCGGCAGGAAGAGTGCCGGTCCTCTTCAAAAGTATTCTCTCTTCAGTCTTCTTCTTCGTTCCCAGCCCCGCTCGCCTTCTCGTACTTTCCAGCTGCCGGGCGCGGGGGGAAATCGTGCAAGTTGTTTCCCCAACCAAGCCCGGCTCGGACCAGACGAGCAGGAGGGAATCTCCTGCCGGAGCTGCCGGGACGCTCGCAGTGCCTCGCCAATGCCTGGAGGGAGGCGCGCTCCAGCATGGCCGTCTACGCCCTCACCGGGTTCTCCCTGGTCAGCTTGCTCAGTTTTGGTTACCTGTCTTGGGACTGGATGAAGCCCAGCTTGGTGGCGGACGTTTCCGGGGACGCGATGGGGAAGTCGGTCCCGCCGCCGGCTCTCTCCAGGCCGCCTCATGTCATCTTCATCCTCACCGACGATCAGGGTTATCATGACGTGGGCTACCACGGCTCGGATATCCAGACGCCGACGCTGGACCGATTGGCTGCAGAAGGGGTTAAGCTGGAGAATTACTACATCCAGCCCATCTGCACCCCCTCCAGGAGCCAGCTGATTACAGGAAGGTAAGAGCGGCGGCAGCCTCGCAGGCCAGCGGAGCCGTCCGACTGGAGAGAGCAGGCGGCGGAGTCTTCTGCTGGTTTGGGCTCAGGTCGAATAGGACGGGGTGAGAAAAAGCCCACTTCTTCCGCGTAGGAAAACAGTCCAGTGTTATGGCTCATAGCGCACCGTGCGAGACAGATGATTAAAAGCAGAACATTTATCACCACATACGACGTGATTATACTGAAGCCAGCACCTTTTGAGTTATCCAATAAAACTGTACCCATGAAAAGTTTAATAAAATTAAAAAGGGGGAAGATTTTTTTTTTTAAAAAAAACTGCTGTTAGTAATAAAGCAGGAAACCTTTTATAAAACATTTTATAAAAATGGATTTCACTCTCCTAAAACTCCAACTTGGGACTCTGAGATCTAAAGATGCATGTTGGGGCACTTCTTGCACCACTGAGAATCTTAGCTGATATGAGTAAAATGGGCCAGTTTCCCAAAACAGCAACTTCTGTGTCAAGCAGAGGCTTCCTCAAATGTTGATAGATACTATAACCAGACAGTGTGATCTCACTGGATAAGAATATGGGGATACCATAGAGCTTCAACTTTTAGGCTGGCTATTAATTGACCAAATTGTGAACACTTTTGGGGCAGGGAGCCATGTCATTATTTGATTTTTGTCTGTCAACTGCTTTGTGAACTTCTTTGTTTAAAAGTGGTGGATAAGTACTCAAATAATAGAATAGGACAGGATAGAATAAATGGCCTCTGAACAAATGGTAACTTCTCAGTTTGAAGTCTCTGCTTTCAAAATGAGACTATACTAACCAACCTAGCAGGATTGACATGTTGTTGAATTAAATGGCATGTATGATCTAGCACCCTTTTCCCCTTTAGGATTGCTGTGGAATGACGTGGGTAATGCAACAGTAGCACTTTGGGAGGTTGGTGGTCTGTGGCATTTCATTTAAAAAAGCATGTTATACCCCTTTCCCGTTTCTCACTATGCCCCCGTCAACTTCCTCCCCACTTTCTTTCAGCAGTGAGAAAAATTCATCCCAACTTTTATACCATTCTTGGCATGTAACTATCATTGGAACGATTCAGTGTTAGCCTAGGTAGACCACTGAGCGTGGTATATGCATTTAAGGGAAACGTTCACATATGAGTTCCTTGCCAAAACACGGAAGGAGTTAACTCTACTACCAGGAAACACAAGAGAAAATATTGTGGCAATGCCAAATCTATGTATCATGTAGTCACTATGAGAGTCTTTCTATGACAGTCTTAACTTATACTACCGAAGTTTTGCAAAGTTCTATAGCAATGGTCCATCTCCATGACCAACCCACCCCCACGTGGATTTCTAAACCCACCATGTACTAAGGGCGCAATCCCGCCCTGCACATAGCACTGATGCAACGTGCCTCTGTCGGCACTACATCGTTAGTGCTGACGCTCCAAGAACGGCGCTGACTGCAGCGCTGGACTCAGAGCGCCCGCACTGCGCATCCGCTGCGCAACCTCTGAAGTTTTGTTTTTTTAAAAAATTCAGTATCAATATATTGAGTAGTATAAATGCCTATTTAGCCATGGAATAATGTACATATAGTTGATGTCATGGTGCCTATGTTGCAAGTCAACACAATGTTCTGTCCACTTCTGCAAACTGCCAAGAGAGCACTTCTTCTGGGCTGGCTGGAGCAGAGCATCTAGACAGAAAAGGCACTATTGGAGTAGTAGCATAGGTAGGGGGGAGAAAACAGTAAGTATTGCAGATGCCATAGTGTGCGTGTAAGTGTCCCCTCCCACTCACTGTTGGAGCCATTCTGAACACTGATGACAATGCAAAGGAGATGCTGTGTGGTTCAGCATGTGTCTATTTATTGCTGTCACTGCCCGGAATGGCTCTGATGGTGAGTGGGAGGGGGCTGTTTACATGATGTTTTGCGGTGACTGCAGTACTTAGTGTTGCCTCCCTTTAGCTACATAACTGCATCTGAGTATCCTCCCAAATTCTCTATCCCAGTGATTCTCAAACGTTTTAGCTCCAGGTCCCACTTTTTAGAATGGCAATCTGTCCAGGACCCACCAGAAGTGATGTCATGGCCGGAAGTGCTGTCATTGTAACACCAGAGCCTGCTGCTTTCCTGAGAATGCAGCAATCAGTTGGGTTATTTCTCAGCCATTTTCCAATGGCAAAGTGAATCAGAAAGAAAAAATAGCCTATTTACTACCTTGACACAAGCAAAAAAATCGGACAACCCTTTCCAGTATCCTATCTGCCCTTATTTTCAATATGGCTGCTCTAGGTGCTTTGCGACCCACCTGAAATTGGCTCGCGACCCACAGTTTGGGAATCACTGCTCTATACTCTTAAATTCACCAGTGAACTTAATGAATCCTAAAACTTCCTAAACAACCAAAATAAACATTTAGAAAGGAAACTCTTAAGTTGTCCTTATATGCCAGGTTTGGAGACAAAGAAGCAAGTACTTTTTTCAGTAATAGTTGGAAGTCACAGATTTGATCTCCCTAAGCTATGTGTGCCAGGCAAAGAGAAGGACAAAGGTAAGGAAGGCTAAGATACAGTGATCCTTCAAAAAGGAAGACCTTCAAAATTGGGAGAAAATATGCTCTTCAAATCTGGTGACATGATTAACAGAATAGACTATGTGAGTCATGGTGACCTCATCTGAGGAAGTGGGCTACCACACCTAAAGCGTTAGTAGCTTTCATGAGATTGGACAATTTGGTTGTACCATGGAAGCAGGAAATCCTTGTTGTGCCTGGCTGGAGCACTTTGCATAACACTGAACACAATAAAAATACTTAAGAGCCCTTGGACTGATGCACAGAACAATCAACAGGAGGAAGCAGTCCAGAGCTGGCTGTAAGCATGCAGGCAGGCAGCAGGTTTGTAGTGAGCATGATCTTGCTCTTGCTCTCTTCTTTTTTTATCCTAAAAGGCTGTTCCTATATAAACATGAATTGTCACAGGACTGACCCGTCTGGCAAGTGATTAGGAAAAGCTGGATTAAGACGGGAAGGACTATATATCTTGAAGGTGCCAAAAGATATTTCTTGCTGTTGAGATATTTACCACCTGGTGACTGATGCTCTACAGTGAGTCTGTTTTGAAAGCTGTGGTGTAAAAAACTCTGGTAGTAGCAGTAGCTGGCCATAACTGCTTGCTTCTGATTCTCTCCTCTCTTGCCAACAGTATTCAGTGGCTTGGCGTTCTTTACTGTGTTCGACTGTAGATAGAGGGAGTGAGAGACAGTGAGATGGTATTGATACTATTCTGCCTATGCTTGGAAGCCGACACCTGACTTTTCATTTGCCAGCCTGAAAATATCTGATGATTCTGATCTGAAAAGAATATTTGATAAATGTCATAACTGCAAACAAACATTTGATCTGGTGCTCATCCAGGGGTGCCAACTTGATTAAAACATTGGGGGTACCCATAGCCATGCCCCTGATGTTGACATGGCAACACCCTGACATTGATGTGACCACGCCCTGACGTTGACGTGACCACACCCCCTGACATGGCCACGCCCCCAGATCGCGGCCCAGCCTCAGGAACGTCAGCTGCTTGCAGCCGCTACTTCCGAAGCCAGGGTGATCGCAGCAGCTGCTTCTGAAGCCGAGGCGGGTGATCGCCGCAGCCCGGCCTCAGAAGCGGCTGCTCGCAGACCCCCTTCTGAAGCTGGGACGGGTGATCACCTCAGCCCAGCCTCAGAAGGGGGTGATGAAAGCAGCCTCTTCCAAGGCCAGGCTGCGACGATCGCCTGCCCCGGCCTCGGAAGAGGATGCAGCACTCCCTTCCAGGGCAGGCAATCACCACAGTCTGGCCTCGGGAGGGGCTGGCTTGCAAAGCAAGCGCCCAGCCCAGCGCCTGACATTGAGGGTGCTGAGCACCCCCAGAAAAATTATTGTGGTTGCCGACAGCTTTCTGGCATCCATGGAGTTGGCGCTACTGTGCTCATCCAAGATGCATCTGAGGCAGTTGCTCCTGTCTTTCCAGCTACCAAGAGCAGGAGACCCCTAGGTTGAGTCATCACATGGTTGGAATCTGTGGAACTATCTTTAGAGAGATTGCCATGAATGTCCAGAAATGAAGTTTGAACTGCCCTGAGTTTGGCTCTGAATACAGTCTAAAAAGAGGACCCACCGGACATTCTTTAGCTGTCCCTTAAGCTTGACCATAGAACTCAAATTAGCATCCTAGTCAGTCCAGATTGCCTCTTCCCTGCTTGCTCTGTTATTTGCTATCAATGCCTCCTTTACCTCTAGTTATATTAGGGAAGACTAACCGTATGCCCTGCATCTTGAGATCAAGAGCGCTATTAACATAGTAGGATGTGGCAGTGGAGAAGGAGGGAATATAGGGTGTGTGTGTCAAGACTTGATTGGCTGGTATGCTCACATGACAGTTCTGTTGTGATGTGCCTGAAAGTATGCAATGATCCCTCCAGGATTTCCTCCTGTGGCCTGAGAGTGTTGATGATGCAATTCTGCAACCTTTACAGAAAAGTTCAGAAGTGTAGCTAATGCTCTGTAGGAGAATTTGTCTCTCAGGTATTCAAATATGGTGGGGAACTAGGGTTGCCCACTCAAACTGAAGCTATTCCTGGAAATTATTGCCATCCCCAACATGACATAATGTTTGAAATTATTTTGATTTTTTTTAAGACTCCATCATTGCTTTGAGTAGTGCTCTGCAGATTGAGAGGGATTCCTGGAGACTTCAGGACAATCCTTGAGGGTTGGTAACCATGAGAAACAGATACGTTGTAATTAATCCCTGCTTCTTGCCTTCCTTTTCTCTCATCCTAGGTACCAAATACACACGGGCCTTCAGCACTCCATCATCCGTCCCCGACAACCCAACTGCCTGCCCTTAAACCAGGTTACTCTTCCCCAGAAACTGCAGGAAGCTGGCTACTCCACTCATATGGTCGGCAAGTGGCACCTGGGGTTCTATAGGAAGGAATGCCTGCCCACCCGTAGGGGCTTTGACACCTTCCTGGGTTCGCTGACTGGAAATGTGGATTACTACACCTATGACAATTGTGATGGGCCTGGTGTATGTGGCTATGATCTTCATGATGGAGAAAATGTGGCCTGGGAACAGAGTGGCAAGTATTCGACTTTGCTCTATGCTCAGCGAGTCAGCAAAATTCTGGCTACCCATAATCCCAAAAAGCCCATCTTTATCTATGTAGCATTCCAAGCTGTGCACACCCCATTACAGTCCCCGAAGGAGTACATCTATCGCTATCGCTCCATGGGCAACGTTGCGCGCCGCAAGTATGCTGCCATGGTCACATGCATGGATGAAGCTGTAAAGAACATCACTTGGGCACTCAAGAAGTATGGTTACTATGACAACAGTGTGATCGTATTCTCCACGGACAATGGGGGGCAGACCTTCTCTGGGGGGAGCAATTGGCCTCTGCGAGGCCGCAAGGGAACCTACTGGGAAGGGGGAGTTCGTGGCATTGGGTTTGTCCACAGTCCGCTGATTAAGCGCAGGCGGAGAACCAGCAGGGCACTCATTCACATAACTGATTGGTACCCCACTCTAGTGACTTTGGCGGGGGGGAACCTGTCCGAAACAGAGAAATTGGATGGGTATAATGTGTGGCCAGCTATCAGTGAAGGCAAAGAGTCTCCCCGTGCAGAAATCCTGCATAATATTGATCCTCTTTATAACCATGCCAAATACGGCTCTTTGGAGAGTGGCTTTGGCATTTGGAATACCGCAGTACAGGCCTCGGTGAGAGTAGGAGACTGGAAACTGCTCACTGGAGACCCTGGTTACAGTGACTGGATTCCACCACAGACCCTGACCAACTTTCCAGGGAGCTGGTGGAACCTTGAGAGGCTGACAGATGGCATGCGCAAATCTATCTGGCTCTTCAACATCACTGAGGACCCCTATGAGCGCTATGACCTGTCAGACCAACGTCCCGATGTTGTCAGGGCTCTCCTTGTCAGACTTGTCCACTACAACCAGACTGCCATCCCAGTGAGATACCCAGCAGAAAATCCTCGAGCTCACCCAGACTTCAACGGTGGTGCCTGGGGACCCTGGGCTACTGAAGAAGAAGATGTATGGGAAGGAGGGCATGGAAAGCTAAAAAATAAAAACAGGAAGAAGAAGTGTAAGATCTGCAAGCTGCGTTCCTTCTTCCGGAAGCTGAACACCAGGCTGATGTCCAACCGCATATGATACTGTGGGGTGGGTGGGGTGCCAAACGCAACCTCTAAGGGGTGCAGATCTAAATAACCGGAAAAAGGGGGAAAGAGGCACAGATAAATCTAGAATCAATAGGGCAGTCACATGTGAACTCGAAAATATTGAAGTTCCTGTTTCCAGGATCCCTTGGAAGACCCTGCTGAACAGATTATGGAGATAGTCTCTCTTTTCACATTTCTTGTTTCAATATGTGCCAAATTTCAAATTAGCAAGTTTCATCACAATTTATGAACAGACATGCATTACAGTAAGGTGCAATAGAGTGGAAAGGGTAATCCTGGGTGTGTGTATGTGTTGTCTTCGCTTTGGACAAGCTCCTGTGTACACAGTAAAGATCAACTCTGGGTGCAATCCTAACCTGGAGTTACTCAGGCCAGCAAAGTTTGGCTGGCGTAAGGGACACAGTAAAGTATATTTGGACGACTCTCAGAGTCAGAGAGGCCAGCACACAGACATGCACCAACCTCCCAGACTCCGAGGGTGGTCCGAACACACTTTACGGTGGCCCTTGTGTTGGCCAAACTTTGCTGGCTTAACTGTGCTGGTCTAACTCCTGGTTAGGATTGTGCCCTCAGAAATATTGGGGCCTAACAAAAGGAGGTTCAGAACATCTGCTTAGGAAGAAGAGCACTGTACTCACTGCTACCTTGTGAAATACTGAACATAAATAATCGACATTCTGTAATATTGTTGACTCTGGGAAAGAATCTGTGGGTTCTTCCCTCCCTCAAGGCTGCAGTTTTTCCCCTCCAGATAACTTTGGAGCATGTGGGTGGAGGTACAGAAAAAGATGGTTATTTTTATCTGAAATAGAACACAGACCTGAACAGTGTGAACATTTTATCCTAAATATACATAATGCCAACATCTTGTAAACGTAGGCAGGGACAGCAGTAAGGGGTGACTGAGTGTTGCACAGGTTACATGCAGTGCCTCAGATTTGCATATTATTATTGTGTTTTAACTGTTGAGCAAATGTTTACATACTGATCCATGTATCTGCTTATATATGTAGAGGGGAAAGCTTGTACATCTATTTAATTAGCCACCTCTGCGCCCTCCACTCTCATATAATGGGTTTGAAAGAAAGTCACTGGTTCTGTGGAGCTTCTTTTTCAATGCAGGTCTTTCATTGTAGTCTTGAGAATTCTGCAGGTTTCCCTCCTCTTCTTTAGTTCAAGGACTTGTCACTGAAGCGCCTTCCAAAAATCATTTGTGTTTAAAACAAAACAACTTACCCTGGGAATAATGCACGCACAGAATGCATGCACAGATCAGGAATGCAGTAGTTAAAAGAAAGGAAGATATTGCTCTGCTTGGGGAGCCGCTGCTTGAAGTCTTGCTTCCTGCAGTGCATAATCAGCATGGCATTGATAATCGCCCCCCTAGGAATCCGGAGTCGCTCCCTTTAACCCTCTGAGTGCTGGCCAACCAAGAAGAAAAGCTCTTTGCAGAGGAATTGGGAGGGGGGAGGAGGGAGAGTGAAGTGGGCGGAGTCAGCCCTAATTTTAACTAGTGGAACTGAGTTCCCCCGCATTCCCCCTGCATGACATCACTGCATTGATTCCTACAGAACGTGGTGATTACTATTAGCTAAGCGGTTAAAACAAAGTATCAGCTCGACATGGTTAAGTCTATTCATGGCTGTTAGTGAGGATAGCTCTGTGAAACCTCCACAGTCAGAAGCAGAGTACCAGTTGTTGAAGACACATATGGAATGGCCATGATGGACAGCAAGTTTCCACAGGCATGTAACTGGCCACAGTGGGAGACATGCTAAACTAGATCAAGCAAGGCAGGCTGCCATCATATGTACCTTTCCCTGGGAGTAAGCGCCATTGAACACTATAGCCCGCACTTCGTATAGCCATGTGCTGCTACGTTTTTACACATTCACAGGATGGATTCATGGCTGCCATCAGCTGAAGGGGAGCCAACACCCCTGGCAAAACCAGGAGCTGTTAATTTGCCTCTTTCTACCCAGGAATAAAGCCATACATACAGCTGTGGGATTGTTTCCGGTGGGTAAATTTCCCAGTTTCATATTAAAATAAAATGACTTTCAAATGCACCAAAAGAGATGGGATATGGCTGAAATACCTACCAACCAACCCAACAATTCCTTGTTTGCATCAGGTCACCAGACCCTCAACCCCCATTGTGTAAAGAAGTACCACACCTGCCTGGCTAGTTTCCTATGCTATATTTTCAAATGTAGGAATGGCTTGCGACAGAAGACTCTTTTGTAATTGACAATCACGATACGGAAAATGGCCTTTAGAAGGCTGGTGCTGATCAAACTTTACAAGAATGCCCCCATTTCATCCTTGCAGAAATCTGCTTTCTAATAGTTCATTAATGTGCCACCTTGAAGTGATAGCAGATACAGGATTAAAAGGATGCACAATAATTGGGAGTCACAGCTTGGTCACCTCTTTGGTGGACTACAAAGTCCAGGAGCTTCAACTTCTTCCAACGTGGATGAACGTTGGAGGTTCAGCACTTCTAAGGTGCTGAAGTAACTTCCTCACAGAGTCTCTCTCTCTCTCTCTTTCTCTCTGACTAGCAATAGGGTAATGTGTTCTTATCTGAAAGAAGACATTGGACCTTTCAGGCAAAATTAGCCTGGCCAGCCTTTCCATGCTGTATTCATTTAGTTATGACTTTTGTGTGTGTGGAAACTGTGTGTTTGTGTCCCTGTACCTGCGCAGTGGTGGCGCAGCGGGTTAAACCGCTGCTGGGATTTCCAACCGGAAGGTTGGGAGTCCAAGACTGCACGACGGAGTGAGCTCCCGTTGCTTGTCCCAGCTCCTGCCAACCTAGCAGTTCGAAAGCACGTAAAAATGCAAGTAGATAAATAGGGACCACTTCGGTGGGAAGGTAACGGCATTCCGTGCGCTACAGCGTACAGTCATGCCGGCTACATGACCATGGAAGCTTGTCCTCGGACAAAACGCCGGCTCTACAGGCTTTGAAATGGAGATGAGCATCGCCTCCTATAGTCGGTCACAACTAGACCATTCGGTCTAGGGCAGTGGTCAGGGAACAGGGGTAAATTACCCCAAATGGGGTAAAAATGAAATTTCTGGGGGTAATGGACGGCAGCCGGGCATGCATATGAATCTAAGCGATTCCCTGCAAAGACTTGTTCCTCTGCGCGCCCACTGTCTGTGCCTCCGTCTCTCTCTTTAAACTTGGGCGACAAGCCCTGCAGCGTGTCTGGGGGGTTGTGTCTGGGTTGACACACCAGCAGAGCTGAGTTACGAATTTTCCAAATTTCTGACACACCAAGCCCAAAAGGTTCGCCGTCACTGTTCTATATGCACGCCCAGCTGTGTGTGTTACAGTACTGTAGTGTACAAGGACCTGACGCAGTGCACACTTCCCTGGGCCCCGCCTCCAAGTCTTCCCGCTTCTTCAGTAGAGTCAACTAGTTGCTGTGCCATTGAGAGAGACAGGACAGTGCCTCTCCTGAGAGGACACCTATCTTTCACTGGTAGTTTTAGTAAGTACCTGTATTAAAAAACAAATCAAGGGGGTAACGTCGGCATATCTAAATATATTTTGGGGTAAAAGGTAAAAAAGTTTCCTGACCCCTGGTCTAGGGAAACCTTTACCTTTTTACCTGCCACAGGTAAACGTCCAACGTGAGTCACATTTACACAATGCATTTTACATTTTCTCCCTTCAGGTTTTACTTGGTATAATGTGTGTAGGCGAAGACCCTGCTGTGAAATTTGAAGGGGAAAAAAAAGTTATTTTTGTCACTGGAAAATGAGCCTTGTTAGGACTTGTCAGCTTTTGGATGAGTTGTGTGCAAGGGTCTCTTTCCTTTCCTTTGTTCCACCCCAAAATAACATTCATTTAAAAATCTGCCATTGGAAAGATATGACAGCATTTATTCAGCGTATCTTTTAGGGATGCTTTTGAGATCTGTGTATTGCAAAATATGGAGGGCAAGTACTACTTGGTGTTTTTTAAAGAATAATGGTTCAAAACATTTTTGGGGGTGGGGAGGATGCCATCCCAAAACGAGATAAGAAACAAGCATTGTGAGAAGTGCTAGGTGATTGTTACCTGTTTCAAGGGCACAAGCTACAGGCCAATTTTCACTCCTTCAAGGAGATTTTGAATAAATCTCCTGAATACGTGTGCCTGCATGTAAATGATGTGTAGGAGTGGACACGGCTGATGCTAAGTGGCAAGTAAGCGAGTGATTAATCCAGCGTTTATATCTACATGTTCATATGTACCCACTTGGTAAACCATCACTTGTATTTTCACTGAAAGATACTGTACTGTACTGAAATGACATGTAGCTGCTGCAGAGCAAAATCAAGGCAGCAGCAAGTAAAGGGGCAGCTTTGTACATTTGGCACTAGGTGAAACATGAACCTCCTTTATGTTCATGATCCAATCTTGATGCTTGTAGCCTCTCTTTGCTCATCCTACGTTTTCCTGTGGCGGTGAAGAAGGCCATCTCCATGACTGGGGTAATTGTAAAGGGGGTTGAGAATAAAACAGCTAATATTATTATGCCATTGTACAAATCAGATGTGGTCTTACCATTGTTGTGCACAATGGCATTATGCTGCATACAGTTCTGGTCGTCACATCTCAAGAAGCACATAATAGAACTAGAACAGGTACAGAAGAGAGCAACCAAAATGATTACTGGGCTGGGGCGCTTCCCTTATTTGGAACGGCTACAGTGTCTGGAGCTCTTCAGTCTAGAAAAAAAGGTGCCTAAGGGGAGATATGATTGTGATGTACAAAATTATGCATGAGATGGATAGAGTGGATAGAAGGAGGTTCTTTTGCCTCTCTCATGCCACCAGAACCAGGGAACATCCACTAAAATTGAGTGTTAAGAGAGTTAGAACAGATAAAAGGAAATACTTTTTTTATCCAGTGGGTATTTAATGTGTGGAACTCCTTGCCACAGACGATGGTGATGGCATCAGGTTTATGTGCCTTTAAAAGGGAATTGGACAGATTTCTGGGGGGAAAGTCCATCGCAGGCTACAGGTCATGATGGGTTATAACAACCTCCTTATTCTAGAAGTTGGCCACTTTGGAATGCCAGATGCAGGGGATGGAGACGTCTTGTGGTCTTGGGTGCTCCCTGAGGCATCTGGTGGGCCACTGTGAGATATGAGAAGTTGGACTAGATGGACCTTTGGCCCAACTCAGCAGGGCTCTTCTTGTGTTCTTATGTCAAGCCCTGAAGGAGTGTCTCTTCCAAACGTTTCCTATTCCTACTCCCTCCCCTTCGTGTGGCAGGGTTGGGTCTTATCCCTCTGCTCTATCACTTTGATATCCATTTGTGCCATGAAATAAAGTGCCTTGCCCTGCCCTGTCCGTCTCCTCATTCCAAATTCATTCAGCTTCTGGGAAAACACATGAGGCCAGTTCAGGTGTGCATCTGGATTCTGCCAAATAAGGCGCTGGCCAAGGTCCCGCACACACCTGGCTGGGCCAGCCTCATTATCAGCGTCTGATGCACCATCAGGTGATATATGGGTGGGGCTTTGGGGATTGCACTGCAGGGCTTTGCCCCCAACACAAGCAATCTTGCACCCACACAGAGACAACTATACATTCAAACTGAGGTTCCGTTTCTGCACCTAGCAAGATTCTTATATCTTGGCTTCAGAAATAGCCAGTATATTTTCCCCCCATAACCAGAGGTGTTTCTTTCTGATGGGTAAGATATGGTTACAGACTGTGTGAGCAGTGGTAGCCAAGTGGCTACTGCTGCATCCTGTGACAGCCAGGCAGCCACAAGAGGCTCAGTGGGAGAAGGGGACATTTGTTCTCTTCCCCAGCAGTAAGGGCAGAAGATGGGTCTACTCACATCTGTGCCAGCTGTTTTGTCGGTGCAGAGGAGAGGGCTTCCATGTTGGGCTGTATGGCCCAATCCAGAGGTCAGGATCTGGTGGCAAAGGTTGCCGCCAGTCTCGCCCTCCTGCCTTGCCCAGAACTGGCGCAATGCTGGTGACTGCTGGCACAATGCTGGTGCACTCACTGGCGCTGGCATTGTGTTGCTGGCTCTGGGCGGTGGGGGATGGTATTGGCCCATCGCATTGGCTTACCGCTGGCACTGTGCGTGCCTTATGGCACTTTTACGACACCAGTGCCGGTGGTATGCTCATACCGTTGGTGCTGCGGGCTCAAGTTTGGGCCTTATGTTTTTTGAACACAATAGGCTTATTTCTGAGTAAAATAACTCTACCCAAAAGCTGTTACGTTCAAGTCAAATAACCAACATGCCATAAAATCAGTAATATACTCATCAATGAGGGACAACAAGCTGTACGTTTTGGGATGATGAACTAGGCAAGTGATTCTTAAATGTTATAGCATTGGGACCCACTTTTTAGAATGCCAATCTGTCCAGGACCCACTGGAAGTGATGTCATGGCCAGAAGTGCCATCATTGAGACGCCAGAGCCTGCTGCTTTCCTGAGAATACAGCAATCAGCTGGCTTATTTCTCAGCCATTTTCCAATAGCAAAGTAAATCAGAAAGAAAAAAGCCCATTTACAACCTTGACACAAGCAAAACAATCACACAGCCCAGCCCTTTCTAGTGTCCTATATTTTCAATATGGCTGCTCTAGGTGCTTCACGGCCAACCTGATATTGGCTCACAACCCATTGGTTACGACCCATTGGTGGGTCCCGACGACACAGTTTGGGACCCTTGAACTAGGTTATTGGGTGGTGACTGCTTACCTTCTCTCATATTGCTCACTATTGCACCTGCAGATACCTACAAATATTACTGGCAATTGTCTCCTAATGGTATTAGTATAGCACTTAGTATAACCATATGTAGTAAACCAAATTCCTGAGCCACCAGATGGTGGGTGTTGCACATTTCAGCTTCCCAAAGTTAGTTTTCTTAGAGCCCAGTCCTACCCCTCCCCTCCACACGCTGATGCAGCGGCACCAAAATGGCCAGTTGTGGAGGTCTCCTCAGAGTAAGGGAACAATTTTCCCTTCCCTGGGAGCAAGCTTCCACAGTGCAGCAAAGTGGGTGGGTTGTTCTGCTTGGATATGTGCTCGCTAAATAGCTAGTGCTGGTTTGTGTGGACCCACACCGCAGGATCAAGTTCAGGAAGGAGGTTAGGATCTGGTGGCCGCTGCTGCTGCTGCCCCACGCCACCCTCGCTCTGCCCCCTTTCCTAGCCAGGCTGCTCTGGGAAACGGTGAATATCTGGGAGAGTATGAAATTGCCTGAGGGAGCTGGCTCTGAATACCACCAATTTCCCTCTTGTTTGATGTCAATCCATAAAGGACACAGTCAGTGAGAAAAAGCAATTAAGTTCAAGAGAGCTTTGTGAAAATACAGGCTTTCAAAGAAGAATGGTCCCTTTTTGACTCCACAGAACCATCACCCAGGATGCACTTCAGCCATATCCTGTTTGTGCTTCGCAATTGTTGTTGCGTTCCTTTGGCACTCCTGGAAGGTTCAGCACCAGCATTATTTTGCCTCTAATGGATACAATCATCATCTCTTCTTCTGTCTCCTATTGTCTCTTGTGCAATTAATTAAAAACTATAGATATTCGGCGCTGTGTGATTATTTCTTTGGCTTACAATAATGCTGCTGTCTAAGTGATTTTCTCTTTGCTACAGATGTGCTCCTCCTTTCTCCACTTTTTTGATCAATTTCTGTCTGTCTCCTGAATGTTTGGTTGGCGAGTACGTTCCTCTGCTTCAGCTTCCGTAATGTGGACAAGGAGTGCAGAAAAGCACTTTAATTCTACCAATGATGTGCTGGAGATTGCATTTCTACCATTGTTGCTCTAATGTATCATTGGTAGAAAATGGTATAAGTGAAAATGGAGAGGTGGATAGGGCCATAGCTGAGTTCTAGAGCAATGTTGGCAAGCAGATGTCTCTGGCTTTTCAAGGGGGTTGGGGTTGGGGGGGTGACTCCTACCTGAAACCCTGGAGCGCCACTGTTAGTTGTCAGTACTGAGCCAAAGGGACTCAAATGGCCTGGCTCAGGGCGCAATTCTAACCTAGAGTTAGGCTGGCACAGTTAGGCCAGCAAAGTTTGGCTGGCACCAGGGCCACCGTAAAGCATATTTGGACCACCCTTGGAGTCAGAAAGAATGGGTCACGTCTGTGTGCTGGTCTTTCTGACTCTGAGAGTGGTCCAAACTTTATGGTGTCCCTTGTGCCAGCCAAACTTTGCTGGCCTAACTGTGCTGGTCTAACTCCAGGTTAGGATTGCACCCTCAGCAGAAGGTAGCTTCCTATGAGAATCATTGCGCCTTCCTTGTGGTTGGACAAGGAACTTTTTATTTGCTTTTCATCCTGAAGCCAATAGCATTAACTTCTACAAACTGCTGAGAAGTGCCAAGCAACGTCTTGGAATTGCCTATATGCAGGCTGAATGACACCAATACACTAGCTGTTATTTCTCACCACTACAACAGAAGCTATCAATCAATTTGGTTTCCCAAGATTTAATTCTTGCTGTGTTAGTAAATGTTGCTTCACATAAGCTGGTTGAGTATCCCTTATCTGGACTGATTGGGATGGGAAGAGGCCTGGATTTTGGAATAATTGCATAAATATAATGCTAAATGCTCTTTTCACTCTTGCTCTTTTCACTGTTACCTATTTGGGTATCTGCTGGCCTCTTTGACATTTTTCAACAAAGGCAACCACCCCACAGCAGAGAATAGAACTTACAGCCTGCATGTGGGAACGAGCACGAGACCTTTTAGTGTTCACACTACAGAAAGTATTTTTTAAAGTCTTGGACAAAGATGACAGGATTTTGGAATAGTCTGGATTTTGGATGTCTGGGGAATGGATCATCTACCTGTACACCACTTCTACAGAGCAGGGCCCATGGTGTGTGTGTGTGTGGGGGGGGGCTGTAGTAGGTACATTGTACTTGGGACCGGGGTCCAAAAAGGGGGTCTGGAAGCCAAATGAAGGAAGCTAGAAATTTCCTGGAATCTCAGAAAATGTTTGCATAAATTGTGTGATCATATGAAATTATGATCCAATGGAGGAGGACAGGGGCCACAAAGAAACTTCATACACCCTGTTAAAATTCCTCTCAAAGGCCCTGCAGCAGCAAAGATGAGTGGAACTGCAGTGGGGAAGGAGAGCATTGTCCTCATTTCAGGAGGACCTACTGTAAATAACATAGTTTTAGTGCTTTTTTTAAATACTAAAAGGGACTGAACTAGATGTATATGTCAAAGTACAAGCTTCTTTGTATTTAAAAAGGGGGCTATTTTCTCATATCAATAGCATTGTTATCTACAGTATAGTTATAAGTACCAAAAATAGGAAGCATTCAAAACAACTGCACTTAAAATACATTATCCTTTAGGAGTTTAATCTTGATTGTCTCCAAGGGCTGACTGCTCCAGCTCCAGAATGAAACACCTTCCTCTTCTTGAAATCTCTTGTTCCAGTGAGTGGACCTTGAAAAGGCACTCCTTGCATCCAGATAACGGCAGTGGATGATCTTGCATGTGGGTTTCATGAAGTGAAAAAACACAGCTTTGGAATGTCCATGCGCACTAAGCTGAAAATTCACTTGAGCGATCAATAGATGTGAAAATGTGCACAGGAGTTTCTCTCAAATTCCTACCTAGCGAAGTACCTTTTGGCTTGATAATGCAGACCAAGGAGTAATTAATTCCCTGGCATCACCAGGTAGGACTGTGCAAGTCTCCTGCCTGAAACTCTGGAGAGCCACGGCTGATCAGTGCAGTCAATACATAGCCAGACAGACAAATTGTTGACTCAGGACTGTACCCAGGTTGTGTGCACCACAGGGTAATTAACAGTGCAAGCCTCGACATAGCAACTCAGAAGTAAGTCCCATTATGTTCAATGTGGCTTACTTCCAGGAAGGTCAGTATAGGATTATTGCCTAAATTAAAAGATGCTGTTTGCAGAACTACCATGTGGCACTCAGCAGGTATCATCTGTAAAAGATGCAGTTTTCCTTTCACTCTGCTATCAAATTCCTCCACACGCCTATAATTTGCCAAGGAGGAGGACAGGGAAGCTGGAAGTGGCTGAATTAAATGTACACCAGGCAGGCACACTGTCTTTTTTAGAGATTGATTTATATATCTATAGTGAACACACAGAGGACAGATCCGTTGTATCTGAATCTTAGTTTTTTGTATTGCTATGGAATGGAAAGTGCAAACTTCAAGTTTGGAAGAGCAGCCAGTTAAGGTTTGGGTGTGTAGTAAAGTGGAAGCTGCCTTGATTTATCAGATGGAAAAAAATCTTGACACTACCAACATCTTGTTTATTTTCAATATGCACATTCATGAGAGCCACAATGTACAAAAGAATAGCCTTGCATCTGTTTAGAGAGGGTTGCAGTGCCCCCTAGTGTCTTCTGCTACAAAATGGGACCCTTGTTGGCACATTGTTGGGGTTTGTGTGAAGTCTGGCCTTCCGTTCTGGACTTATCAATATACAGTATACAAGCCCCAAAGCCGCCTATACTTTTCCCAGCCTCTAGCAATATAAGCTTGCAAAAGTGTTTCAACAGTTTTTGCGCACTTCCACATTAAGAATAAGTTCCTGAGTTGCCCTCTTCTTCCACTGCACAAATCATAATCACACACAGCTGCTGTGTCTACTTCAGCTCTGACGGCTGTTTCATCTGTTCTGCCAGAAGAAAAAAGTAGTAGCACATTTCCAGCTGACCACTGAGCCTGCTCCACCCCTGAAACAGTTTGTGATGCATCCAAGCTTCCACCCCCAGGCCGCACAGGCCCAATTCGGGCTGTAGGGCTTGCTTGGAGCTGCACCTGCTAAACAGCAGGTGCAGGTCTGAGCAAGCCCATCGGGGCAGCTGGTGCCTACCCTGGGGCAAGGGAACGTTCATGCCCTTGCCCCAGGGCGGCTCCAGTGGCCTCCAAACTTGCGCTGGATATGGTGCAGGCCTGCTGGCCTTGCCGTTCTGGTGCAAGTTAGGATTGCGTCCCCAGGCAAGTGAACTATTGCAACCTTAAGTGCATGCCTAACTTCCCACTCTAAACAATGGAACATAAATGTATCTCAGGTCACTTTAACTTGTACTGGATTAAAAGGCATAGTTTGTTTCTACAGACAATTGCCTTAAACATTGCTAAATAACTGTCACGAGGCGGCCCCCTCAGGCCCCGTCCCTTGCTAGGGCGGGAGGCGAAGGAGCCCTTTGTGCGCGTGGGGGAAACTCCATGTGGGGCTCGTTGACAGGGAAGGAAGGAAGGAAGGAAAGAGGGAAGGAGTGGGGGGAGAGGCACACACAACACAGCAGCCCTCTCACTCACTCTCTCGCTCTCTCCAACAGAGAGGTGGAGGGGGGGAAAGGAAAAAAAAGAGAGGAAAACTCAAACAACAAACCACAAGGCAGGACAGGGACTGCAGGACAGGGCCTGATGCACCTGGGAAGGGGGGGGAGACAGCCACAGGCGGACGGGAGCCCAGGTCTACCCGCGGATGGGGGCTGTGGGGGGGGGCATTGCGCCTGGTGCCCCGTGTGTGTGTGGGGGTTGTTGTGTGCGAGGTGGGCTGTGGTCCTGGGCTGCAGGTGGAGCCGGGCGTGTTTGGTTCCCAGGGTGGCACTCCCCTTCCTTCCTTCCTTCCTTCCTTCCTTCCTTCCTTCCTTCCTTCCTTCCTTCCTTCCTTCCTT
>JAJKFI010000005.1:15262331-15287247 GCA_029204185.1 Lerista edwardsae
TCTCTCTCTCTCTCTCTCTCTCTCTCTCTCTCTCTCTCTCTCTCTCTGGGCATTCCGATGTTCCTAAGGCAGCCTGCCAGAGTTTAAAGGTTTCTTTACCAGTAGGGACCTTGGAATGATTTTCACTGCTTTCCATGGGGCTAAATAGGATTATGCCTCTCCCCTCTGCAGTCCATTATAGCAGATTTCACTGCCTTCTGTAGTTCCTGTCTCCTTGAGTAGCTCTTGTTGTGTTACAGGTTGCCCTTATGCCCTAAAATCCTGAAACTAATGCATCCCAGAGTTCTTGTTCCTTCAGTCTGCCAGCCTGAACCGTCTTAGTTATTGCATGTTAATGATACAGCTTCCTATTTTCACAACACTCACGACAGCCTGTGGCTTGCAAGATGCCTGCTATACACAACCGTCCACCACTGTAGTCTCACCTCCATGTGTTTTCCTTATTAAGTGGGACAACCGACAGCCCTTTTATTTCTTATCAGATGTCAAACTCCCACCCGGAAGCTTGATGATGCCTTTTTAAAGCTGGCATTGCAGAATTGAAGCCAGCCAGCCAGCAAAAAATATTCTTGTTCTACTGTGTGTTTTTTTCTCAGAAGAGCCAAAATAGCATGTCGTTCATCCCTAACATTTTGTAAAAAGATGGCCTAGCTATTCCACAGCAGTTCCACCACCAAGACTGAAAAGATCTACCTCTGGAACTGGTGACCAAATGATTTTGAATTGAGAACAGAAGGATACCCAAATAGAACTTCATACTCTGGGGAAATTGTATAGGTGAGTATATTCATCATCTCAAAAATGACGTTCCTAGGCTGGAGATGTTACCAAAGTTTATAAATCACTAGACTACAAGTTTGTCCAGCTTGTAATGTATGGCTATATTATGAACTGAGCATCATTTCCTCCAGAAATGCTTTTATAGCTCAGAATGTAAAATCTAGAAAGGTTGCTTTTGAAGAGCATGTGCAAAATTCGTCTAATGTTGTTCAGTCGCTAAGTCGTGTCTGACTCTTCGCGACCCCATGGACCACAGCACGCCAGGCCTTCCTGTCCTCCACTAGCTTCCGGAGTTCGCCCAATTTCCTGTTCATTGCTTCGGTGACACTATCTAACCATCTCATCCTCTGCCTCCCCCTTCTCCTTTTGCTTTCAATCTTTCCCAGCATGAGGGTCTTTTCTAAAGAGTCCTCTCTTCTCATGAGGTGGCCAAAGTACTTGAGCTTCAGCTTCAGAATTTGTCCTTCCAGGGAGCAATCAGGCTTGACTTCCTGTAGGATTGACCGATTGGATCTCCTTGCAGTCCAGGGGACTTAACTCTTAAGAGTCTTCTCCAACACCATAATTCGAAAGCATCTATTCTTCGGCGCTCTGCCTTTCTTATGGTCCAGCTCTCACATCCATACATTGCTACTGGGAAAACCATCGCTTTGACTATGCGAACCTTTGTTGGCAGGGTGATGTCTCGGCTTTTGATTAAGTTGTCTAGGCTCGCCATAGCTTTTCTCCCAAGAAGTAAACGTCTTTTAATTTCATGGCTGCAGCCACCATCTGCGGTGATCTTGGAGCCCAGGAAAATAAACTCGGTCACTGCTTCCATTTCTTCCCCTTCTATTTGCCAGGGAGTGATGGGAGTGGTGGCCATGATCTTAGTTTTTTAATGTTGAGCTTCAAGCCAATTTTTGCACTTTCCTCTTTCACCCTCATCAGTCTAATAGTAGCCTCATTCGTCTAATAGTAGCCTCTTAATGAAAATCTTGTGATTGCTGAACAACTCTAAGAATTGAAATGGCAGCTGTTTGGAAGGAGCTATATACACAGAAGTTATTTAAGGTTAACTCCCAGCTCTTGATGATACTCTTGTTGATTGCTAAGAACTAATGACCAGACCACCAGATCAAACCACCCTTTGGTGAATATACTCTCTGTTGGGGTCCAATCCCTTGATGCTGTGCAAGTTAATGTCATTACTTTCACCCAACCTGATCTAAAACCCTCCCTTGCAGTGGCATAGCTAGAAGGGTGTGGGAGAACCGCACCAGGTAACACCCTTGGAGTGGTGGTAACACCACTAGTGGCCAAAATTGTTATGGAATGAGATTTTCTGTTTTGGTGGTAGAGACAAACTTGCCATGGATTCCAAGAACAGCCATCATTTTCAGTAAGTTTTCAGTGGTAGCGATGTCTTCTAACCTCCAAACAGAGGTTGGATACTTTGAGTGTCATCATTCTTCTGACACATAAGTGAGGAAGATCATGGGCGCAATTCTAAGCTGAGTTAGGCTGGTGTAAAATAAGCCAGCAAAGTTTTGCCAGCACAAGGGCCACCGTAAAGTATGTTTGGACCACTGTCAGAGTCAAGAGGCCAGCACACAGACGACAGCCATCCTCCCTGACTCCGAGAGTTGTCCAAACACGCTTTACAGTGGCCCTTGTGCAGGCCAAACTTTGCTGGTTTAGCATATGCCAGCCAAACTCCAGTTTAGGATTGCACTCCCAGATGGTGTAGAGATTTTGTAGGCAAACACAGAAACTATTATGAATTCTCAGCAGTTATACCATGAAACCTGTTTTATGGGGAGGAACAGAGAGATTATCCCTGTGCAAACATTTTGTGTGTGCATGTGCAAGTATTTAGCCAAACATCTGAATACAGCCAATGTGTGTATAAGCACATGTTGGATTCCAGCCCTACAAATGCTCACTGCAGTTTACACGCTGACCCCAGTGCAATGTGATAATGGCTGTCAATATGCTGTCCATCTACGTGACATTCCAGCATGAAGGGACTGTGATTTGCCTTGTCTTGTATGGAAAGAAGAAACGAAATGAATGGTCCATAGGAAAGTTCAGATAGTCTGAGTAGTGATGAATAAAGAAAGGAGGAACAGACAGTGAGTGGGAGGACAGAAAGATGGCTTTGGCTGAGAGATGGCTTTGAGGTTGTTCAGATTGTTGCTGGGTGGACATTTGAACCTGGGTTTCCAACACTCAATCCCAAAATCAGGTGAGGGCAGTATTTCCCAAACTTCCGGTAGTTGTGACACTGTTGTTTGAATGTCCACTGATAGGATGCTTCACTGTTATAGGTTTACTTTGAGTGGAGAAAGATGAGAGCAGTACATAGCAGAGGAGTTCCACTCTGTGAGTTCCAAGTAATATTGACTGAGCTGACCCCACCACCACCACCATGAAAGACATGTACACAAGCATATCCTGCTTCCCCTCTTATGGGGGTACTCCCACCCAAAGTGACTGTGTTCATTCCACATTACAACATTTTATAGCCCACCTGTTTTCTGCTTTGGAGCTCAGGGTGACATATGTGAGGTTCAAAGGTGGTCACCACCCAGGCACTGATTAGACCTAGACCTGCTCAGCTACTGCACTCACAGGCCAGGGCTGGCCTATTTATGCGGCACTGTAAGGCAACTTCTTCAGGCTAGAACAGGGGTGTCAAACATAAGGCCCGCCTGCTGAATGCATCCCCCAGAAGATCTTTATTTGGCCCTCAAGCTCTCCTGGCACCAGCATCAGCTGCAAGATACTTTAATTGGGTGGGCTCTTCCGCATCTTGAAATCAAGATTTGAATATTTTTTTTCTTCATTTGTAGCTAATGAGTTCTTAAGTGAGAAAAAAGTGCTTATTTCTTATCATGACCTGCCTAATGACATCACTTCTGCTTGATGACATCCCTTATGGCCCTCCGTAGGCATCATGAAAGCTGTTCGGCCCACTGTATGAAACATGTTTGGCACACCTGGGCTCGAAGGAGGGGCGGACAGGCAGGAGGGGTCCTGCACCCTTGGCCTGCCCACCATTGGCCTGGCCGCTTATTCTGTCAGTCCTTTGACCTCCATGAGCCTCCTCTGGTTTGTTCTCCTTCCTACAAGGGAAGGGAGTGAACGAAGGCTTGTGGCACAGGTGCCGCCTCTGCCACTCTATGGGAAGAATTCTGAGAGGGCAGAAGGGTGCAGCTGTGGCTGCCCACCTCACCCTCAGCCCCTGCTGTCACGGTCCTCTTTTCTGAACAGGCTAAGTAGGCAGGGCCTGAGCAGAGAGCTGAGAAATTCCCCCTTCTGCATACAGTCTGGCCCCTGAATTTTGAAGCAGTGTGCTGGGGCATGTTTGTGTGCCACAAGGGAACTGATAGTGTGCTGTGACAAAGTCACGCATTCACTAAATCAAAGGCTCCTCTCAACCCGGAGTTTCCACCTACCCAGGAAACCACCCACTCCATCTCGGAATGATTCATTGCTCAGGTTTTGCATCCTTGCCATCAGCTTCTGCTGATGGAAAGAAACACCCTCATGATCTCTGAATTGGGCCTGGGAGATGCATTTCAGCTCAGTCTGGACTCGAAGAGGCACTCAAATCTGTCCCCTCTAGTTTTGTACTGCCCACACTCAACCCAGGCCTTCTGCCGACTCTGTTGTCTACTGCATCTGCAAATGTTATTTCAGACCTCTGCAGATGATGAGACTTTGTGATGCCTCTCAGGGTGCAATCCTAACCTGGAGTTAGGCCAGCACAGTTTGGCCGGCAAAGTTTGGCTGGCACAGGGCCACCATAGAGTGCATTTGGACCACTTTTGGAGTCAGGGAGGATGGCGCACGTCTGTGTGCTGGCTTCTCTGACTCCAAGAGTGGTCCAAATCTACTTAATGGTGTCCCTTGTGCTGGCCTAACTTACTGGCCTAACTGTGTTGGCCTAACTCCAGGTTAGGATTGCGCTCTCAATCAAGGACCTTTGGATGAACCTTTTTCTTTGTTTACAAAAAGATCTTTGCAAAATGGGTATTTGAAGGTTGCCTTCAGATCTTTGTAAACAGTCAGCCCAGAACAATACAAATGCAGATTTTGCTAAACTGTGGGAAAGAATTCATTTTAACGTCCCTTTTTTGTCAGGAATGTCCTTGCAAGTCACATCATAAGGCCTAGTTCATTTGCTGCCTGTGGTTCATTATAGCCTATTGTTTCTGAATAGCAAACAGGTTAAAAAGCTAGTCATTTTCTTGCTGCCATTTCCTGTAGTTTCACAAGCAAAAGAGGGAAGAAAAATGGCCACACAATATGTCATAGAATTATTGGAAGAATCTTGACTTTTTCATGTTCAGAGACACTGATTCAGATGAGCAGAGGCGTAACTAGGGTTACGAGGCAGGGGGCATGAGCCCTGGGGCTCCATAAGGGGGGGCACCGTTGGCATGGCGCCCTGCCCCTCGCCTGCAAACTTGCGACCCCCCATGCCCCAAGCCGGGAGGCGCGCCAGCATCTCCCCTCCCAGCCTGCCACTCGAGTACTTAAAGTGCCCAAGTGGCAGCCCCGGGGAAGGAAGCTGCCACTGTGCCCCCTGGCTCTGCAAACCGCGGGGGCGCCTTAAAGTGGCCTTAAAGTTGCCGGCTTTTCCTGGCTGCCGCAGCGCTGGCACTTTAAGGCCACTTTAAGGCGCCCTGTTGCCCTCAATTATGTGGTTGGTGCCACCTCCTCTCCCCACCCCTCACGGCCTCCTCCTCCTGTCTCCCCCCTCCTCTGAGGTGCAAGTGGACCACTCGGAGTGGTAGAGGCCGCCATCGCTCGGGGAGCCACCACTGCCGCCTCCTCAGTGCCTCACTCGCCACCCAGCCGCCACTTTTGCCCTGACGCCTCGCCTCCCTCCCCTTCACCTGGGCCGCCCGGTATATTAGTTATTTATTTATAACCGCGAGCCCACCATGTCCACGACGGCCCGGAGGCGCCTCATGCAGGATTTCAAGAGGTAAGGCGGGACGGGACAGCCGGCAGAGCTGGCTGCATTTCCCTGGCTGGGTCTGGTTTGTGTGTGTGTGTGTGTGTTTATGTCTGTGTGTGTGTGTGTGTGTGTGTGTTTATGTCTGTTTGTGTGTGTGTGTTGGCTCTGCAGACACATGGCAGCAGAAGCCACACCCCGCAACGTCATGATGTCACAATATCGTGACGTCATGACATTGCGTGCGGGGGGCGCAATTTCATTGCGTGCCACAGGTGCAATTTTGTCTAGATACGCCCCTGCAGATGAGAGCTGTTCTTGTGAACCAATAGAGAACTGATAATTGCTGAGGGTAGAAGAGAGCAAATTCATGTCAGAAGAAAAGCCTGACTCCATTTGAAATTGAAGGGGAAACAGGACGAAGTGAAAGGTTTTAAGTGAAAGGGACTGGGTGACCTTCTGGCTGTTTTATCCCACATGCAGATGAGTTTGAACAGCATGGACAAAACGTGCTCCCTGGGCCCTCCTGTGAATAAAAATTTAACAAAAAGACAGGACAGCGTGCATTCCTGGAAGATGCTCCTTTCTGCATTCATTCCAGTTTAGCAATCAAGAAGAGCACCATCCCAAAGGAAGCGTGGAAGATTTGTTTCAATTTTTAACCCATCCTTCTTCCAAGGAGCTCAGTGAGACATGTGGTTCAAGTCTCTGCCTCCAATTTTATCTTCCAAACAACGCTATGAGATGGGTGAGGCAGAGAAACGGTGGCTTGGCCCAATACCACCTGGTAAGTTTCATCACGAAGTAAGGGATGAAACGCGCTCCACCAATCTGCTTGAATAACGGTTTAGGCCATTCTGCATATAACATTCCAAAAGAGAACAACCAGTGACACTGGGTATGTATTGTTTATAGTACATATGAATTCTTATGATATGAATACATTTAGTAATGTGAGGGATAAATGAAGATATAGAACTGCAATGCCACAAAGTAAAACATGAGTGGCTGATGATTGTTCCAGAGTAATAAAAGGAAACTTCAGAAGAAATCCTGGGTCTTCTGCTTACCCGAAAGTGCTTGTAGTCCATTAGTCCATGTGTTGTTTTCATCTTTAACAGACCTTTAACGAAGTGTGTGCAGCTACAGTATATTATTCTGGTGGTTGAATGCATCATTCTGTCCTGCTTCTGTTTCAGGACACTGTATGTTGGGGCTCATGGGCTTTCTATGGCAGCTCCCATGCTTGGAGTGCAGAAGGCACAGGGTCTAATTCCTTATGTCAGCCTTTTCATACACCACCACCATTGGGTCGGCGTACTATCCCACTGATATTTGAGGCCAATCTATTACCTGGAGGGTCTGGCATTGTCTGAGGCCTGGCCACTTGTGGACTGGATATGTGCCACTAAGTGGCAATAGGGCCATAGTTGCACTAGCACCTAGGCACCGCCAACATATTCTATGCCACTCAGGGTGCAATCCTAACCTGGAGTTAGGCCAGCACACGTCCCTTGTGCCGGTCCAGGAATGTCACAAATGCACTGTAAAATGCGTCTGCACCACTCTCTGAGTCAGGGAGGCCAGCACATGGATGTGACTCTGAGACTGTTCCAAATATGTTTTATGGTGCATTTGCAACACTCCTGGTTAGGATTGAGCCTCAGCGTTCCTGAAATATAGGATTGGGATGCTGGCTTGGTGGTAAACCCTCTTGATTATCATTTATAAGAAAAGACGGGACTCCTGAAATGCAGAAATGATTGCTCACAAATTCCAAGGTTTGGTTGTTGAAGAAAAGATAGATATTCCTACCTATCTGGGCTCTATCTAGTTTGCAGAGATATCGATTTGAGCTATGTCTCTCTCTGTATTGCATATGTGTATTAGGAACCCAAAACCTTTTGAGCATCCTTTACTTGGAATTTTATACCTGTATTCTCTGAGTTCTTTTCAGCATTCTGGTGACCTTTATCTCAATTGTCTTGCAATTGGACTTCTGCTTCTATATTCGTCTCTGTAAGATATACCAATGCTATTTCATTTTATTTGGTATCAATTTCTTTGCTGTATTTGGTAAGAGAAAAAAACCATTCTTTAAAACGAGCTTTGTAAGAAGAAAAAGCATTTACAAATTACTCTCTCTCTCTCTCTCTCTGTCCTTCAACTTGGAGTGCTACAGTCTGTAACTCTGTAACTCTACCACCTGGTTCTGCCTAATGCAAAGATGGATTGTGAGTCAGGGAGAAGGTTTCTGGGAAAAAACTGGACTGAGCAAGTGCTGTTTGCTTTTGCAGATGCCGGAGAGCTTTGAAGGTGTATTTCCCAGAGGGCCAGGCAGCTCTGCAGGAGCCAGATCAAAGGGCCTTGTGTAGGGATGTGGAAAACCATGAGAGCTTGTCCTCATTGGCTAAGGAACCGGCTTCTTCAGCTGATAGGCACTGGCGTTTTTTGTCAGTGCCTTCTGTGGTCCTTCACATTTTCAGAAGGCTGCGTTTATTTTCTTTGCTTATATACCATTCCTTTTTTGCTTGCTTTAGTTGAAGCTTCAGAGACAGGTTACAATAAAATATACATTTGTGTCATATGATCCTGATGACAGCCCTCTGAAGTAAGGGGTAGTGATTTTCCAAAGGCCACCCAAAGAGCTTGTGGGTTGAGTGAGGTTTTGACCAGACTCTGTTATCCATGCCCTCCCAACCATGAGGATCTCTCTTCTTTATTCTGCCTACCACTGTTGGAGGACTTGTGAAACTAAATCAGGGGTCTCCAAACATTTTAGCTGCGTCAAATATCTGGCACAGTGCCAAGGGCCGGAAAAATAAAAATAAAAATCAAATACATTAGAGATGAAGGAATGCTCAAGTTCCTGGATTCCTCCAAGTATCAACGCACATCACAGAAATACAGCACACACTTTAATGGACTCCCATTCATTTCACAAACCTCTTACTTCAATTTGCTGGAGTAAATATCTCGGAACCAGCACATCGCTGGAAACACCCAGGGCATGTTCTGATGGCAGGGATGGTTTCCCTAACTCCCAGAAAGCCATCTAAGGCCTTTAGAGGGCCTAAAAGCATCATTTCCGGGTATTTGGAAAAACCAGGAAGTGACTATTTTTGACTTTCCGAAGGCATTCTGAGTGCTGGGAAGGCTGCGTGTGGCCTCCTGGGGCCTCAGAATAAACCCCCCACACAACCAGAGCACAGCTTGGAGGGTGCAGCCCATGCCAGCAAGGTCAGAAGGGCCAGAGGCTCATAGGGGACTAGAGACTGGCAGTGGGCCTGATAGAGGCTCTCCAAGGGCTGCATCAGCCCTCAGGCTGGGGTTTGGAGACCCCTGCCCTAAATGAATTCAAGATGGGTACCTAGCCCTCCCCCCATTGGGGGTATATCACTTTTAACATAGCTGAAGCAAAGGCTCATTTATACACCCAAGAGCACAAAGCTACAGTCATCTACCCTCCTGGTAAGAGACACATGGATGATGGTTGAAAAATTCTGGGCTTCCAGACAAGGCCATGTTACTTTTGGATCAGATGCTAATCAAAACGAAATCTTTCCGCTGTTAGCGCAAGGATGATACTGCATCCTCCTAACCTATGCCAGCTGATCGAAAGTCAATGTGAACAACAAATCTCTTGCACTGCTTCCAAAAGATGCTCAAGGTTTGGCAAGTCTCTAGTGACACTGTATTCCACAACCACTGGCAGTACCTCATTGCATTTCTTGCTTGTCACACAGATGGCAAACATAAGAGGGACTTCCTCACTGACATTTCATTGTGTGTTAAAAGTTGCCTCTAGTCCAAGCCTGGGGGGTGGGAGTGGCGTGAGCTACAATTCTAATTCAATAACAGATGTAAAACTGAAGTATTGCAAATGCCACATCCTCCTAACACTCCCTGTTCCCTTCCTGATGAGGATTTTTGGTCCTAAAGACCTGAGCTCACAAGGAGAAAAGCCTGGGTGATTCTCTAGTCTTGGAAGAAACAAAGATTTCTGACCCCAGCTTAAGTGGAGGGTTCTGCTGCTGCTACTGCTGCTTCTTCTTTTTGCAGCTGTGGAGCACTACTGCAGGATAGAAAATTCATGTTTAAAAGTCAGACTTTATTAGGATAAATGCACACATGGCCTTTAATGATGGACCATGTTCTCTTGACATCACTCACATTACAAATTTAGGAATCTGACTACAAGACAATATTAATGCACTGGTAGAATAAAATTATTAAGAATAGGTAGCTGATGTCAAAAAAGAGACTTTTAAAAACACTGATGTATAGTAAAATTGTAAAGGATGGGCAGAACTGCCATTACACTAAAATGAGTATTCTATCAAAAATATTGGTTTTGGTGGGTGACTTGTTCAGGTACACACAGCTTGACTGAAGAACTGACAAAATCTTGGAACTGGAAATGCCCAAATATATTTTAGGGTGGAGTCCAAACCCTGACCTGGAATAGGCAGGTCAACAGGCCTGCCCCATATCCAACCCAGGATTGGGGCTGGTTGCAGCACAAGGGGAATCAATTTCCCTTTCCCTGGGTAATGCAGCCGCCGCCCCAATGGGGCTTCTCAGATCTGTGCTGCTGAAATCAGCTGAGCAAATCCAAGCAGCCTAGATTGGGGCTGGGTGACCCAGGATGGGGGTTGAGGTCCTGCCCAAGCACTGGATCCTGGCATCACCACCCTCCCAGGGCCAGTTTGTCCAAGTACCTGCCCATCCCCTGCCTCCGCCCATCCTCCCCAATCCCTAAGCCATCCAAGATCTGCAGTGCTGCTGGGCCTGGTGGTTGGTACAGGGTTGCCAGAGCATGTCTGTGCACCGGCCTACCCTCCTCTGAAGTTGGTGCAAATGGGCTTAATGGTGCATTTGCGATGAGACTAGGCTGGCATAAGGGACTTGTGCTGGGCGGTTGAGTGCTCTGGATTGTGCTCTTACAAGCATATTCCCAAGGGAGGAACAAGGTTGCAATTTACTACTATCATAGAATAAAATAACACTGATGCCTGATTGCTGGGGCAGCCCAATCCTACTTAGCCCAATCGTATTGGGTGTTGAGATTCAAACCTAAGACATTTACAGGCCTGAATGGCTAAAGGCCTAGTCACAGGGTAAATTTTGCCAGAGAGAGGATCCAGGAGTCCTGAGCCACTCACAGCTGAGGAATCACTCAGCAGTAATGACAGAGGATGAGATCATCCTACTTCTGATTGGCCCTGGGAAATAATTAAGCAGAGCCAGGATCTCCTGTGTGGTGTAGTTGTTAGAGGTATGAGCATGTGAACTGTTTATGCTTTGCTGCTGGAAACTCTGTTCGTTACTATAGGTTCCTTGCAGCCTTATCTCCTGTGTCTGTGTTTTTCCTCTCTGCGGCGCTGTGACCTTGCCGGCTCTCTATCTCAGGATGGTGAGCTGCTTCCTGCATACCTTTCATCAAATTGCTCCTTGTGCAGTGATGCAGCTGTGCCATGTGGTGTGTGTTGTATCTACAGGAGAGTTTTGGCATAGTGAGGCCTCCTTGGGGTAAGGCAGCATTTGTTCTCTTGCCTTGGTGTAAGCTTCTGCAACCACTGTGGGTCAACTAGGACTGGTACCAGCAGTATTGATGGCCAAGTCTGCATTGACCCATGAAGGTGGTTCAGACCCAGGAAGAGGGTTAAGATTTGGTGGGCATCACTGCTGTCAAACCCACCCCCTGCCTGGGCAACGATCCACCCTCCATCCCACCCCGCTTCTTCTCCATGTACCAATGTACAATTTGTGCCATTCAGATGCCCAATAAGGCAGAGTTTGCCATCCAAACCCACAAAGTACGGCATAAAATCCTGGTCCTGTTGTGATTCCAAAACATCATATATTTATGGTGCTGACATATATAAGGAGGAAGTGTTAGAAACAGGCCCCGGGAGCGGCTATCCCCGTCTCCTGCAAGCTCCCTGTCCCAGTACAGGAATGGCCAGTACCCGCCCTGCGAGAGGCAGCGGGGTCACACTTGTCCTGGTGAGGGGAAATAGACACCAACTCTCAAAACCCAGCAAACTGCAGTTCTGAAATAAACTGTGTTCTGTGCCTGTGTTCTGAAATAGACGCAGAACACAGCAGCCCACAGACTGATATACAAACAGGCAGTCAACACAGATAATATTATCCAGGCTAGCTGTTGCTGGGGAGGTGATGAATCACCATCAGCCTCAAGGTGGGCTCCTTCAGGAGATGGAGGAGAAGGTAAACTTCCCTAGGTGTGCAACCCCCCTTTCTTCCATTGCAGCCCTCTCAAGGCTTGCTGAACACCTCCCTCTTCTCCCTGTCCACTGGTTCTTGCCTCATCCAGGGTGTCTGCATTGACAGTCAGGTGGGTGAGGACAGGGGACTTCCAGAGGGTAGGGGCTGAGAAGCAGGCTGGAATACACTCAGTGATGTCGTTCAGGGGGAACGGACCAGAACGGGCGTTCCGGTTCCGAACGGGCTCCGTGGCTGGTTCCGGGTTCCTGACAAGTGCCAATCAAAAGTGAGTTCCTGTTCCTAAATCATTTGAATGACACCACTGAATACACTGGCCAATTACTTCCTTTTTCTTGGGTCAAGATGTGCTCCTTTATCTCAAGGACTTGCCTCGTCTTATTGCTTCCATCTGCATACTGTTGCAATGATCGTGGGAACTTTGTATAGCCGCAGCATCCCCCTCCCCGCTTGCCAGGCTGTTTCAGCCAGCTCACACAAAACTGACACGTGCTATTACAGCAGTGGTCAGGGAACAGGGGTAAATTACCCCAAATGGGGTAAAAATGAAATTCCTGGGGGTAATGAATGGTCGTGCTGCCGAGACACAGCCGGGCATTCATATGAATCTGTATGCATGCCCAGCTGTGTCTTGGCAGTGCGACCGTCCATTACCCCCGTTCCGGTTCCGTTGCTGGCTGGCTGGCTCCGTTTTGTTTTGTTTTGTTTGTTTTGCTCCGCCCACTTTCGCCGTCCGGTAAAACACCCCAGACTGCTCTGCGCCTGCTCTGCTTTTCACACCACGGCAGTTTAGAGCATGTGGACGCAGCGAGGAGAGTGGCAGAGCGGCCACGCGTTGGACCTGAGCGGCAGCGGAGCAGAGTGGCAGTGAAGAGGCAAGCCAGGGACGGCCAGGCATCGGAGGTGAGGGCAGGCAAGTGTCTTTCCCTCACCCCCGCCTCCGTTGCCCTGCCGGGGCACGCGTCTTCCCACCACTCTGTTGCCCTGCCGGGGGGAACTAAAATATTAAAAAATATTTAAAGAATTTTCCTAACTCTCCCAAACCCTTTACAACTTCATATTTAAAGAGCATTAATTAAGCTCATTAATTAATCAAATACAAAGCAATGGGTTCCAATACGTAATTTTTTTTCTTTTGTTCTGGCGGGGGGAGGGGTAACGTCGGCGTCTCTAAATATATTTTGGGGTAAAAGGTAAAAAAGTTCCCTGACCCCTGTATTACAGGTTAAAAGGCTACAATGACCCCATTTGGGTTCTGACAGAGGAAGAAGGTGGTGTAGGAGCTAAAAACCTATTTGAAAAGCTGATAAAACATTTACAGGCTTCCAGATGAAATGTAACATCTGTGGACGTTTTCGCCAGTGTGCCACTAGTGGCTAATCGCCTACAGCATCTTTACTCTGAAGTAAGCATGGTGGAGGCTACAAAGGCATTTGGGGCTCTTCACTCTAGAATGAAAGTCCCTGAGAGGGGGGCATGATTGAGACATATACAATTATGCTGGGGTTGGATAGAATGAAGTTCTTTTCCCTCTTGCACAATACCAGAGCTGGAGACACCCACTTAAATTGACTGGCAGGAGAGTTAGAGAAGACAAAAGGAAACGTTTCTTTACCTAGCACATTATTAATCTGTGGAACCTGGCCTAAATGCCTTTAAAAGAGGATTGGACAGATTTATGGAAGAAAGGTCCATCACAGGTTACAATGTCTGTATACAGCCTCTGGATTTTAGAGGTAGCCTATTTCTGAATGCCAGATGCAAGGAAATAGCAACAGGATATACAGGTTGTTGTCTGTGCTCCCAGAGGCATCTGGTGGGCCACTGTGAGTGAGCTACAGAAAGCTGGTCTAGATGGGCCTTTAGTCTGATCCAGCAGGGCTCTTCTTATGTGCTTATGGAGGTAAGTAGGATTTAAAGGGCAATCCAAAATATGTTTTCTCGGAAGGAAGACCCATTCAGTTCAGTGAGGCTTACTTTCAAGTACGTGTGCAGAGAGTTGTGCCTTATTTGGAGAAAAATATGGGAAAAATGGGAGAGGGAGGGACAGAAATGGTTCCCACCAAGGCATAGGGATCTGTTACTTTGATCTAGGGCAGTAGTTCCCAAACTGTGGGTCAGGACCCAGCAGTGGGTCATGTGCCAAATTCAGGTGAGTTGCAAAGCACCTAGAGCAGCCATATTGAAAATATGGGTAGTTGGGATGCTAGAAAGGGCATCTTTGTTCCCAATCATGTGTATGGTTGTTTTGCTTGTGTCAAGGTTATAAATAGGCCTTTTCCCTTTCTGATTCACTTTATTATTGGAAAATGGCTGAGAAATAACCCGACTTATTTCTCAAGAAATTGTCAAGAAAGCAGCTGGCTCTGGTGTCACAGTTCCAGCGGATCCCAGACAGATGTGCATCCCAGGGCTAAAAAGTTTGAGAACCACTGAACTACGGCATGTTTTCTTTGAAAAGATTGAAACCAACAGTAAAGATTGGAAAGGCACAGCTAGACCAAAGGGGGGGGAGAGGCAAACAGACTAAAGCCCTATACAAGCACCTTCTCATGCAGAGTTGGAGGGGCAGCGACAGTACACTGGCAAACCTGCTCCTGCCCTCCCATGGTCGGCATTTGTCTGTACTGAGAAACACTGTTCAAGAGGAAAGATCCTCTTCCAGCTTGCCACTTCGGAGTATTCTGCAAGGATCTCTCCTTGTGATCAGCATTTGTCCCTGTGTCAAGGCAATCAGACAAACGCTGATTGCATGGAGGTGCTTGCAGTGCCTGCCCACCCCACCCCCACCCCCCATGCAAGGCTTGCAGCATCTTGAATTGGGGAGCGAATGCATGTGCAGTATATATGTATGTATATAGGAACGTAGAGCTCTGTCCTACACGTCCCATACATGAAACGAAACAAATCACTCATTTTAAAGGCTAGTTCCATGGTGTAACCTTCATTGCAGACCCCTTCTTGTATACTGAATGACTCCTGCCTTGCCTACTGCAGAAGAAGTTCTGAACATTTTCTGTCTCATAGGTTGTGCACTAAAGTTGGTTTTGAAAATCCTGCACCCTTGTCCAACCAGCGATTTGGCTGGTGCAACTCGAGAAGCCATGTGTTGGGCTTTGGAGCACAGGAGTGGGGAACAGAATTTGATGGAGGAGGCCTCCGCTGGTCCCACTCACTGTACTGGCCTCTCCCCACCCAGAAACGCCTCCACACCACCCTGCTGCCTTCCCAGTGCCCCTGCACCGCTCTGCGCCTACCTGGTCTCTGCCAGCAGCCAGTGCTCCAACTGCAGCATCAATGGAGAGACACAGGCCTCCCTGCTGGCACTGCTGGGTCAAGCAAATGTGTCTTATGCTGGGCAACACTAGGGCAGTGGAGGATTGGGCTGTAAGTTTAAAGCCAAGGGTCACTGCAGAACCTCTCTTCAGTGGCGGATCTAGGGGGTGGCAGGGGGGGCAAGAGCCCTGGATGCTGTCTTGGGGCCGTCTAGGGGGGTGCCAGTGGCCCCCACAACATTGTGCGGGTAGACCTGGGCTCCAGAGCCCATTGGGACCAGCTGCGAGTAGACCTGGGCTCCCTTGAAGTTCCTTGAAGATCTACCCATTAGCCATTTCTAATGGGTAGATCTGGGCTCCGTGCAGCCCAGGTCTACCCGGGAGTGCTTCTGGTGGGTAGACCTGGGCTCCCATGGGTGCACACTTCTATTGGGTGCCCCGGGTGCCATTTTGACTAGGTCCGCCCCTGCCTCTCTTTCCTGTCAGCTTAATGTGTATTCCAGAAATCATTTGCACCATGTGTCCTTGTCAGCATCTTCCGCAATTTAAGGCAAAACCAAAGTTTCTTCATCTCCATTGTTAAAAAAAGGCTTTGTTCTGATCTCACTCACGCTTCTCTGTGCTCCACTGTGCCGGCTGAGTGCCTACTGATTGATCAGATCATCCTCCCCATCATTACTTCTTCATTAGCCTCATTTTTTCTGAATGGCTGAAGCTGTCTCATTTCAGTCCAGCTTGGAAGAGGTATTTCTACCTCCTTTTTCTGAATGCAACAAGAATCTGGCTGTCTTGAGTTCCCATGACACATGTCATCACTCCTTCAGGCGGAGGCTGGTGTGCTGCCGTTCACTCATGTGAACAGCTTCTGCATAATCAATTTTACGGAGAATGCACAGAATCCAAAATTCCATCTTTGGCCCAAACCGTGGCTGCTAACATAACTTTACTCCAAGAAAGGGGCTATCGCTCCGTGGTGGGGCATGTGCTTTGCATCCAGAAATGTTCCAGATTTGACCTCTGGCACCTCTAGGGAGGACTGAGGAAGAATCCCCTGTCTGAAATCCTGGAGAGCTACAGCCAGTCAGTGCAGTAGGCAACACTGAGCTTGCTGCATCTATCATCTGACTCAGGCAACTGTCACATTTCCCATGGGGCTCAATGCCCCCCTCCCACCCCTGGAAGGGAGTGTCAAAGGAGTTGGGGCTGGTGGACATGGGCACAAGGGCAGGATCAAACCACGCAAACCAGAGAGCAAATTAAAGAACCCTTTTATTCAGGAGATATATCCTGGGGTTGAATTCACCCGCCAAGCAACTCAAAAGGCCCCTCTGCTTCAGAGTCTTTCAAACAAAAAAAGGGGCCTCCTGTCTGTGGCAGATCCCTTCCCGGTCCAGCCAGGGGCAAGTACTCTGGCAGTTCAGGGTGTCCCTTCTCAGTTACAGCCTCCCCGGCTTCAAACGGAAGTCTTCCTCCGGAGGTTATGCAGCAGCCCCCGCCCCCCGTGCAGGTCAGAATGTGGGCAGTCTCGCAGGCACTAGCCAGCCCAGGGCCCTCTCCAGTGGTGGGATTCAAATAAATTAACAACCGGTTCTATGTCCTTCAGGGCGGCCGCTGCCTTTCTTCCCTCTCCCAAGCTAAAATTAACAACCGGTTCTGCAGAACTGGTGAGAACTGGCTGAATTTCACCACTGGCCCTCTCCCAGTGCAGTGTTTCCATGCCTCAGCTGGCATAGGAAAAGACCACTGTTTTCTTTAGCATTCTCTGCTGTATTTCTCCCCCCCCCATCTCAGCTGGCTCTGATATAGGGGAGACTAGCTGCTCACAATGAGCTTCAGGTGTGCACTCCCCATGAGTTGTTGCCATAGCCTGCTTGGTTTCCCCTACGGAAGCCAGGGGAGGGCAACAGCAACTTTGTATGTTTAAGCAACCTCAGATAAACTCTCTAATTATGTGCAAACTCACATATCGTGCAAACAGGCCAGATAAATGGAGGCTCCCCGGGCCAATACTGCAAAGGCTGGAAGCAGCAAACAAAGTGTGGTTAGGTGGCTGATGGATAATCGCAAAGGCTCCTGATTTTCTTAAAGAAACATGAGTCACCCATTCCCAGTGACATAAGAACAAAAGAACAGCCCTTCTGGATCAGGTCAAAGACCCATCCAGTTCAGCTTTCTGTATCTCAGAGAGGCCCAGCAGATGCCTCAGGGAGCACTCAAGACAATATGACACCTGGATCCTGTTGCCACTCCCTTGCATCTGGCATTCAGAAATGGGCTACCTCTAAAATCTGTAGGTTGCATATAATCATTGTGATGGTATTGTCCTCCATAAATCTGTCAAGTGTCCTATTTTTTGCAGGTTCCAAAACATGGAAAATATTATGAACCTTGGGTTGATTTTGTGGCAACGTCATAACAAAATTAAACCAATCTATACCACCATCAAATTATTTCGTATGAAATGGATTGCCCCTTGAGAGAAACTGAAAGGAAGTTCTTGTATCTTCCACCACTGGCAGAGGCGTGTTTGGTGGTGAGGGATGAGAGGAACTTCTCTCTGGTGATACCTAAGCTGTGGAATTTCTTGCCCCTGAATGTAAGGTTGGAGCCATCACTTCTACTGTTCCAATGGCTTTGAAAATGTTTCTGTTCTGTATCCTCTTAGTTATGCTGATTTGATATTGTTTGTGGTGCTGCATAATACTATGTGGTGGGATTTGGTTTTCTTTCATTCTTATTGAATGTTGTGTTATTGTATTTTAATGTGTTCTTTTTCTATATTGTGAGTTGCCTTGAGGGCACAATCCTAACCTGGAGAGGCCAGCATACAGATGGGTGCCAAACTCCCTGACTCCAAGAATGGTCCAAACGCACTCTATGGTGGCCCTTGTGTCAGCCAAACATTGCTGGTCTAGCTGTGCTGGCCTAACTTCAGGTTAGGTTTGCGCTCTGAGTGTGTTCTTTGCAGGAAGTGAAAGGCAGGATACAAATATTTCCAATAAACATACATAATAAACATAATAGCCATGTCCTCTCCCCAAGAAATCTTGAAAACTGTAAATTTATGAAGAAATTTCAGGACCTTGTATGTTCATAAGCTCAATACATTCATGCGTACATTCACTGCTCCCGAATCAATAGTTCCTAGTGCCTATAAAACAGATACATGCTCACAATTGCAGAAAAAACCATAGAGTTAATATAAAACAAAAATTAGTGCATTGCATGCATTTAGCTGGCTGTGCATGAAGAAATAAAAAAAGCTTCACTTCTGCATATCAGCACATGTATGTGTGATTCTTTGCCACTTTTAGATTCCTGCGTAAATGTGGGTGAACTATAATCTATAGATTTGCAAGAAACAAGCTTCTGGATTCAATTAGCTTTCCATTGTGCGACACAATAGGTATGCAGGCATCAGCTCCTGCTGTTGGCAATGACATACTTCTGTAGTTCCGTTTTAGCACTGATGGCATTCGACATAATGTGTCTCTGTGTGGGGCTACAATTATCTGGCAAGGTATAAGCAGAAAAGTACATGTTGTAGCAAACTCTCTCCCAAGGTGATGAAAGTCAATTCCCAAGTCTCCGTCCTCCAATTCAGATGGCTCCCCTTTTCAAGCTTCACCCCGCAATTTGGTGGAAGAGGCTAGCCAAGGAGCACAACCTTGTTTTGGCAGTACTCTCTAGCCCTGGATTGCAGCTGTTTGCTTCACCCTGCCAGGGATTTGGGTGAGAGACAACTGAGATTTTTTTTTCCATGTTGGAAAAGAAATTATAGGGAGCAGTGGCGTCTCTATAGGGAGGACAGAGCTCTAAGTTTTGCAAGAAGCCTTACCTTGCAGTGGAAATCACTCCTCTCCTGCACCATTTTAGCCAATCCTCACAGGGAACAGCATCATCTTGGCGTTGCTTACTGGCTACAGCAGCAAGGGAGAGGAGGGATTTACATGACAGGGTAAGGCTCCTTGCAAAACTTAGAGCTCTGCCCTCCCTGTAGAGCTGCCACTGGTAGGGAGGTTGTGTTAGTATAGCAGTGTTGTTCCAGAAAAAAATGGGGGCTCTGCGAGAAACCCTAAGCAGCTTGGAGAAGCTCTTACCAGTGAGCACACGGCCATCCTGTCCAGGAAGCAGCTGGAAGCAACCTGCCTTAAGGTGGCACAACTTCAGGAGCGGCAGGTGTTTAAAAATGAAATTAAAAAAGACAAACAAGCTTGCTTGACCTGCTCTGCCCTGTTTGGCTTGACTTTTCTCCTCCACCTGTCCCTCCTCTTCTCTAGCTTGAAACTGAATGTGCACTGCCGGGACTCTGGCCTGCTGCTTGTCTTCTCCAGCTGGCCAAAGAGGAAAGGATGCAGGCAGCAGAACAGAATTCCAACAGCCTGCACCCAATTTTAAATGGAGGAGGGTGAGGCTAGGATAGGCAAGATGACTGGCTTAGCAGGGCCTCCTTGTTTACTCACTAACTGGCTTGCCCACCTGCTGGACCAAACTCATTGGGCCAACTGCATGGCCATGATGAACGGGTGCAGCCCAGCAACAATAATATTCACAGTAGGAAGGGCTGATCCAAGGCCTTTCAGAACCTGAGGCTGTGTGTCAAATGATGCATCCCTCAACTAGTGATTTGCCACCCTTTGTGTCTTCAGTTTCCTGGACCGGAAAAGGAAGAGGAGAACACAGTGGAAGAAGTGTGGAGGAGACACTCTAGCCCACCACTCTCCTTGCCTCCACACTTTTTCTTCAGTTCCATCCTTTCTTGCTTTCTGATTCTGGGAGTGGAATGAGGAGCAGTGAAAGTGGGTGTATGTGGGTGTCCTCCATTAACCTGCTGCCTGAGGTGCAGTGATGTCATCCACCCACTACGGGAGTACCGGTTCCTAGAAGTTGAGCTGGCCCCGCCCACTCGAAGCTGGCCCCTGCTATTTGACCAGGGAACAGTTGAAGCAAAATATGTATATACACATCTCTAGAAAGCAAAGCAATAGAAGTTGAATCAACACTAACCACAAACTGAAGTTATTACAAACATGATCACATCCATGGCAACAATCATGACATCACTTCTGGCTTATGACATCACTTCCAGTGGGCAGACCCCAACAAGTGCCAATCAAAAGTGAGTACCTGTTCCTAAATCATTTGGATGACACCACTGCTGAGGTGACCACTTCTGCCCAGGGCTGGCCTTAAGCCAATGTGACCAATGTCGTCACATTGGGCCCCACATGTGGGGAGGGGGTTCCTGCACCAGTCCAGTGAGCATATCACCTGCTGCTGCAACCGGGATCTCGATGGGCTATAAGTCAGTGGGGCGAGCAGAGCAGCTTTACCTTGGGGCCTTCTATTGAACCCAAACCACTCAAAATAGGCCTCCTGGAAGCAGTTGGTGGTGATGTCATCATGTCACCACCAACTATTTCCAGGTGCCATACGTGGCACCGCGTGCTTTTCTTGGTGAGTAGGGGCCCCCACAGGGAGTGTGAGGGGCTTTGCAGGAACGCCCCAATCCTGTGGTTTCCACGTCCTGTAGGAGCAATGGTAGCAAAATGGCTACCGCTGCATCCTATGGGATCCGCAGCCGCCACTGGGTCTCCTTGTGGGGGAAGGGCCCCTGAAATGAAACTCCTTGAGTCTCTGCCAGCTGTTTTACCGGCAGAGACTTGAGTAGCCCCATGTTGGCTGCCCAGCCCAATGCCGGTGGTGATGATCCAGCATGGAAGCTGGCATAACCCCAGCACAGGCATTACCTTCTGTCCAGGTGCTGTAAACATGCTTTACAGCATGTTTACGACACCCAGAGCCAGATACACATGTACCGCCAGCAATAAGGCCCACAGGATTGGACTCTAAATCAGTGTCAACTAGTCAGTGTCTAGTTGTCAATGTCTAAGTTAGTGTCTTAACCAATTGGGCATGTGCTGCTTTCTGTGGTGAAGAAGGGGCTATCACAGAGCCTCCTCAAGGTAAAGGAACATCTGTTCCTTTACCTGCAGGCTGCATTGTGGTTGCATCAGCCCTGGAAAGTTGGATAGGATGGGGCTTTTAGTAAAAGACATCTGTGTGTGCCTATTTTGTGTCTTTTCTTCTCAGGACTAAAAGTGGTTTCAAAGCACTATAGCTAAACAACAACAACCAAGCACCAAATGTATGTCTAATGTACGTGATCCTGTTTGTAATAGCTCAGTGTGCCATAGGTGATGTGCCAGTGAAATGTGAATGAATAAAAAAGACACATTAAATGAGCTGTGGTACAATCTATGCTTGAATTTTCACACAGAGTATCTTCTTACTCTTCAATGTGTGAGGCATGAGTGAATTGAGTTGAGCAACAGTATTCTGAACAAATAGCTACTTTAGACTATTAACCGAATGTCAAGGCTAATTTGGTTCACAATGCAGAAGGCTCCTTAGATGTCCTGAGTTTTGTAGCACAGTGACAGAGCACATGCTTCACATGCAGAAGGTCCCGGGTTGTGTTTCATCATCACCAGGGAAAAATACCTGGAACAGTCACAAACAATCCATGTGGATAACACTGAGATAGATGGACCAGTCATCAGAGGCAGCTATTTTTATTTATTTGACCAATTTATATCCCGCCTTTCCCATGCTGAAACAAATGCCCAAGCTAAAATACATGAGCAAGCTAGTCTAAACCACCACTTTTCAACGGGTTTTTTTTTAACAACTACACAGTATTCTGTGATTCATCGAATGCTCAGTCCCAGCTGCAGCCTTCATAGTATGGTTCTGTCTGGCTGCGTACCATTGAGCTTCAACAGGCAATCATAAATCAAGCCTGGACAGGTCTTCAAGGTCATACTTCATTCTTTTGCTAGCTGGCCTTCTCGCACACTCCCCCCGCAGCTCTCATTTTTGGTGACTAATCAGCTCATCGGCGCTTCCATCCTGCCACAATGGGGTCTGGAGCTTGCCACAGCTTGACATTCCACATCCCATCCAAAAACATGACCACAGATTCTCCTGCTTAGCTTCAGGCAATACTGGCAGCTCAACCATCAGTCCACACTTCCTGCCTGTGTTCCCTACCTGTGTTCCCTTTGGTCAAACCTTTTTAACAGCCTGGCTGCCAAAAGTCAATAGAAGCTTTTCTTTCCTAATTAAAATAGTGCATGGATCCTCCTGTGATCTGAATTGGAACCACATCACAGGCAAAGCAATAAAGCTACTTTTCCCATCACCACCCAGTTCCATGCTACACCCCACTTGCTATTTTGAAAAAAAAAAAAAAAGCCCAAACACCCTGGGCCACAGAGTGCCTTCTCTGTAATGTTTACATCAAAGGCAGTTTGATGAGTTCATTGGGACCGTCACAAAAATGATTTTAAAACACCTTGATTTAGAAAGGCATTTGGGCTGGCAAGTGACTATTGGTCTGCTGGGTTTATTATGTGCTACTGCTATTGATGGATTTGTTGCCTTGATTATGGTTTTAATATGCTTTTGCAGTATTGGTATTATGTGTGATATTGCAAATTGTCAACAGCTACCACAAGGTATATTTTTCTGGCTGTTTGACAGCATTCAAATGTTACAAACTTCTTACATATTCTTCAAACAAACAAATTCCCTGGGTGGCATCCTTACAGAGCAGTCCTAGCGTGCCCCTTGCGTCGACGCGACATCATTGCGTCAACGCAAGGGGCGGAGCGTCGGCTTGCAGGCACCGAGCAGCACTCCACATCGGCACTCCAACTCTGAAGCTGACGCTGCTCGCAGTGTCGGCTTCAGAACACCGACAGAGAGCCTCCCTTGCGCCAACCGAAGATGGTTGGCGCAAGGGATTCTCTGTCCTGTTTCGGGATGGGGATTGGTGGGAGGGGGGAGGCGGGAGACAGGACTTGGGTGGAACCTGGGCGGGCTTGGGAGGTGGCTGTACAGCCACATCCTATCAGCGAAGCCGCGCGGCCCCAATTTGGGCTGTGTGGTCTCCTTGGATCTGTGACAGCTAAAGAGCGGGCGCAGATCCGAGGAGCACATAGGGGAGGCTAGAGTCTCCCCTACAGTAAGGGAGTGCACACTCCCTCGCCGCAGGGAGGCTCTAGCCCATCCTAAGCAGCGCTGGATATGGCGCTGGCCTGTCGGCCTCACCAGTCCAGCGCTGCCTAGGATTGCGCCCACAGTTCCCTTCATTTCTGAGACAAGAGCCTAGCTTTGGAGCAAGATTCCTAGTTCCAAACTAAGGAAATCTGGGGCTGCTACCCACCAAGAGCAAGAGACACAATTCTCTATGCCTGCACTATTTTGAATACAGCAATACCTTGACTTTCATCCATTTCACTTTCATTGCTTGGCTCTTTAAGCCATTTTCAATTAAAACCATATTTCAAATTTCATCCACATACTTTTTTCTTTCAATTTCATCCAACCTTCTAGGACATTCGTCTACAGTCTTATGATTATTTGTCTTTTATTTAGGTTTCCCATGCATTTGCATGTGCTATATACTGTAGTTAGTTATTTACATGTTGAAAGGCCAAAATAAATTTGCAAGCTAAATCAGGCTATGCTTTGACATTTATCCATTTTTGACTTTCATCCATGTTCTGGTCCCTAACCAGACAAGGTATTGCTGTATTGATGTTCAAGTTTATTTTCTGCTTTTTAAAAAAGTTCTTACAGGGATGACTCTTCCCTACTCAATCACAAGAGTGCTTTTGTAGGCCCTTAGAAGGAAAAAAAGAGTTGGTGACACATAAGCAAGCCTAGTCCCATCTCATCCATGTGTACAAAGCTTTCTGCTGTTTCAAAACATTTTTACTAGAAAGATGTGCACTTCGGCTCTTCTGCAGCAGAGCACAGAGCTCCCTTCCTTTTTTCAAGGCAGCAGACAGGCCTATCCCCAGCAGAAGCTGCTTTCCATTACATTTGTACTTCCACTGGAAGTGCTGGAAAACCTGGGTTAGAGGGAACACAGTGCTAAGGGAATCATCATGGCTAAAAAATAAAATAAAACTACCTTTGCAGCCCCTTACAAGAGAGGTTGCAGTTTCACCATCATGCCCTCAAGAACCCCCTGAAAGCATCCATCCGAACACTCTTGGGCGTGACGATCCATTGTTTTGACCCAGCACAGTGAATTTTGTGTCTAGAAATTCCAAGACCTGAGCTCCAAACTGGGATACCTGCCATGTGCTGACAAACTGATCTCAACACGATGCCTTTTCCAACAAACATCATATTAGTCACTGCTGTGGTAATCCTGCTCGGAATGTCGAGAATTCGCTCTTGTCTGCAGACAAGAACCCGCTCTTGTCTGCAGATGTGGCCCCTTCTGTCCCCATCAGGGAATGGGAGTCGTCTCCTGCTGCCTTCCGGACGGTTGCCGGCTCTTCCTTCTGCGAAGAATTTTGCACTCCACTTCGGAACTGCAACTGCTCCACCTGTGCTTGAGGAAAGGAACCCAATTCTTTCAGAGAGCATGTCAAGAATGCTGTCATCCAGGCTGCTGGTAGATGGAGCTGAAGTGCATTGTGCGGAGGAATAAAAGGAAGCTGTTAGCACCAAGGTGGTAATAGTGCAATTAAACAAAAAGCGGTTCCAGCTTGCCTTCCCCTCCTCCATCCCATCCCATCCCATCCCATCCCATCCCATCTCTCTCTCTCTCTCTCTCTCTCTCTCTCTCTCTCTCTCTCTCTCT
>JAJKFI010000005.1:15287257-15306517 GCA_029204185.1 Lerista edwardsae
TCTCTCTCTCTCTCTCTCTCTCTCTCTCTCTCTCTCTCTCTCTCTCTCTCTCTGACTGACTGACTGACTGACTGACTGACTGACTGTCCTCCTCCATCCACCACCTCCCTGGCCACCCACTTTCTTTGCTCTTTTCTCCTTGTTGCAAGGGTGGAAAAGCAGCTGTAGATTGAGATCTGATTTCTGACTCCTTAGCATTGCAGCTTTTTTCCTTTCCTCTGCCATGTCTTCGAAAGCCTCAGAACAAATTCATGCGAGCAGCAGAGCTAGTTCTTTCTGACCACTCCTGTACTTGTGTTGCCGAGTGTCCAACATATTCATTCTGCTGTTTGACAGTGGAATTTGAGGGGCGGGATGGCTTTGAGATGATGGGAACTGAGAGTACTTGAGACACTGGTATAAATGGGAAAAGACCAAAAGCCAGTCCTCACCCCATCCTACTCCCAGATCCTCTGATACAGCAGTTCTCAAACTTTTTCAGTGTTTAGATTAGATACTTTATTTGTCTATACATAATGTACAACAAAATTTTTGAAGCACTTCAGGATGCGGACCACACAACCTCCTTACTCAACAACACACAACACCAAAACCATCATCCACTCATCCACTCAACCCATACACACATCCATCCATATAAATATCAATAAATATCTAAAATGTCTAAAACCACAATACCATTTAGACACTCCTAAATGAGGTCCACTGGAGAAGGAAATGGCAACCCACTCCAGTATTCTTGCCAAGAAAACTCCATGGATTACAAAACTAAAAGGCTAAACGATATGACACTGGAAGATGAGACCCTCAGGTCGGAAAGTGTCCATTATGCTACTGGGGAAGAGCAGAACACGAGTACTAGTAGCTCCAGAAAGAGTGAAGTAGCTGGGCCAAAACCGGAAGGAAGCTCAGCTGTGGATGTGTCTGGAAGTGAAAGGAAAGTGCGATGCTGCAAAGAACAATACTGCATAGGAACCTGGAACGTCAGGTCTATGAATCAAGGTAAGCTAGATGTGGTCAAACGCGAAATGTCAAGGCTGAACATCGACATCCTGGGAATTAGTGAACTAAAATGGACAGGAATGGGAGAATTTAATTCAGATGACCATTACATCTGCTACTGTGGGCAGGAATCCCTTAGTAGAAATGGAGTAGCCTTCATAGTGAACAAGAGAGTGAGAACAGCAGTACTGGGGTATAACCTCAAAAATGATAGAATGATTTCAATCCGGATCCAAGGCAAACCTTTCAACATCACAGTAATCCAAGTCTACGCCCCAACCACTGGTGCTGAAGAGGAAGAAGTTGACTGTTTCTATGAAGACCTAGAACAGCTTCTAGAATTAACACCCAAAAAAGATGTCCTTCTCATCATAGGGGATTGGAATGCTAAAGTAGGCAGTCAAGAGATAATAGGAATAACAGGCAAGTTTGGTCTTGGACTACAAAATGAAGCAGGGCAAAGACTGATAGAGTTTTGTCAGGAGAACACATTAGTCATAGCAAACACGCTTTTCCAGCAACACAAACGGCGACTGTACACATGGACTTCACCAGATGGTCTACATCGAAATCAGATTGATTACATTCTTTGCAGCCAAAGATGGAGAAGTTTTATACAGGCAGTAAAAACAAGACCTGGAGCTGACTGTGGCTCAGATCATGAGCTTCTTATTGCAAAATTCAGGCTTAAACTGAAAAACGTAGGGAAAACCACTAGGCCCTCCACGTATGACCTAAAACAGATCCCATACGAATATACAGTGGAGGTGACAAATAGATTTAGGGGCTTAGATTTGGTAGACAGAGTGCCTGAAGAACTTTGGACGGAGGTCTGTAACATTATACAGAAGGCAGCAACTAAAACCATCCCAAAGAGAAAGAAATGCAAGAAGGCAAAGTGGCTGTCTGAAGAGGCTTTACAAATAGCTGAGGAAAGAAGGGAAGCCAAAAGCAAGGGAGAAAGGGAAAGATATACCCAACTGAATGCATATTTCCAGAGAACAGCAAGGAGAGATAGGAAGGCCTTCCTAAATGAGCAATGCAAAGAAATAGAGGAAAACAATAGAATGGGAAAGACTAGAGATCTTTTCAAGAAAATTGGAGATGTCAAAGGACAATTTCGTGCTAAGGTAGGCACAATAAAGGACAAGAACGGCAAGGGTCAATCAATTGGCTCTCTTTTTGATGCTCATCATCAAAACTAATATTCAGCGCTCCGACCGCACTTCTGAACATGTGTTATAACTATTTGGTCCCTTTGGTTGGCCATTGGTCATGTATTTTATTTTCATTTGTATATTGCTATATTGTTGTATGTTGTATGCCAATCAAAGGTTAATAAATAAATAAATAAATAAATAAATAAAGGACAAGAACGGCAAGGACCTCACAGAAGCAGATGAGATTAAGAAGAGGTGGCAAGAATACACAGAGGAACTATATAAGGCCGATCTCAATGTTCCTGATAACCACAATGGTGCGGTCACTGAGCTCGAACCTGACATCCTGGAGTGTGAAGTCAAGTGGGCTTTAGAAAGCATCACTAACAACAAAGCTAGTGGAGGTGACAGCATTCCAGTGGAATTACTCAAAATCTTAAAAGATGATGCCGTCAAAGTGCTGCACTCCATATGCCAGCAAATTTGGAAAACCCAACAGTGGCCACAGGACTGGAAAAGATCAGTTTACATTCCAATCCCAAAGAAAGGCAATACCAAAGATTGCTCGAACTACCGCACCATTGCACTCATTTCACATGCTAGCAAGGTGATGCTCAAAATCCTACAAGCTAGGCTTCAGCAGTATGTGAATCGAGAACTACCAGATGTACAAGCTGGTTTCCGAAGAGGCAGAGGAACTAGAGATCAAATTGCCAACATTTGCTGGATCATGGAGAAAGCAAGAGAGTTCCAGAAAAACATCTACCTCTGCTTCATTGACTATGTTAAAGCCTTTGATTGTGTGGATCACAACAAACTGTGGCAAGTTCTTGAAGAGATGGGAGTACCAGACCACCTTATCTGTCTTCTGAGAAACCTGTATGCGGGTCAGGAAGCAACAGTTAGAACTGGACATGGAACAACCGATTGGTTTCAAATTGGGAAAGGAGTACGACAAGGCTGTATACTGTCACCCTGCTTATTTAACTTATATGCAGAGTACATCATGAGAAAGGCAGGGCTGGATGATTCACAAACTGGAATCAAGATTGCTGGGAGAAATATAAACAACCTCAGATATGCAGACGACACCACTCTAATGGCAGAAAGTGAGGAAGACCTAAAGAACCTTCTGATGAGGGTGAAAGAGGAAAGTGCCAAAATTGGCTTGAAGCTCACCATTAAAAAAAGTAAGATCATGGCCACCACTCCCATCACTTCCTGGCAAATAGAAGGGAAAGAAATGGAAGCAGTGTCAAGAGTTTATTTTCCTGGGCTCCAAGATTACTGCAGATGGTGACTGCAGCCATGAAATTAAAAGACGTTTGCTTCTTGGGAGGAAAGCTATGGCGAACCTAGACAACTTAATAAAAAGCCGAGACATCACCCTGCCAACAAAGGTTTGCATAGTCAAAGCTATGTTTTTCCCAGCAGTCATGTATGGCTGTGAGAGCTGGACCATAAGGAAGACGGAGCGTTGAAGAATAGATGCTTTTGAATAAGGGTGTTGGAGAAGACTCTTGAGAGTCCCTGGACTGCAAGGAGATCAAATCGGTCAGTCCTCCAGGAAGTCAAGCCTGATTGCTCCCTGGAAGGACAAATCCTGAAGCTGAAGCTCAAGTACTTTGGCCACCTCATGAGAAGAGAGGACTCTTTTCTAAAAAGACCCTCATGCTGGGAAAGATTGAAGGCAAAAAGAGGAGGGGGTGGCAGAGGATGAAATGGTTAGATAGTGTCACCGAAGCAATGAACATGAAATTGGGCGAACTCCGGAAGCTGGTGGAGGACAGGGAGGCCTGGCGTGCTGTGGTCCATGGGGTCGCGAAGAGTCGGACATGACTTAGCGACTGAACAACAACAAATGTGGTGGGTGCAGTGTAAGGTGAGTGTATTTGGTGCATTCGATAGAAATGAGGGGAAAGGGTTGGTAGGGAAGGATCTGTAGGAGTCCCTGCTCTTTTACCCCAAGTGGCTGCACTAAAGGCAAGGAAGGAAGGGCAAAAAAGCGGGGTTAGAGAATCAAAGTGCTGAGATAGTTACCTATCCAGTTGCAGTGTTCAGCAGGTCTGAGAGCAGCATATGGACTCTTCAGGAGAGATTTCTGGGAGCAGCCTGGGTACACTCCAAGGAGTGACCATTTGCTAGTTAAATTGCCTTAGTATTTAAGGTTTTTTGGAGTTGCTTAACTTTGTGTGTTTGGAGTTAATTTGGGAATGGATAACTTAGATGTGAACGAAGGGATTTTCTCCTAATCAAGCAGGATGTGTGCACAGCCAATGGTGTCAGCGAAAATACATTCAAGATGGCTATTTATTTATTTATTTATTTATTTATTTAAGAAATTTTTACCCCGCCTTTCCTCTGCCAGGGCAGATGTCCAAGGCGGCTTACAATATTAAAAAAGATAAAAATAAAGTATAACAATTAACATTAAAAACAGTTAAAAACAGTATTAAACAATAAGCAATCAAGATTAAAAACACAAACAATTTAAAAACAATTAAAAAATAAAATAAAACACAAGCCCCGTGGATCATAATAACCAGCCAGCCAACCTGTCAACAATTAAAAGCTTTTTGGAATAAAAAGGTCTTCAGCCCCCGCCGAAATGTAAACAGAGAGGGAGCAGTTCTCAATTCGAGGGGAAGGGTGTTCCAGAGTTGGGGGGCCACCACCGAGAAGGCCCTCTTCCTGGCCGCCACTCCTCTTACTTCTCCTGGTGGCGGCACAGTCAGAAGGGCCCCCCCAGATGATCTAAGAGTACGGGTTGGATTATATAGAAGAAGGCGGTCCCTCAAATACCCCGGACCCGAGCCGTAAAGGGCTTTAAAAGTCAAAACTAGCACTTTGAATTGGGCCCGGAACAGAACCGGCAGCCAGTGTAGTCGCCGAAGCAGCGGCTCGACAGAGTCAAACCGACGTGCCCCAGCAACCACCCGAGCCGCCGCGTTCTGTACTAGTTGTAATTTCCGGACCGTCTTCAAAGGCAGCCCCACGTAGAGCGCATTGCAATAATCTAATCTTGATGTCACTAGGGCAACTTAATCTAATCTTGATGTCACTAGGGCTAGCAACTTAAAATGAGGTTTGCATAAGTTAATGTAAAATGTAGGTTTCCAAAATACAAAATTTCTTGGAGTTGCATTTAGAGAGTAAATACACAATATAAACAATGCAAAGATGCCTGACAGGATTACATTTACCTAGAGATAATGAGATTATCATTTTTCTTCCAGGATGTGTGATAATAGAAATAGACAGAGAGTCTTCAGGTTTGACCAAAGTCTTGTGACCTTTGTTTCTCAGAGTCCATCTTGCATCCTGGCATTTATGCTGTAGGCCTGTGGGTTGCTTGATTTTTAGAGTCCATGATATGAATACAACCATGAATAAAGTAAAATAAAGAAAGAGGGAGCTTTACTGGTAACAAGACATGGTTGGGAGGAGGTGCTCGCTGGAATATCAGATCATCTGAATATATTTATCTGGGTTTGTCATCACTCTTTTTGGGGACGAAAAAAATATCAGGCAGCAGGAATAATTGGTTCTTTGCAACCCTGGTGGAGCAAAGTTCACTCAGTATGATAAATTCTTATTCTGAAGCTTACCCCCCAAAAGAGAGCATTCTGGGGAAAAGTGACACTTTAATTTTAAAATTTAAAATTTTAAAAGTATAAGAATTAGCTGTGGCCTAGTAGTAGGGTTTCCTGAAGGAAAACTAGATATACTATGATTACTCCTGGATAAAGTATTTGTGGACCTGTGGAAAGGCCTGTCAGGAAAGGGGTGGCATGACGCAGACACTGCCTGGTGCCACTTCTGCCACAGGGCACTGCAAGAAACAAAAGCAGCCTCTTACTCAAACCTGGAAATGTGGGATTTCTGGTTTTATATAAAGGGACTGTGAGCGCAATCCTAACCTGGAATTAGGCTGGCACCATTAGGCCAGCAAAGTTTGGCCAGCACAAAGACCATCATAAAGCACTTTTGGATCACTCTCAGAGTCAGGAAGGATGGTACACATCTGTGTGCTGGCCTCTCTGACTCTGAGAGTGGTTCAAACATACTTTACGGTGTCCTTTGTGCTAGCCAAACTTTGCTGGCCTAAGTGCCGGCCTAACTCCAGGTTGTGATTGTGCCCTGTGTGAATGAAGGCGCTCCTTTTTTTTTTTTTTTTGCATAGTACCTGTAAATAAAATGAAGATTGCACTGCAAGGTTTGAGGAAGCTGGGTGAAGTGCTCAGTAAGAAAGTGGATGAGGCAACAGAAGATGCGGTGAAGGGTACAAATCCATGACCCCCTTGCTCCCCTCACAATTCACCTCTGTTCAAGCCACTCCAGGTCACCTCATGGTTGGGCCACCCTTGCTGCCTATACACATGCACAAGGTGCCGACAAATAAGTAATAAGAAATAAGTAAGAATTTACCATCCACTCTCATGGATAGCTAATATAAAATAGTTTCTTACAAATTTTCTAAAGTCGGAGACAAAGCTAAATATATGTACAGTAATACTTTTGTTCTTGTGTGAGCGACTTTTAACCTGTGTCAAGGCAGTCTTGTCACTTTCTCAACTGCTTGAGAAGGAACATTCCAGAAGATCCCGCTCTCGGTGGACCTGCGTGCTTTCCGGGTTCCTGAACCCAGCCCACACAAGGACTGCTGTCTGGAGGCAACCTGTCCCTCCATCTGGATGCTTTTCTTCAACTGCAGCTGCATGTAACTAACGACTGCATTATGCAACATTTCTCTCACACATGAAGTGATTTTTTTTAAGCTCCAGTGGCAAAAACAGAAAGTGCATGAAATCTGGGCCAGGCACCCCACTGGGAATAAAGCTCAGTTGCTGCTTCTTTTCCAGAAGGTTTTTCATATTCTGAATTAGTTTTAGCTGCTCCCCCTACAGGACTTGAAGAAATTCTAACTGTCCTGTACTTTCTTTCTTCTAAGAGCATGGTGTAGTACTTTAAAGGAATCTGACTCGTATGGACCTAAATGAATTTTACAAGACCCTGAAGAAGAATCTTCCACTTTCATTGTCCCCCTAAAGTAGCTGTCGCTCAAGGAAGCATCATGTTTCTTGAAACCTTGCAACAATTGCAGTTGCCGAGGCAACCCAGCAATACCTGTCTTTCTGGAAAATAAGATGCAGTTGCCAGGGCAACAGCATCCTGTCTTTCTAGACTATCCTGTAATATGGAAACTGCAGTTTCCATAGTAACATTATGGGGGGGGGGGCTGTTAATTCTCAGTTGCATGTCTACATTTGCCTTTATGTTTATTTTTTAGAGCATGTCATCCTTCCTCTTCTTCATGTCATCTTCTGTTTTCCACTTCAGGATGCAGTTTCCACAGTCACAGAGTCAGGGCGTTCAAGAGCTGCAAAGTGGCAGGCAAAGCAGGTGTTTGGGAAGCAGTTGCCCAGGCAACAGAACCAGGGCGTTCCAGAGGTGGTTGCTATGGCGAACTGGATGCTGACGAAGGCTTGTGAGGCTGAGAAGACAAATTGCCCTCATCATTATCTCCAGGCTTGTCAATCATACATATTCGCTTATTTACCTCTGAGAGAGAGAGAGCACTAGGAGTGAAGAGAAAAACGAGAAAGTGCGTGTTCGAGAGAGGAGACGTGTTCGTACAAAACTTCACGCCAGGAAGTCACCATCTAGGATGGCAACCATTACCTGCACCCGGTTCACAGAAGAGTACCAGCTCTTCGAGGAGCTGGGGAAGTAAGTTTGAGACAGATTCAAGGGTGGGAAAAATGATTTTGGAATTGCATGGGAATATTATTGGGTTATGAAGCAGTAGAGGGGATGGAAAATTAGCCAGAATGCAAACAGCTGGCATCCCAGGGGGAAGAAAAGGCAAAGCACTGAACAATGAAACTAGCTCATGGGGGAGGGGGAGCAGGGAAATGCAAAGAGAACAGCAGGGGTCTTCTTCTAGGGAAGAAGACCCAAGCCAGGGAGATGGCACACTTGCTGATACAAAATTGGGATTCTCCAACCCTCCACTTGTGCAAAGCGACAAGCTCTGCATGAGAAGGGTTAAAACAACTTCCTGACACCCTCGTTGGAGTGTGTGCATTGTAGTTCTGAGAAGACCCAGCCACAGAAGGCAAGGGCACTGTGATCCTGCTTGAAAATTACACTGTACCACCTTTTTTCCTGGGGAACTTTAATGGGTTTGCTTTGCCTAGCAAACAACTTCTAAGGGAAGTCTCTGTGTTTCTGAGGAACAGACAGCTGGAGATTTATCGAAGGGTCCTGGATAGCAGCCATCCATTAGCTTGTTTCCCCCAGACCCTGCTTAGAACGAGAGAGTTATGAAGACGCTCCTGAAAGCTGTGTGTGAAAGCACCGAGGGGTGGGAGGGGATGCAGCAGAGATAGTGGGAGAGAATGTCAGGATTTGTTTTCCAACATAGTAATGCACAGATAGGACTATATTTAATTTTGCATATTGGACCCATGCATACCTAGGTCTGCTCCTTTCATTGTTGGTTTGCATATTTGTTCAAGTGTGTGTGTGTGTGTGTGTGTGTGTGTGTGTGTGTGTGAATGAGCACATGAGTGAGTTTAGTCAATATATTCGTTTCACTCTGTGCATGCACTGGAGGATTGGTAATCTTCACTCCCTTTGCAGTGAGAGATCACTTTACATGGTGAAAACTTAATGCATATCTCTTGATATGCACCTGCCTTTGATGAGTTAGCAGTGAGGTGTGTGTGTGTGTGTGTGTGTGTGTGTTTGATCCCAGAATGTATGCATGTATGATGAGTTTTGTGTATATGTCTGTGTGCTTTTTCGAATCCTTTACAAAGTCTTAGCGTGTATTTACCATCTACTCTGAGTGTCTGTATATTCATACATTCCTTTGTTTCAGACTCTCTGGTGTGCAAATACATTTTTCTGTGTTGTGGATCCAAACTGTGTGTTTGTGCCTCTGATCTAGATAAGCAGATATGTCTACTTGCTTAATGTTACTTATAGTGCACACATTGTTACACTGAAGGCTGATATACACAGTATATATGTGATTCTTGAGTGCATGGAGGTGTAGAAGTATATAGAACTATGATGGTGGTGGGGAGAAATTTAGACCAAAGAGAAATCAAGAAGTGTGGGAAAAATCTGTTTCCTGTATTAGAATAGTGGCTAGCACATCCAGCTTCAAGCAGAAGACAGGACACAGTGGGATAAATTCAGTAAGCATCAACTCCACAGAAGTCAATGGAGTTCACACTATTTTATGTTGGTAGTATATATTTATCCTTCTGATGTGTTTACACAGATGTATTTCTGCAGGGAACATGCTTGCATGTGGTTCAGCAGATATTGTATTATGTTTTCACAAATATTTCCGTGATTGAATCATGCTTGGGTGGTGGAATGATGAGTCAGTGGCCAGATCTCTGCAATAAGTGGAGATAAAACATCATTTCTGCCCAGGAGGCAAGCACTATCCATCCTTCCTTAATGGATGTTTGGGAAAGAGCTGGACCCAATTTCTTTCCCAGCCCCTGTGCAGGCAGTTTCGAGGGGAGATTAGAACTGTGATTCTGTGAAGTATTCTCAAGAGCTTTTGGCTTGGATAGAGATATCAGGAGAAGTGTTTCAGCGATGTGCTACCACTTCTATTCATGGTGGAGATGATGTGGCAGTGATCTAGAAGGCAGCTTCCTTTGGTGGTCTCTACAGTGTGGTCACCAATATTTATTGCTGAGTTTTTTACCCTCTTAAATCATGGCGCCCTCCTGGTTACTCCCTTTTGCACTTCACTCAAGAATTCCTGTGGCCATAAGGGTGTGGAGAAGCCTCCATTTTCTTCCTCTAGCTCAGAAGAGGGTAGCAAAACCAAGAGGTTGCTGCCATATAGCCTTCCCACGGGTGGCTGCATGTGAAATGTGAAGGATTGTGACGCAGGCAAGAAAGAATACGAGTTACATGGAATACGACTCTGTCTTTGCAGATCTGCCCTAAGCACACTTCATCAACTACCCTGACTTTTCCATAACCTTTTGAGCATTGAGGCACATTATGATGGTACTGTCTGGGTGTTGCTTTACATTAGACTCCACACTGTTGCAAAATGGCCACTTAGGAAAGAAGGAAGGACAATTGTCTGGAGATGTTTTAGTTAAATTGTGCATATGCAACTTGTCCTGAGGTTTTCTATATCTTAATTTTGGGGGTGTATCTAGGACACTGTGCAGCGATTGTTAGCGCAATCCTATGCATGACAAGTAAATATCAAGTAAATATCAAGCAATATCAAGTAAATATCATTTAACTCAATGGGACTTACTCCCAGGAAGTTGTATAGGATTGTAGCCTGTTTCTGTGCTGGGCATTAAGAAATTGGTTTGGTTTGTACCTTCTACCAAATACAAACAAATGGCAAAAAATGATGTCTTTGTATTTTAAATGTCTATCCATACCCCATTTGGGTAACCCATATCCTAATCACAAAACTTTCTGCCACCCAAGGATCCAGTGATGTGAAGGGAATTTCTACCAACACAGTATGTTGCAGATTAGGCCATGTTAAGAGTATTTTAGATAGATCATAATTAGTATTCTTAATAACTTGTATTTTTATGGAAGTGGCGAAGCTCATGGCCTTCTCATATTGTATAAACATGTAACAAGAAGTTAGCTGTTATTGTACCTAATTTCAGATCATATGTCAATAATAGGCATATATCTCACCTGGATAAAGATGGAAATTTAGCTCAATACCCTAATGAACAGACTTGGTTTTTGTCAGTCTCCCCACAGCATTCTTCATATATGGATGTTGGAAAGATCTAACCCACCACTGGCTAGACAGCGTGTACCAGCTAGGAGATATTGTGTGTGTAGGATGGTGAGAGCTCTGCAATTTATGTTATATAAGACAAAATACACTCCAGGTTGAGAAAACAAAACAATGTGCAAAGTATATTTTGGCAAACTGGGAGCAAGAAAAAGAAAAGTGAATGCACTGCCCCTGAAGGAGATGGGCTGAAATAACCCATCATGTGTACATGTTTCCTGCTCTTATGATGAACAAAGTGGCTTGAGAAATGAAATTTATTTTTCAAAGACAACACAGTACTGTTATTTGATAGTTATGTTCACATCAGATTGGACTAAAATGTAAAATTTCCACCATATTAGGTTGAAAGAAACGTTTGGATTGATCCAAAATAAGAGAATATGTTGATTTTAGACAAACCCAAAGTGATGTTATTCCAAGGAAAAAATGGTTCACTTGGTTTCTTTATCAGCAGAGAATTGTTTTCATCCAAAGGGTTTCTCAGCCAACTCACTGTATGGCCACAGTTTTCAGAATAATCCTCAAGAAAGGGTAATAAAAACATAGGGCTTTAAGAAACAAAATAGCTTCTTGGCCTTTTGGCTAAGATCAAGTGTGAAGAAACAAACTCCAAGCCTGGATTTTGTGAGCCACATTGGAGAAGTTTCTACAAGGTTCATGGTGCATTCAGTACTGATTCCAATCTTGACAGATTGGCAGATCCCCCAATCTCCCAAGTAATAGAGCTGTGTGGGTGATGGTGCCTTAGAGTCTACTTCACATGGAAAGTTGACATGGCTGTGTTGTGCGTGGGAATAATGAATGGCTTTAAAACGACAGGAAGAGAGGCGAAGGTTAATCTCTAGGAAAACTGTTCTAACATAAGAACAATTCTTCAATGGAATAAATTAATGGCAAAAAAGGAACCTGCTCATTTAGAGCATCTCAAGAAAAGGTTGAAAAAGCACGGAGAGGTTTTTGACAGAGGAAGGATGTCCTGCCTGCAACACTTCCGGTTGCAGGAGTCTGTAAGCACTAGGGATGCTGAATCAGTACACCTGAATGTCCTCTGTTTCCCATGGGGATGACACCATCCACTGGTTGATCCCTGCTAGCTCAAACCAACCAGCAGGATCTACATGGATAGCACAGCAACCATTGCATCTAAACTGCACCAGTACCTCCAGCCGCCACCCCATTCCAGATGATAAGGTAAAGGTAAAGGTTTCCCTGCGACCGAATGGTCTAGTCGTGTCCGACTCTGGGGGAGGTGCTCATCTCCGATTCTACGCTGAAGAGCCGGCGTTTGTCCTGAAGACAAGTTTCCACGGTCATGTGGCTGGCATGACTATATGCCAAGGCACATGGAACGAAGGTTAATCTTCAAACGAAGATTAATCCCATTAATTATTAGATTAATTATTAGATTAACCTCGAACGAAGGTTAATCCCACCAAAGTGGTACCTATTTATCTACTTGCATTTTTACATGCTTTCAAACTGCTAGGTTGGCAGGAGCTGGGACAAGCAACAGGAGCTCACTCTGTTGCCTAGTCTCAAACTGCCAACCTTCCATTCTAGATGGTATCTCTTCAAAACTTGCTTATCCCCACACACTTCCTGTCTGGCAGTACCAGCACAGGGGGAAAGTAGTTCAAAGAGCTGGATTTTATGACTCAATCGGTCCTTTTCAGCTCTTAAACCCTGATTTGTAATAGTGTCAGTCAGTACTTGATTTTCGGCCCAACCCTGTGGGGTTTCAGCACACTGTGCTACCAGAATCCGCATTCTGGTGATGCAGCATGTTTACAGTCGTCGCAAAAGGCAACACACCATTCTGCATGGCTGGGCTGCCACCACAAGCAATGAGTGGAGCCTACCAAGGAGCTCCAGTATCAGTAAGACAGTTCAGGAGGCAGGCAAGAGGCCAGGGATGGACCAAATGGGTGGGGAGGAGATGAACAGGGCAGAGACCACAATGGGGAGGGAGTGAATCAAGGCCAGGAAGGAGATGGTAATGGCAGGAGCACCACTGTCAATATCCTATTCCCCTTCCCTATCTCAATCTGCCTTCTGGGGGGCACTCAGACTTGCACCGACAATAATCCTTGTGCAGCTCTGAGTAGACCCAATACTGGAATGGAAGCTTGCCCCTAGACAAGAGAACAAGTTTTTACCTGAATAAGACTTCCGGGATTCCCTCCTCCCCTGATGTAGTGTGTGCTCTAGTGGTGTGGGAGGTAGGGGTTTCGATAGGATTGGGCTGTAAGACTAGTACTAGTTTTTTGGTACCTGGCGTTACCCAGGTAACAAATGTCATTGGGGCTGTCACCAATCAGCTTAACGACCCCGGAAACTGTGGATTTGACAGTAATGTCGGTCATTTTGGACATTTTGTTTTGCACCCCTTCTTACCCCCCACACCAAGGGGGACCGAACCCGAACTCCAGCGGCATCGGGAGCATCGCCGCTTGTCTCGGCGACTCCGAAAACTACGGATTTGATGCCGATATCGGCCGTTTTCGACCATTTTCAGTTGGGGCCCCCGTGTACCCCCACCCCTGGGGGTGCTAGAGGAGACTGACCCTCGCAGTGTTTGTCGCCAGGCCGCAAGGCATGTGTGTGCCGGATTTGGTGTGCGTCGCTCCAGGCGTTCCAGCAGGGCATGGCGGACATTTGGTTTCGCACCCCTTCTCACCCCCCACACCGAGGGGGGCCCAAACCCGGACTCCAACGGCATCGGGAGCATTGCTGCTCGTCCCGGCAACCCCGGAAACTATGGATTTGATGCCGATTGCGGCCATTTTCAACCATTTTCACATGGGACCCCACATCCCATTTCACATGCGCACCTCCACCCCCAGGGGTGCTAGGGGGGCCTGACCTCCGCAGTGTTTGTTGCCAGACTGCAAGGCATGCGCGTGCTGAATTTAGTGCGCATTGCTCCAGGCGTTGCGGAGCCTGTGCGGAACATACGTACACACACAGACACAGACACAGACACACACACACACACACACACACACACACACACACACACACGTTCTTCTTTATATATGTAGATTTAGATTCATATCTAAATACCAGGGACCAGCCCTTGATGTTTCAGTTAGAGAATTATCTGTACCTTAGGATCATTAGAGAGTACTCAGTTCCCTGTTTTTGCCACTGCCAGAGATGCCAAGCTGCCAAGCTCAGGTTTCTGATGGCAGTCCCTTCCTCCGGGGACTTAATAATAAAATTACCAGCCAAGTTGTTTGCGTTTACTCACATCTGAGACAGAAATGAAAGAACCCTTTGCATGGTGTTCTAGCCCTAGACAAGCTGCACATAATTTGGTGCTGTGCTTTGCCACACCCTAACAAGTCAAAGAGCAAATCACCAGCTAGCATTTACATCTTTTTAATTGTCTGAAACGTGATTGTAGAGTGGAGATTACACTTTTATGGGTTATTTCAAATTCTTTTTTCTTTCCTGGCTTTTGACAACTGTCTTGAGAAAGTTTGGTTGTTCATTTCACAGACTATTTCATGTATGTGATTTTCTGGAAACTCGGGTGAATTGATTTCAGTATGTTGCAGCTGTGGTTTACAAAAAGAATAATAACAATAAAAAAAATTGGTTCCAAGCACTGACTTAAAGTTCTTAGAAAATATAATATCTGTGACATTTCTGTACTAAACATCTGCTATTTTAAGGAATGACAGAAAGAAGGCAGTGATTAGTGCTAGTCAAAAAGGCCATGTTTCATTGCTCAGAAGTGTTATACAATTGCACAGTGCAGGGTTTTTATTTCATTGGTTAGGAGACCCCTTTGGAAGAATGATTTCTGCTACACCATTGGCCAATATGGTGAAAACCTTGGTATGTATGAATAATACAATCATATCATTGGAATGATAATTTAACGCCGAATGCAATGAAATAAACCGGAGTGTAATATTTTTATTAAAAGTTATGGCCAAAAAAAAGATAACAAAAATACAACTGTCGTGTAAAAATTGCTGTTCGTTGAATTCGCAATCTGTAGGAATAATTCAGTCATGTTATATATCATTTGATGTGGAATTTGATGCAGAATTCAAAGAAACAAACCAAAATGTAATATCTTCATTCTATCAAAGGTTGTGGCCTCCTCCCCTGAGAAAACAAAAACACAACTGTGATGTCATTTCCTGTTATAGGAAATGTCACTTCTGGGGCAACATTTTGCCCTTTGCCCTGGGCTACCCTTTCATTAGCTATGCCCCTGGTGGAAATGGTGAGAATTTAGAAAGAAGGGATCTGACCCCACTCAAAGGTAACCAGGCTTTATTGAGTGGGTCTGTCAAAATCTGTTTGTTTTCTCCCAGCATGAGAAGGCAGCATTCCCAGAATACAATTCTCCTTGCATTTCCCCAATTTGACAGTCTGGCCAAATTCCCAGTCATCTTTTGTCAGGAATAAAGACAAAAAGTGAGCTTCTCTTGGAGAAAGTGCTGCTAAGAATGGAGTAAAAAAAAGGAACTGACAAGTTGAAGAAAGCAGATATTTTTTCCTCTCTAATAATTTCTTTTCCTCACTTCCGTTTCCACACTTTTCTCTCTAATAATTGTCATAAAATGTTAACATAGTTGATCCCAAGGAGAATAGGGGTGGGGGAAAGAAGATTACCAAGGGACGTAGAGGGGAATGAAGAGGGCAGGGTTGTTCTTCTGAGAAGCTGGAGGGGAGCGAGACAAAGAAAAGGAGCAGAACGCCTCTTTCTGAAATCTTTGAATCCACCCCCATGGCAGGTGAAAGAAGGGGCTGAGTGAAATTATCATGCGGCAGTATATAATCAGGCACCTCTCTCCCAGAGCAGTAGAAGAGAAATTTACTTAAAAAGAAGAAGAAAAAATCACAACCCACACTTTTCTTTCTAGAAAGGAAATAAACCCTGAGAATGGTTTGAAGGAGGAGGTGTGGAGGGGAGGCAGGCAAGCAAAGTGTGAACAGGGGAGACGCAAACTGTCCTGGTGTCAGAGCCTGAGACACTACTGCTCATGCGGCAGGGGCCTGTCAGCGCTCAATCAGAAATGAAGGCAGAAATGGCTGCCCTCCCACTGCCAGAGTGGATATTCTTAGCATTATGCAGGTTGCAAAAATCAAAAACAAAATCAATTCCGTTCTCATGCCTCATACCTAAATAATAGCCAATCTACTTCTTGCTTCACATTTTCGATATGGTTTAATTTTGCTCTTATACATCAGAAAATGTGCTAATGTTCCAAAAAACGACAGTTGGTTAATTTTCATACATTCCCGCAGTCTGTTTTAAATATGTGCATTTATTCATTGTCATGGTGTGCCAAAGTCTCCTTCATCACTCTTCCAGTAAAGGGCGTTTATATTGTTTTTGTAATCCGAATTGGAGTCTAATCAGTGGTGTCATTCAAATGATTTAGGAACAGGAACTCACTTTTGAGTTCAAATTCAAATGTTGAAAGAAAAAAAAAAACCCGGAAGCAGCCATGGAGCCCGTTAGGATCCGGAATGCCCGTTCTGCTCCGTTCCCCCTGAATGACATCACTGAGTCTAATGCTACCATTGTCTCTGTGACCCTTGGAAGGGCTCACCTGAGACCCTGGTTCCTCTTGGCTTGTTTGGCCAAAGAGGAAAGGTGCCATGAGGGACAAGGGGAGAGAGAACCTGTGCTAGGTTTATTCTCAGTTGTAGCTCTCCAATAAGACCCCAAATGGCACTGTAGCAGAGGGAGACCTATGGCCCAATCCTATTCCCACTTTCTTCAGCCATGCAGCCACACTGATGGAGCGCATGCTGCATGCAATGGTGGGATGGAGGGCAATCAGACAAGACACTGAGAGGTAAGTAGAAATATCATTTACTTACCTATGTAGGCTGCCTGGTTGCCAATAGGTTGTCTCAGACTCATGACAGCTATTTTGCTGGGATAAGTCCAAGAAGAGGATGGGGGCAGGTTAGTCTAGAAAAATGATTATGGCATTCTGGCACATGCTGATGCTGCTGAGATCCACACCCTCCAGCTCCCAAACTGCCCCAGCCCTGCCCTACCCTCTCCCGACCTTCCCACAACCCACCCTCACTGGCACCTTACTTGCTTTGGCATGAGCCAGGTCCATCAGTGGCGGGCATATGGAGCTGACGGCCATGTGCGTTGAATGGCTTGGACTCACTGGGCAGCAGCACACCATTTACAGTGGCACTGCAGCCATTACAACAGCAGCAGAGGGCTAGACGCACAGTAACAAAGGCCCCATAGGATTGGGTCATTAATTGAGCATCCTCCTCCTAGTGGAATGTTGGGTGATAGATCTAGTGCTAAAGCATTAAGCTGGAAGCATGAGAAATTGTTGAGAAGAAATGAAAAGCTGGAAATGCCTACTCTATATTCAGGGCTGACCCCGAGCAGTTCCTCTTCCTCCTGCATGAGAGTGCCATGAACAGAAGAAGACAGACTAGTACAAAACCAACATCCTTCATGGGCAGCCCAATCCTAAGTGGGCCTTACACTGCCAGAACTAGCATTCTAGCAGCATAAGTTCCTTTACGGCTGTTGCAAATGTGACATGTCTTCCGGAGCAGCCGGGCTCCTGTGCAAGTGATGAATAGTGGCAGGAGATAGAGAAGAAGGGGCAGAATGAGGGCAGGAAGGGGGTGGTGTTGGTGGCAGTGGTGCTGCCAATATTCTGTCCTCCTTCCAGGCCTCAATCTGCCTTCTCAGGTTCCCTTGGATTTGCACCAACTTACCAGCTTATCCTTACCTGGAAGAGACCTCTGGGACTGCATCCCAGGATGCAGGATGCTGTATGTAGGCCAGTGGCACAGCTCCACAGAACCACACGGTACCACATAGTACCTGGCAGCGCTTTGAGTCTCACCTTGAGAGCAGGTCCTCCTGCTCTCCCCCCTAGTGATTTGGCCCGCAAGCCTTTGGCCACTGGCTGCTGTGATGGTGAGCAGTAGGACCTACCCAACCATCTCTGCAGTCGTTCAGAGCTAGGCCACCCACTTCTGAGAAAACAGGCGGCCTACCTCCAAGGTGCATGGTTGCCCTGGGTGTGGCCTCTGCTGCAGCCAGTCTTAGAGCTGTCACCTTCAGAGCAATTCAGCTTGCTTCAGAAGAAGAGGGTGGCATTGCTCCAAGGCGTGGACACTGGAATCAAAGGCAGCTGCTGCTTCCAAGGTGGACACCTTCATTCCCAGTGAGTGTGCCAACTCCACCAAGACTGGCTGTAGGGGCAGTGAGCAGGAGAAGGCTGCCTACAGCCTTCGCAGCTAGTCCCAGAGTGAAGCAGTTGCTTCGAAAGAAGCAGCCAGACTTACCCTTAGCGTCCCAGAAGTGATTGCGGTGATATCATCACTTCACCACAATTAGCACAATTGGGGGGGGGTAGCAGCTGGAGGGGTGACTTGGGAGGGGCTACACTGCTGGGTAAGGCTGCATCATCAGGAGAGGGAATGGATAGGACTTAGGCCCAATAAAGTTTCTACTTCCAAACTTTTACAAAATTTCAACATGGATCTGCAGGGATTCAGGGCGCAATCCTAAACTGAGTTAGGCTGGTATAAGCCAAGGCAGCAAAGTTTGGCTGGCACAAGGGACACTGTAGAGTATGTTTGGACCACTCTCAGAGTCAGAGAGGCCAGCACACAGACGTGAGCCATTCCAACTGACTCCGAGAATAGTCCAAACACGCTTTATGGTGGCCCTTGTGCTGGCCAAACTTTGCTGGTTTAGTTTATGCTGGCCTAACTCCAGTTTAGGATTGCGCTCTCAGTCATGGCCATCAGATGCAACCAACCAGAGGATGCATCTTCTTAGAAATCAGCCCCATTGTCTTTTTGCTTTCCACACCCTTTCGCCCACATTTTCCTCCACCCTAACTTATCACAGAGTTAGCAGAATGTGTTTCAAGCACTCTTTGCTCCAGTTGGTCATGATGACAAAATAACCTGCTGGATCTACTTTTTTGTTTTCTTGTGGATGGTGGACTGTCATGGAAAGTCTCTTTCCAGGCATAGTCATTTCAATGAATCCCATGTGTGGATTGATACTAGTACTATGTACTATATACTATGATCACATGGTGATAGTAATATGATCGGAGCTGGGCTGACTGGCCTCTCTCAGACTCAGCTACATACAAGGTTCAGGTAAGATGGAATGGTCATCAAATCCCTAAAACCGTCTTAATTGTGAGTGCACCCATCATCATCATCATAGGTGGGCTGTGACTAACCGAAATAATAGTAGTAGTAGTAGTAGTAGTAGTAGTAGTAGTAGTAGTAGTAGTA
>JAJKFI010000005.1:15306527-15320628 GCA_029204185.1 Lerista edwardsae
TAGTAGTAGTAGTAGTAGTAGTAGTAGTAGTAGTAGTAGTAGTAGTAGTAGTAGTAATAATAATAATAATAATACTTTGTTACTTTCACACTGGCTCTTTAATTTAGAATTACCACTCTGGTCATTCACGTGAGTGGTAACTCTCCTGCTGCTCAGTGGGGAGGTGTTTCTGGACAGAGGAGGTTGGGGGAAGGCAAGCAGGGGACTAAACTGAGCAGGGGGTGGCCTGCCATGCAGTTCAGGCCCACGAGGGGGCAGGGAGAGGGGCAGAAGCTGCCACTGGATACTATCCCCCCTCCCATGCTCGAAAGCCCTACACAGGCTACTTGGACTCTGTGCCGGCTATTTCACTGGTGCAGATCCAAGTAGCTCCATAGTGGCTGCAGGGGCACTACACAGGGTAAGGGAACTGATGTTCTCTTACCCCAAGGACAGCTCTGGCTACTCCTGCTCTGCAAGGTAAAGGGGTGGCCCTTTTGGTGCTGCTGTACCACAGGGCAGGCGAGCAGCATAGGTTTGGGCTCTCCGGTCTCAGCCGTGTGCAGCAGGGTAGGGGAGCAAAGCTGGCCCTGGTTGCTGTGGTGACCAGGTCACCTCCCACCCCGTTGATGACCCTATTTTGACTAGCATGGCTTGGGGAATATTCCGTGAAGAAGAGAGCCTCTCCTGCGCAGGCACGGCTTGCTGCACTATTTTATGAGCTGCCTGCCGAAGACGAGTGGAAGTGGCAGATGGCTGGGGGCCTGGAGAAGGTCCAGTCGCAGGAGCCATCTGGGAGGAGCAGGGTGACTGAGAACGCTGTCTCTCTGCTTCTGAGCCCTGCGGGAGGTTGTTGCAAAGCAATGCAATGGGCAGGACCTGCACAGAAGAAACTGTTAATTGATATAGGAAAGAGGCCTCTGCTGAAGGACACTCATGTATAAACAATATAAGGGAATGGCGTTGCTAGATGGTGTAGTGGCTGTGTGGGACCACTTCTGTGATCTCAGAGCTATACGTTCCAACATTGATTTAGGTGCAATTTGTGATCTTGTATGACTTCTGAATTAATCTCTTTGAGGGCCCAATCCTATCCAACTTTCCAGCACCGATGCAACCGCAATGCAGCAACAAGGTAAGGGAACAAATGTGCCCTTGCCTTAAGGATGCCTCCATGTCTTCCCCACCACCACAGAATGCAGCACACACCCCATTGGGATGGCGACATCAGGGCTGGAAAATTGGATAGGATTTGGCCCTGAACTAACTTTGGGCATTAAAATGTTCTCACACATCACTATGGCTGTGTCCACTTCTAATAGTTGTTTGACTTGATAGTTAACAACTTAATAGTTGTTTGACTTTACCCCTGCTAACTGGGCAAGAGGCACTTTTTCCAGTGGTGTTCCTCTTATACTTAGCAGGGGGAGAGTAATTGTCCCTCTTCACCCCTGCGCAGTCTTCTAGTGGCTGTTGCTGGCAGGCTGCCTTTTTTTTTTTTAAAAGATTGTGAGCCCTTTTGGGACAGGGAGCCATTTAACTTTATTATTACCATTTGCCTGTAAACCGCTTTGTGAACTTCGTGTTGACAAGCGGTATATAAGTACCTGTTGACTGACTGACTGACTGCCTTGGCTTTTTCCTGACATGAGCGTTACACCAATAGTAGGAATCATGCTTTACTTGTGTTTATGTGGGAAAAGCTGCCCTTTATCCCTAGTACTAGACGAGTAGCTGTTGCTTTAAAAAATTGCAGGTCTAAGAGGAAAACATGGCGACTCCATAGATAACTCCTACCAAAGGAGTCAGCAGAAGGTAGCAATGAGAAGTAATGGGAAAGAGAAGACGGACCCAGAGCATTTCTCCTTATCAGTTTTAAAAGCAGTACCCTGAAAACGGAGTGGCAACTAAAGCGATATTTTCCCTTCATTCCCTGGCTTTTTTGGGTAAGGAGGGGGGAGAATTATTTCTGTTTAGACAAATCCTCTGACTCAGTGAAAATCCTGGGCTGTAACACGCCCAGGGTTTATCTGAAGGAGCAATCTCTCATCTTTCTTTGCACGATGGAGTCATGGGTTACTTACAAAGGGAAGGAATACATAAGAAAGCAGGCTTGCAAAGTCCGGTTGTGCACTCGCTCCTTGAGCAGGGACCTGCTAGCAACATGCTGCCGATACACCACTTCAGGTGTATCAGATGGGAAGTCCTTTATGTGAAAAGGAGAGGGAGCAAACAGGTTCTGGACTGTTGGCAGCATTCATATGAATTGTGCTGGGAAAGAAAGTGCAAAGGCCAGTAAACACTTGAGGAAATATTGTGCAAAAGTCCTTTTCCAAACAGCTTAAAGACATGAAGTCCTGTGGGACCAAACCAAAGATCTTTGTAGTCCAGCAATCCTCTGTGTGTGTGTGTGTGCGTGTGTGTGCGTGTGCGTGCGTGCGTGTGTGTGTGTGTGTGTGTGTGTGTGTGTGTGTGCGTGCGCGCGCACACTGATAAAATTCTTGTATATACAGTCAATTCTCATTATCAGCTAGGGTTAGGATCCTGGAAATCCTTTCAGATGGCGAATTCACCGATAATGAATCCTTGATCATATGGGACCAATGGGGCTAGGTGCCATCAGAAGAATCTAGCAGAGATTCTCAGGAAGTCAGCAGAGTGCAGCAGGAAGTGCCAAAAGATTTCAGAATTCTGCAGAGACCTTCCAGAGACTGCAGGGATCTTAAAAATAGCACCTGCAACCAGCATGGACCCAGCATGGCGGATGCTTCTGCCAGCCATTTTAAAGGGGTCAGTGCTGGTCGCAGATGTCATTCTGAAGGTCCTTGCAGCCTCTGGAAGATCTCTGCATAGCGGATAATGAAGACAGAGGCTCAGATAATGAGGAAAATATCAATTCTGCCCCTTGCTTGCAGATCAGTGAGGTTGCAAATAAAGAGGACACTGTAGATCTTTCTCACCCCAAGAAAGTAATGATGTTTGAAGTGATGAGGGACAAGGGGAAGTGGAGAAGGCATGATTGACGTGACCCCTTTTCACATGGCCATCCCCACAACCAGGCAGAATCACTGACATACTGAAACAGCACGCTGTCACCAAATCATAGGAATTGTTTTTTTCTGATATCTCTCCAGGTATGTCTAGTTGCAGTATCTGATCACCTGATGGAACTTCCCAAGCCCATTCTATGAACAATCAATCACTTGAAAGTTGCTGACATACTGTACATCCGCTCTTGACAGGATGCTTCCTGCACATGCCTGGCTGTGCAAATGGAGGCAGCACAGATGCATTGAGACTGAACTATGTCGAGAGCAGGAAGTCTGGGAGTAATGGGTCTGAAAAGGATTTTTTGAATTAAATGTGTCTGCACCCTTCTGTGGATTGTCTTTGTGGTCTGATATTCACTGAGGGATGAAAGATGCCTCTAGCATTGTGTTCTAGACCTGGAGGAAATTTGCCTTCAAATAAAGGGGCAGTGCTCAGTGTCTGAATACTTGAATGATGCTGGCCCATCCATGAGGCCGACTGAAGCAGTTGCTTCAGGTAGCAGATTGACAGTGGCCCCCTTCCTCCCCTGCTCTTCCTTCCTGGACTGGAAAAGATGGCTCCCTTCTCTCCCACTATTCCTTTTCAAGTCTGTCCTCCTTGAACTTTCCCAGTCCAGAAGTAAAGACAGGAGGAGCAGAAGCTCACCAACCAATAGGCTAAGAAGGGGCAGCATTTGGCATGCTACCGCAAGAGCCAGGAAGTTGTGGGCCAGCCCTGAATGCCGGGATGTGCCCAGGGGCCTCTGGCACACATGTAAAAGTAACTGCAAAATGCTGACTGATGAAGGTGTTGGCGAGGAATTATACTCAGGAGCAGGGAATAGAGGAGGCATGGACTCTTGGGCTCCCTCTGGGGGAGTCTCACGAAGGGGGGTTGCTTCAATGGCTGCTTCATGAGATGGTCCAGGAAGGAGGGCTCCACCATTATTAGGGCTCTTGATGACAAATGCAGATGGGTCCAAATCCTGGGCCCTGATGCATTCCTGGCTGCCAATGCAAATCCCACCATCACCATCCCACTTCCTGAAAGGCAGGTAGTGTCTAGTGTGTGAAAGAGGAATTCCTTCAGTCTTCCAATCCCCTTGTGCCAGCCAAACTTTGCTGGTCTAACTGTGCTGGCCTAACTTTCAGGTTGGGACTGCACTCTCCTTGTTTTCTCTCAGGGTGCAATCCTCAACTGAGTTAGGCCAGAATAAGCTAAACCCAGGGGCAGAGGAATGGTATAGCAAGGGGTGGGGGGAGCTATGGGTGCCGGCGGCGACGGGGCGCCATTGCGTGGACTAACCTGTGTGGTTTTGGCCCACCCTCCCTCCCTTGCGTCCATTTTGCTCCAAAATGGAGCTATTCTGGGCACAGGGAGGCATGGCTGGGCGGCGCACGGGGGCGGGGTGGCATGCTGGGGGTGCGGTTTCGTCACCTTGCCATGGGTGCACTCGGGGCTCCGTTCATCTCTGGCTAAACCAGCAACGTTTGGCCGGCACAAGGGACACTGTAAAGTATGGTTGGACCACTCTCGGAGTCAGCGAGGCCAGCACACAGACGTGAGCCATCCTCCCTGACTCCAAGAGTAGTCCAAACACGCTTTATGGTGGCCCTTGAGCTGGCCAGACTTTGTTGGCTTAGTTTATGCCGGCCTAACTCCAGTTTAGGATTGCACTCTCATTGTTTTCTCTCATTGTTATGAGGCAGGCTTTATGTCCCAAATGTTGAGGAAGAGAAGTTAAAATGGTCCATGTTTAGATTTTTCTTGAGTGTGCTGAAATGATTGTGCACCAAATTTCAGCATTCTCTCGTTTCATTGAAGTACAAAAACAATTCATACCCTCATGAATGATGCTGTTGCATCCATCTCTTCTTCTCCCGCCCTATAATTTGACTGAAACTCATAAGTATTGTAAAGGACAGCATTTGCATAAACCAAGTTTCCTATTTATCTCTACCCAGCACAGTGTCCTTGTAACCACCACAAAAAAGAATTCATGTTTCTCTCAACTTCTGAAACCAAACAGGTTTGATTTTCTCCCATAGCCCTTTCACACGGTACAGCAGAATTGAAACTCATCCTTTTCCACAGAGAACCTCTTCTTACTCTAATTTGCATTGCCATAGCAACTAGTCTCCAGTCATAAAGGGGGCTCTTTACAAGTTTGAGAGAGATCTGTGGCAGATGGGCTGTTGGGGGCTCTTTTTTTCTTCTGCCAATGCTGCGAAATTGTGTTTGTGCGTGTGTGCGCGCGCCCGCTTGTGTGTGCATGTGTGTGCCCAGAGGGGCATTACACAAAAATGAAATCTTCTAGAGATCTGGGACAAATACTCCTTTAAAAAATGGATATGGCAACAATTGATAGCTATATATAGATATAGATATAGATAGATACACACATACCATACACTTGCCCCAAACCACGTGAAACCTCCACAAACAAGTGGGAAGAGAATATTCTCAATGTGACGTTGCCACACATCTTGCATTACTAAATGTGATATGAGAGAGAAGAGGGTGGAAAGAGACATGGGGCTACTATTGTCACTGGGAGCCACTTATTACCTGCAATACATAAATTGTGGACTGTTCACTGTTAAAAGGAAAAAGGTAAGACATGAAAACAGACGCAACGGCAAGAGTGTGGCAGGATTGAGAGGGAGAGTATCCTGCCCAAGAGCCACAGCTAGATAAGGCCACCACATTTCTACATGGGGGCCCAGCCAGCCTCACTAAGGAGGTGCAATGAGTAGCTGCTTTTGGTAGGGATTTAAGTGGATGGTGGGCTGTGTGTGTCCAGCATGCCACATCTGTTGGTTGCTGCCCTCCAGCCCTGTGCTGCATCAGTCAGGCCTTGGGCTGCATCAGCAGACATAGATTTGAGGAGGCCGCAAGGCCCGAAACGGGACCATGCAGCCTGAGGAATGGGTCTAGGATTCGGCCTTATGGCCTGCCCAGAAACACCCTCCCCCCTCCCACTCTCTCCCTCCGGCCCGGCTTGTCAACCTCTGCACCAACTGGACTCGGCTGGCATAGAGTGAACGGAGCGCGGACGCTACGAGGCAGCACTGGTCTCGGAGCGATAGTGCCAACATGGGGTGCCACTTGGAACCCCCATGCCGGTGCTCAGTGTGTAGCATCGATGCTACCATGTGGCGTCGACACTACAGGGCGCCCAGGATTGTGCCCTCAGAGTAGTCCAAACGCTCTTTAGGGTGGCCCTTATGCCAGCCAAATTTTGCAGGCCTAACTTTGCTGGCCTTACTCCAGGTTAGGATTGCACCCTAAATGGTGGCTGTCATGTGAAAACCACACATTTAAAAGCTGGTTTCCCCCTCCAAATCCTAGATGGGGTGAAGCAGTGCGGCATCCACTGGGTCCATCCTGGCTACACCCTTCCTTGCCCCCCTTGTGCTCAGAGGGCAATTCTTGACAAGGATTGCTTCAGAGCAAACCTGTATCATAGAATGAGATATGGGGGGGGGGAGGGAGGGAGGGAGGGAGGGAGAGAGAGAGAGAGAGAGAGAGAGAGAGAGAGAGAGAGAGACAACACATTGTGAAGTTGACACCTGAGTCAGGATAGAAACCAGGATTTCCCCTGCCCAAACCTGACGCTGCACCAAGCTGGAGCAAAGATACGATTCCAGAAATCCAGATTCAGCCCTGATGAATGCACAATGTAAACTGGCAAAGGCGCTGGTAAGCTCCGTGAGGATTAAAAAAGGATTGCCATCTTTCCTTCCACCCACTTGCCCTCCTACCCTAACCAGGTACTGGAGCCCGTTGTGGAGAAGTTGTCACTGAATGTTTCTCACATCCCCCTCTCCTGCTGCCAGGAAAGCAGATGCAATTAAGACAAAAGCAGAAGGGGAAAAAAGGGAGTCTTGAGGGTGGAAAATGGATTGGGGGCCCCTCTGTGGAGAAGGAATGAAACATTTATTTCCCCTCATCCAAATTAAGCCCTTGGTCCTCTGGGTGAATGGGATATTAATAGTCCAGATCATACACAGGCAAAGAATAATTCTCAGGCTCCCACAGCTCAGAGAGCAGCAAGTACTGCATAGAATTAGCTCCCCAAGTCCTCCAGAAGGGTCTCTTTTTTCAAGCCCTGCTCCATGCCAGGCCTGGCTGTCATGTGACCCAGAACGATGCCTTCCAGCAGGGGCCCTTTGTGCGTGGGCATGATGTACAACATGGATTTCAATGAACATTTTGCTCCTGTTCCTCACACCCCATTGCTTTCCGATTTGACTAAAGATTCATATTCAGGCTCAAATTGCCCTCCTCCTTTCACCCCACCAGGAAAATAAATTATTCACTATTCTGCTAAGGCCCTAAAGTCTTTTTTCTGTGCTTATTCCTTTGCGACGCCTGTTTCTGTGTGCGTGTGCATGTGCATGTGTGCTCGCTTGGGAGAGATTGTTCTTCCTACAGTTGTTATTTTTCTGGGTTGAATATAAAGGCTGAGAGAGAGAGAGAGAGAGAGAGAGAGAGAGAGAGAGAGAGAGAGAGCATGTGCAGAGAATACACTAGAAATATTGTACAGTTGTGCACAATAACTGTGTCTGTGGGGTTCTGTTCCAGACACCCCCATGGATACCTGAAATTGTGGGTACTAGGGACACCTTTTTAAAGACAGGTGAACATTAGTGGCTTTACTGCAACAAAGAAAGGTTAAAAATTGATTTGTTTAATGTTTCCCTATCTTTTTAATGGGCATGGGTATTTAATGGATAACTGAAACGGCAGATACCAAATCAGTGGATACTGGGGCATGCCTGTACAATGGGACAAATCCATATCTTCTGCCTAACTCTAATGGGTTAAAAGTGGTTCATTCCCTCTCAGCCCTATCCAAGACATCCAGCTCTTGCCCCCCCCCCCCAGAATGCTGAATGGGATCTCTGCTTCCTGGAAGAGACACACATGAGCCCCACTTCCTCCCACCTGGGCAGTAGGACTCCGACCCCTAGGCGGGCCAGCCTCAAGAGCTGTGGGCCCAATGCAAAACATTCTTGCAGTGTCCCCTACCTCTGCGGGAGGCACTCACCAGGATGAGCAGCAGTAGCGAGGCACCTGGCAGCAGCGTCACCGCCAACTGCTTCCGGGGCGGAGGGTGGATTTCAGGCCAATCAGACGCAGGGGTGGCAGGAGGGAAGGCCAATGCTCTGCTCACTGCACACTCCTTGAAACACCTCAGCATGGAAGGTTCCCGGCTGGAGCATCAGCTGCAGAACGAGGTGCCAGCTGCAGCCATGGATGCTCCCCCCTGCTGCCGCAGTGTGGGGCCCCTCCAGGCATGGAGCCCAATTTGACACACTTGGTCAAATTGCCCTGAGGCTGGCCCTTTCCCTATGCCTTGTAAACTAGCAGGTAGAATTCCTTTGGGTTGCTAGTACAAACTTCCTCTGAGCCAGGACTCGTGGAGCCTTATTGTCTGAACCCCTTTCCAGACCCTTGAGATGATAAAAAGAGTGCTATTGAGCATTCAAGTGCTCTTGTTCAGCACTGAGTAACCCATATAATACCCACACATCTCAGATCAAGCAGCAGGGCTCCCAGGGCAGAGGCTTGAGCTCCAGAGCTTATTTTGATTGCTACTTTTGGTTCCCTGCCTCAGGGCACAATCCTAACCTGGAGTTTGGCTGGCACAGTTAGGCCAGCAAAGTTTGGCTGGCACAAGGGACACTATAAACCCCTGCTAACTGGGCAAGAGGCACTTTTTCCAGTGGTGTTCCTCTTATATTTAGCAGGGGGAGAGTAACTGTCCCTCATCACTCCTGCGCAGTCTTCTAGTGGCTGTTGCTGGCGGGCTGCCTTTTTTTTTTTTTTTTTTTTTTAAGATTGTGAGCCCTTTTGGGACAGGGAGCCATTTAACTTTATTATTACCATTTGCCTGTAAACCGCTTTGTGAACTTCGTGTTGAAAAGTGGTATATAAGTACCTGTTGACTGACTATAAAGCATGTTAGGCCCACACTTGGTGTCAGGGAGGATGGTGCACATCTGTGTGATGGCCTCTCTGACTCTGTGAGTGGTCCAAACATACTTTACAGTGTCCCTTATGCCGGTCAAACTTTGCTGGCCTAACTGTGCCAGCCTAACTCTGGGTTAGGATTGCGGTCTCAGTTTCCCTGGGTCAAACATACTCTGAAATAGAGATGTAAAATTTCCAGAAATTTTGAAGTTCGGAAAAATTTTTTTGAAGCTCGGACTAAGTTTCAGTGAATGGTCATGAAATTTAATCAGAATCATTTTCTGAGCTGTAATTATCAGTATCAGTTTCAGGGCGCAATCCTAAACTGGAGTTAAGTCGGCAGAAACTAAGCCAGCAAAGTTTGGCCAGCACAAGGGCCACCATAAAGCATGTTTAGACTACTCCTGGAGTCAGGGAGGATGGCTCACATCTGTGTGCTGGCCTCTCTGACTCCGAGAGTGGTCCAACCATACTTTACGATGGCCCTTATGCTGGCCAAAGTTTGCTGGTTTAGCTTATGCCAGCCTAACTCAGTTTAGGATTGCGCTCTCTACTTCGGCAGCTACTTCTGTCTGTCATTATCACAGTTATTATGGACTTCTAAAAACTGAAGATTTGCCCAGATTGAAACAAGCTTCTCTACCCTTTCACAGGTTAGTTTATTTCTTGATTTAGTGTGTCTCCAAACACAGACCAGATTCTTTCACATGCTGCAGAGGGTGAGGAGTCTGAAGAACGCAAGAAGCAAGAGGAGTCAGAGGCTGTGTTAGAGATGTAAAATTTCTGGAAATTTTGAAGCTCGGAAAAAAACCCAGTTTTTGCATTGGAGGGTTCAGTTTGTAACCTAGGACTTGCTTGTCCTCAGTGCACAGAAATTAGAATAATCTGATACCATACATATTTTTAGAAATTATTTGGAAAATATTTGAACATCTTGTCTTAAAATATTTTATTCATCATGTTAAAATAAAATATTCCATAATAAATTTTTTCTTTTTTCAATTTTTCCAACTTTTCGGAAAAAAACAAAAATGCTTCAGGAAAAAAACAGAAAAAAACGTCCGTCCCCCCCCGAATTTTTCCGGTTTTTTCCCCAGGCCTTCACATCTCTACTCTGAAAGCCATGGGATTCGTCAGAAGGCTTGAGAATTTGTTGCCTGTGGTATAACATTTTGAGAGAACTACTTCACCACGGTTCAACACCCCACAAACCAATCAGCAGTTTGCGTCCCAATTATGGTCGAATGAACAAGACATTTATTATGGAAGGTAAAAGGCATAATGGAAATAGGTTTGTGATTAGAGAGCGCAAGCAGCTCCCTCAATAAACCAAGGCAGTCAGTTCTGCCTAACCTGGCATTACGTCTGCTGCCCCCTTAGAGCATTTTCACATGTGTCACTCAAACACCCCTGACCATTGCCCATATAATTTGTACACATGTGAAGTGTTAGTGCAAGGCATATAGTGGAACAGTGCCATTATAAAACAAATTTACCAGCTAGTCAATACGGGCTTCCCATTAGTAGGACAGAAGCAGGAAAAGCAGGCACCTACAGAAACCTCACACCTGGAAATCTCCTAGCATTCAATTTTATCAGCAGAGAGTCAAGATATGAACTGGCCCTGGGATAATGGCAGCGATAGCCATTTCCTCAGCAAAGCTTCCTTCTAGGCAACAGATATGGCTTTATGACATGCCTGTGCTATGTGCAAGTGAGGTGTGGTTTATTATCCTGCAAGTGTTCCCAATAGAGCAGCTTTGCGGAGGGGAGATTGAAGTCAGGGAATAGGCACAGGGCAAAGGGTTAAGCCCTCCCCCTTCCCTTGGCCATCTGGACTGGGCCCTGTATAGTTGCTTTAAAAACAAAAACAAAAACCTTGAGTTCCAATCACCAGAAGTCTGGTGAAACATATCATTGGCCCTCAGACAGTCACTTGCTACCTGCCATGATGTTCAGTGACAGAGAGTGCAATGCTAACCAACATTCCAGCACTGACATAGCTGCGCCAATGGGGCATGTGCTGCATTCTGTAATGGTAGTCATGGAGACCTCCTCAAGCTAAGGCAGCAACTCCCAAATTCTCTGGGAAGCATTCTACTGTAAGTGCTTGTAGGGGTGGGGTGAAGGCAGTGACATGATCCCCAGGATCACATTGCTGCCTGGGGTGACAGGGGCTGCAAGGGCTTCACCTGTTGCTGCGCTGGGCTTCAAGGGGTGCGGGGAGCCCTGCAGAACGTCTGCAGAAGTAAAAAAAAAAAAAAAGCTATCGTGACCCACATCTGGGTTGCGATCAGGAAACCGGAAGTGGGTCGCGATGGCCTTTTTTAGTTCTGCAACCATTTGGGGAGCCCTGCGGAGTCTTCCACAGTGCTCTCCGCACCCCTTGGAACACAGCCCAGCGACAGGTAAGACACTTGCAGCCCCTGTTGCCCCAGGCAGTCACTGCCCTTGCCCTGCCCCCACCCCTTAGAGGCAGAGTTGCAGGGTGGCTGACTTGGGGCTTGACTCGAGACTCGGTGCTATGACTCCGGCACATCTCTGGCCACAGCATTTGTTGTTGTTGTTGTTCAGTCGCTAAGTCGTGTCCGACTCTTCGCGATCCCATGGACCACAGCACGCCAGGCCTCCCTGTCCTCCACTAGCTTCCTGAGTTCGCCCAATTTCATGTTCATCGCTTCGGTGACACTGTCTAACCATCTCATCCTCTGCCGCCCCCTTCTCCTTTTGCCTTCAATCATTCCCAGCATGAGGGTCTTTTCTAAAGAGTCCTCTCTTCTCATGAGGTGGCCAAAGTATTTGAGCTTCAGCTTCAGGGTTTGTCCTTCCAGGGAGCAATCAGGCTTGCCCTCCTGTAGGATTGACCGATTGGATCTCCTTGCAGTCCAGGGACTCTCAAGAGTCTTCTCCAACACCCTTATTCAAAAGCATCTATTCTTCAACGCTCCGTCTTCCTTATGGTCCAGCTCTCACAGCCATACATGACTGCTGGGAAAAACATAGCTTTGACTATGCAAACCTTTGTTGGCAGGGTGATGTCTCGGCTTTTTATTAAGTTGTCTAGGTTCACCATAGCTTTCCTCCCAAGAAGCAAACGTCTTTTAATTTCATGGCTGCGGTGATCTTGGAGTCCAGGAAAATAAACTCTTGACACTGCTTCCATTTCTTCCCCTTCTATTTGCCAAGAAGTGATGAGAGTGGTTGCCATGATCTTATTTTTTTTTAATGGTGAGCTTCAAGCCAATTTTGGCACTTTCCTCTTTCACCCTCATCAGAAGGTTCTTTAGGTCTTCCTCACTTTCTGCCATTAGAGTGGTATCGTCTGCATACCTGAGGTTGTAGATATTTCTCCCAGCAATCTTGTTTCCAGCTTGTGAGTCATCCAGCCCTGCCTTCCTCATGATGTACTCTGCATATAAGTTAAATAAGCAGGGTGACAGTATACAGCTTTGTCATACTCCTTTTCCAATTTGAAACCAATCGGTTGTTCCATGTCCAGTTCTAACTGTAGCATACAGGTTTCTCAGAAGACAGATAAGGTGGTCTGGTACTCCCATCTCTTGCCACAATTTGTTGTGATTCACACAATCAAAGTCTTTAGCGTAGTCAATGAAGCAGAAGTAGATGTCTTTCTGGAACTCTCTTGCTTTCTCCATGATCCAGCAAATGTTGGCAATTTGATCTCTAGTTCCTCTGCCTCTTCGGAAACCAGCTGGCACTTCTGGTAGTTCTCGATTCACGTACTGCTGAAGCCTAGCTTGTAGGATTTTGAGCATGACCTTGCTAGCATGTGAAATGAGTGTAATGGTGCGGTAGTTTGAACAATCTTTGGCATTGCCCTTCTTTGGGATTGGAATGTAAACTGATCTTTTCCAGTCTTGCGGTCACTGCTGCGTTTTCCAAATTTGCTGGCGTATGGAGTGCAGCACTTTGACAGCATCATCTTTTAAGATTTTGAGTAACTCAGCTGGAATGTTGTCACCTACACTAGCTTTGTGGTTAGTGGTGTTTTCTAAAGCCCACTTGACTTCACACTCCAGGATGTCAGGTTCATGCTAGGTGACCGCTATCAGGAGCATTTAGATTTGCCTTATAGAGTTCCTCTGTGTATTCTTGCCACCTCTTCTTAATCTCATCTGCTTCTGTTAGGCCCTTGCCGTTCTTGTCCTTTATTGTGCCTACCTTAGCACGAAATTGTCTTTTGATATATCCAATTTTCTTGAAAAGATCTCTAGTCTTCCCCATTCTATTGTTTTCCTCTATTTCTTTGCATTGCTCGTTTAGGAAGGCCTTCCTATCACTTCCTATCACTCCTATCACTTCCTATCACTTCCGATCACTTCAACTTCTCTGGAAATCTGCATTCAGTTGGGTATATCTTTCCCCTTCTCCCTTGCTTCTTGCTTCCCTTCTTTCCTCAGCTATTTGTAAAGCCTCATCAAACAGCCACTTTGCCTTCATGCATTTCTTTCTCTTCGGGATGGTTCTAGTTGCTGCCTCTTGTACAATGTTACATACCTCCGTCTGAAGTTCTTCAGGCTCTATCACTCTATCTACCAAATCTAAGCCCCTAAATCTATTTGTCACCTCCACTGTATATTCATATGAGTTCTGATTTAGGTCAGATCAGGAGGTGTGGACTGATGGTTGAGCTGCTGGTACTGCCTGAAGCTAAGTAGGAAAATCTGTGGTTTGCTTTTGGATGGGCGACGAATGCCAGGCTGTGACAAGCTGCAGTACCTGTGGTGGCAGAACAGAGTCGCTGTGGAGCTGATTAGCGCACTGCGGTGGAGTGTGTGAGGAGGCCAGCCAGCAAAGAAGGGAATACGACCTTGAGGACCTGTCCAGGCTTGACCTGCGATTGCCTGCTGAGGCTTGATGGCAGGCAGCCAAAGAAGAGAACCACACTGTGAAGGCAACATCTGGGCCTGAGGATTGGCAGATCACAAGAATACTGTATATTTGTAAAAACTCCATTGAAAGAAATGGTGGTTTAGACTAGCCTGCTCATGTAAGCTGCCTTGGGCATTTGCTTCGGCATGGGAACGGCGGGGTATAAATTCTTCAAATAAATAAATAAATAAATAAATAAATAAATAAATAAATAAATAAA
>JAJKFI010000005.1:15324532-15348691 GCA_029204185.1 Lerista edwardsae
ATCAATCAATCAATCAATCAATCAATCAATCAATCAATCAATCAATCTCAATCCCTAGCAACTTCAGATATGGGATCCTACTCCAGGTAGGACTGAGAAAGAGCCCTGCCTGAAACCTAGGCGAGCTATAACCAGTCTGTGGAGACAATATTGAGCTTGGTGGACCAATGGGTGCAATCAGTGGTGTCATTCAAATGATTTAGAAACAGGAACTCACTTTTGATTGGCACTTGTCGGGAACCCGGAACCAGCCACGGAGCCCGTTAGGATCCAGAACGCCCGTTCTGGTCTGTTCCCCCTGAATGACATCACTCGGTGCAATCCTAACCAACTTTCCAGCACTGGGGTAAGGGCTGTGCAGCTCCAACATAAGGGAACAAACATTCCCCTACCTTGAGGAAGCCTCCATGACTGCCCCCCCCCAACTGCAGGAGGCAGCACATGCCCCACTGACACAGCTCTGTCAGTGCTGGAAAGTTGGTTAGGATTGCACTCAATGTCCAGAAATAAGCACTTTTTTCTCATCTAGGAACTCATTAGTTGCAAATGACAGAAAAGAAAATATTCAAATCTTGAAAATAACTCTTCAGGGCCATCTGATCACCCCTTCCCCAGACCATGCAGTTTGCATTCCATCAGCGATGCTATGTGCTAGGGCCTGGTAGGGAATAGGATTGTATTGGGCCTTTATTCTAATTAATATGTGTTCAACAGCTGATTGCCCTCCATGTCATTCAGAATGCCCTCTCGTACTTAAATGTAAAGTCTATTCAAATGGTTTAGAATTGACTCCAGAAAAGATATGGTCAATCTGTATTATTCTCATCTTTTTAAAAGGTCATAAAACAGATTAATTAGTGCAGTCAAACCCTCATCTAGGCAAGCCTTCAGCAGCAATGAAACAGATTTCCGAAATGCAGCAGGGAGTTGCCTAGCTAAATATCATTCTACTCTATAAGATCTTCCTCCGCCAAAGATTTAGTGCCGTGGGCTTAAGCAGTATTGTCACAGAGTATTGTCTGGGGACAGCAGCCAGCCAATTAGGTGAGACTGGAGCCAAAGAGAGGGAACCAGATTGTGTGCAGTGAAGTGCAAAAGGCAACCTGAGAAAGTCAAAGGAAGCAGGGTGACAAACAGTCTGAGGCCAGGTCTCTGGGGTTTATGTGACAGAAGTCACCAGCAAAACTGTGGGGGGCAGATAGCTAGGCTAGACCAAAAACAGTGGTGTAAACTTTGCTTTGGAGAGGATATAGAATCTGGGGATCCATACCTAGGAGAGAAATAGTTTGAGACTCTGTTTGTGTGTGTGTGCGCGCGTGCACACACACACACACACACACACACACACACACACACACTTGAGACTACAAAAAAATGGGAGAATGGGCCACTTTATTAACTGATATTTACAAGCAGGAAAAATGGAAACCTGAGATCTGCACCTCTTGAAGCTTCTTGATGCTGCAAAGCACACAGTGCCCTGGCCAGGAATACAAGGGTACCAGGATACCTGGCCCCCAGATGGGCTTTACAACACCTGGCTCCAAGCCATTCAGGCAATGCCAGTTTATGCAATGCAATGCCAATCCCATGAGGGGCCAAGGCAAACTGCATAGGGCACTCTGTGCTGCTGAGCCTTTGAGGCAGCCCTTGCAATCCAGGCATAGGACAACCTGTACCTTCCCTTTTGCCACTGAGCCACAGAAAAGAGGAAATGGGTTACTCCTGCCCTTGCTGACCTCAAGGTGCACACCAGCCATCTCCTGCCTTCAAATCTTCGAAGGGACTGCCTTCGAGAGGGGTGAAGCCAGGATTCAGCACTTAGGCCAGATCCTAACCCCTGTCCCTAGCCTTACACTGTCAACCCTACATGGGCTGCTCAGATTTGTGCCAGAAATTTTGATGGCGCAGATCCAAGTAGCCCCCATAGGGGTGGTTGGTCTTTACCCAGTGCAAGGGGACAAAAGTCCCCTTACTCCAAATTGCACCACAGCCGCTTTCTAATGAGGGTTGGGAATGGTGCACGCCACCAGCCTACCTATTCCAGCCCTAGTTAGGTTTGGGTTGGAAGTGGGCTAATGCCATAAAAGCTGAGGCCAAAATAAACTGGTGGTTCTTTAAAGTGGAACAAAATTCCCCAAGGAAAAGGACCTTGTGTGCCAGCATGGAGAAATGGTGATTCCTGAGATCCTGAAGCTGGCAATCAGAAGAATCTGAACTAGATGGTCCATAGTCTAAGCATAAGCACTCAGTATAATGCAGCTGAAGTGTGATGCTAATTCTTATTACTGGAGCCCTGATTTTAGAATGTAAGATCACTTGGAGGTATTCAACTGCTGTAATGAGCCCAGGGCAACAGCAGCTGAGTGCTGGTATCCCAGGGCTTGGTGAAGCCTGATTGGGCATGAACTCCAGTTTGCAGAGAATGCGTGACATAATGATATACGCAATGCCCCCAAGACATCTGTGCTTGTGCTAGAGACCAAGGATGCCAGGGAATGTCCTCAGGCTGTGCCATTCCTCTTTACACAGTGGAAGCCATTTCTGATCCTCCAATCAAGACCAGAGTTTGGACAGACTGGAATTGCTTTATTCTGAGATCTGTCAAAGCTTCCTGGACCACCCCTACTGCACCCACTGACTATTTTTGTGCCCACTTTTGTTGTTAAAGAAGAGAGCAATGAGTTTGTGCTGGGGTATCATTATTTTCACTTGATAACTACAATTATGGCTTGTTTACTGGCTGTACCATCCATCTCTTATCCCCATCGGGCAATGGCCTAACAATGGGAGGTAAGCGATGAGATAATGAGCCCATCGTAAGGTGTTTGCTGGTGCTGGAAACGGATTGTGTGAACAACTCATCCTTATCCTAACCGAGCAAGTCAGGCCTAGAACATATGAACAGAACAGGTAACAATAGAAATGGTGCTGATAACTAATAACACTAATAACACTGCTAATTGCTAGTAAGAAATGTACAGTCCTTATTTTTCTGTTGAAGCTTATTTTACATAAATGCATTGAAGGAAGGAAAACTGAATACATTTTCCCTTTGTTCTGCCTTGCCTTTTAATTTGCATTTACTACTCTTTTCAGTTCCCTACAGAAGAAAAAAAAAAAGAGAGTGGGCTTGACAAAGTGATAATTACCGAAGGAACATTATCAGTCTGTGTTATGAAATAGGGTTAGCAAGCTCACAGCGGACTTTTTTTTAAAATCTCAAAATCTCATCACCCTATAATAACAGAGCCATGACAGCCTGTTACTTAACTTCCTCTAATGCAGATTTTGACATAATTATGTGAATTTTTTCAGCGTCCAGAGATATGCCATCTTCAATTAGGAATCATTCAAATTGCCCTTGCTAAGTTCAGGACAGGACCATGTGTTCAGTGGAAAACCTCTCACACAGTTGTATCTCACCACACTTGGCCTCAGCTGCTATTACTGTGTGATTCCTTTAACTTAAGAACATAAGAAGAGCCCTGCTGGATCAGACCAAGAGCCCATCTAGTCCAGCTTCCTGTATTTCAGAGCCCAATCTTAACCTGGAGTTAGGCCGGCACAGTTAGGCCAGCAAAGTTTGGCCAGCACGAGGGAAACCGTGTTTGGACCATGCTCGGACTCAGAGAGGCCAGCACACAAACATGCGCCATCCTCCTGACTCCGAGAGTCCAAATGCATTTTACAGTGGCCCTTGTGCCAGCCAAACTTTGCTGGCCTAACTGTGCTGGCCTAACTTCAGGTTAGGATTGTGCCCTCACTGTGGCCGACCAGATGCCTCCGGGAGCACAGAAAACAGCAAGATACCTGCACCCTGTTGTTGCTCCTGCCTTTCATTTGGCATTCAGATGTAGGCTACCTGGAGGTTGCATACAATCATCATATATGCATAATGCATTTCAACCTTCCTTCTCACTCTTGCCGCTCAGTGGTTTTGCATTTATGTGTGTACGCTGGTATTTATGTGTGTGTACCAAGTATTTTATGACTGCTTTGCGGCAGCCCGCACCGTTGGAAGCATGTTGCATCGGCCCAATAGGACGCTGCTCCCACTTGCTGCTCCTGCCACCACTCTCGCACAGTCTGTCCTGCACCCTCCTACCTTGCCTAGTCCCATTTGGTCCATGCCCTGGCATGCCTGACCTGTGCCATCCACTTGACAAAAGATGGAATGGGGCGGAGGGTGAGTGGCCCAATAAGTGGGGTGGCCCAGGGAGTGGGGGGAGGAGATACTAATCCCCATCTCCAGGCTGCTGTGGGCTGCTCAGACTGCTAAATAGGTGCTAAATAGATAAATGAGGCTTATCCCGAAGTAAGGGGGAAAATGTCCCTTTGCTCTGTGGTGAGCTCCAGCAGCACCCAAACCTGCAATGGATGCAGTGCAGATCTGCCATCCTGCCTGCTCCAACACAGGCTAGGATTGGGCTGTCCAAGTGTTGATCCAGAATGTCTCAATATAAACAGTGAAAATGCAGGTGTGACTCCCAAATGCAGGTGCTCGAGGCACATTTCTCAGTGGGTTCAGGCCAGGGATTCAGGCAAGATGCAGCGACTGCTGATTACAAACACGAGTTGTATTGAGAGGTTGCATCCAGTGGGGACAAACAAAATGCAGGTACAAACTGGTTATATAATGGCACTTATTCACTGGAAACAGGAGATGCTTTGAATCTGAGCAACGGAGTAGCATTCTTTTCTCAGAGTGGGTGACATGAAATGGCAAACAGAGTGGAAGATGGAGTTTGAGGCTTGACCTGAGTTTCAGGAAAAGCAGTGTCTCAGGTTCATATTGTCCATTTGAGGTATATGGAGTCACAGCACAATGCAGTGCAGAGTTGGCAGTAGATGGCATATGGGCAAGCAGGGTTGGTCTGGATGCTGCCGCTTGGCACCAGATGTACAGTATGCATAATCCATAATTAAATATGAGGTCATAACAAAATAGAAAATAAGTGAAAAGTAATAGTACAGGAAAAAAAAACATTATAGCAACACCTTAGAAAGACCACACTTTTTGGTATCGTGATAGATCCCTTGACATTTCAGGCAAGGAGGATTGAGTGAACCTTAAGTCCCGACCCACAGTTTGGGAACCACTGTTCCAGGCAATAATGTTTTAAGACAGTGGTTCCCAAACTGTGGATCGGGACTCACTAGTGGGTCGTGAGCCAATCTCAGGTGGGTCACGAAGCACCTATAGCAGCCATATTGAAAATATGGGAAGATGGGACACTGGACAGGGGGGAGGGCTGGGTGGTTATTTTGTTTGTGCCAAGGTCATAAATAGGGTTTTTTTTTCTTTTTGATTCACTTTGCTATTGAAAAATGGTTGAGAAATTGCCCAATTGATGGCTGCATTCTCATAATGGTGTTCTCTGGCGTCATAATTATGGCCCTTCTGGTCATGACATCACTTCTGGTGGGTCCTGGACAGACTGTTATGCCAAAAATTGGGTCCCAGTGGTAAAAAGTTTGAGAATCAAAAAGTTTGAGATTTTCTTATTAAACTTTTCAGTTCAATACCATCTCAGTGCTAATCGCTTCACAAATTCAAAGAAATAATTAAAAAAAACTGCTTTCTCCTATGCTCCTAAAAATTGTTCTTTAGAATGATTTCACCTCCTCCCAAACTCTGTGTAAACCATTCAGACTTTTTTTTAATCCTCATAGCTGAGCCACCAGCAATAAGTAACTTATGCCACTTCCTTTCAGTCATAATCCACACAGGTCTGCCATCCAATGCTGTCCTTGACCCACCTACATACCCCCTCCCAAAAGAGCTCCTTACTTGTGCGGTCCCTTTCAAGCCTTGCAAGGAAGGAGCACTTCCTGACCTCCTCACCTCACTCCTTCTTCAAGTGGTCCCTTTAAATAGAAAAGGAAGTCCCATGCTTCCTGATTTTGGAAAAGAACTACACAAGAAAGGAGCAATGTAGGGAAGTAGACCAATGTGACTTTGTCTGTGGTGGCTGTAGGCAGTGGTGGGATTCAGGGGGTTCGCCCAGGTTCTATAGAACCGGTTGTTAAATGGCCGGGCCCCACCCACTCGCTTACCTCGGCTGGCTTCGGGTTTTTTTTGGCTCCGGCTATGATGTCATAGGGACGTGGTGGCGCAGCGAGTTAATCCGCTGTTGCTGGGCTTTCGACCGCAAGGTTGGGAGTTCGAGACTGCGTGACGGAGTGAGCTCCCGTTGCTTGTCCCAGCTCCTGCCAACCTAGCAGTTCGAAAGCACCTAAAATGCAAGTAGATAAATAGGAACCACTTTGGTGGGAAGGTAACGGCGTTCCGTGCGCTACGGCACAGAATCATGCTGGCCACCATGATCGGACAAAAACGCCGGCTCACAGGCTTTGAAACGGAGATGAGCACCGCCCCCTACAGTCGGTCACGACTAGACCATTCGGTCGTGGGGAAACCTTTACCTTTACCTATGATGTCATAGAACCGGTCAAATAAATAAAAGAAAATTTATTTGAATCCCACCACTGGCTGTAGGGGGGTAGATGAAGGCACCTCAAACTCAGGGTGAAGGCACCTCAAATCTGTTGCTTCCACCACCACCCATCATTTGGCTTGAGCCACATCATCCACTTCATGGATGGTTCATGGATGGTTCAAGCCTTGGTGACTTTCTCAGCTGATATGGCATGCATTTTCTTCTCATGTGTCTCTTCCTAAATACAAATTGTTGCATGAGCATAAATGCAATCAATAAACACTGTTGATTGAATACTGTTGATTGATGAGCAGTCCATTTAAAGTAACCATTCTTTCTATATGCCTATTTGAGATTTCAGTGGATGGCTTACGGCAGTGGTTCTCAAACTTTTTAAACCAGGACCCACTCTTTAGGATGACATTTGTGTCACTGTACCCCCTGGTGTGTGATCCACCAGAAGTGATGTCATTAACCTGGAAGTGATGTCATAGCCAGAAGTGTCATCATCAAACAGGAAGTGCCATCACTATGATATAATCCAATGATGCTCGTGGAATGCAAACTCCACAACCATGCAAATTGCAGCATGAAACATCCCTGAAACATCCCTGACAAAAAGCAATATTAGGACAAAGTATTATGTAAAAGCATTGAATTAAAAACAAAATAAAAAAAAACACCCTCACTTGAACATTCAAAATGTTAACTCCCACAAAAGGAATATTGCAATAGTATGGTCTGCAGCTTCCAAGATGGCTGCTCCCAGCTTTCCACAACCCACGTGAGATCAGGTCGCAACTCTCCAAAGTGGGTCCCGACCCACAGTTTGAGAAACACTTGCTTACTGTATACCTAAAAATATGACTCAGCATTTTTTTCTCTCCCAAGTGTTGAATCTGGCTTTCCCCATCATTATAATATAAACTAGCTTTTTGTTACCCGGCATTGCCCGGGTAACAAAATGATCTTCCAGAGTTAATGAGTTTTGCACCCCATCTCGCCCCCCACGCTGATGGGGGCCGAACCCAGACTCCACCCGCATCGGAAGCGTCACCAGTCGCCTCGGCGACCCCAGAAACTATGGACTCGATGCCAATTTCGCCTGTTTTCGGCCATCTTCACTTCAGACACCCTTCCTCGGCCCCCTGCCTCAGGCCTCGGCGACCCCAGAAACTACGGGTCTGAGGCAATTTCGTCCGTTTTTGACCGTTCTCACACAGGGGCCCCCGCGCACCCCACCCACGGGGGCGGTAGTGGGGCCTGACCCCCCAGTTTTTGTCGCCAGGCCTCAAGGCACGTGCGTGCCGAGACTGGTGCCAATCGCTCCAGCCGTCGCAGCGGGGCATGGTGGACATCTTGTTTCGCTCCCCTTCCCGCCCCCCATGCTGAGGGAGGCTGAACCCGGACTCCCACTTCATCGGGAGTGTCGCCACTCACCTCGGCGACCCCGGAAACTACAGATTCAACACCGATTACGGCTGTTTTCAACTGATTTATGCAGTGTTTGTTGCCAGGCCGCAAGGGACACGCGTGCCAGGTTTGGTGCGCATTGCTCCAGGCGTTCCAGCATGGCATGGTGGACATTTCGTTTCGCACCCCTTCTCACCCCCCACGCCGAGGGGGGCCTGAACCCGGACTCCAACTGTGTCGGGAGCGTCGCCGCTCATCTCTGCGACCCTGGAAACTATGGACTCGACGCTGATTTCAGCCGTTTTCGACCATTTTCATGCGGAGACCCCCGCGTACCCCTGCCCCCAGGGGCACTGGGGGGACTGACAGTGTTTGTCGCCAGGCTGCAAAGTGTATGCGTGCCAGGTTTCGTGTCGATCGGTTCAGGCATGCCAGCAGGGCATGGCGGATGTTGTGTTTCGTACCCCTTCTTGCCCCCCACGCCAAGGGGGGGCTGAACCTGGACTCCAACAGCATCAGGAGCGTTGCTGCTCACACCGGTGACCCCGCAAACTGTGGATTCGACGCGGTTTTCAGCCGTTTTTGACCATCTTCTCACGGGGACCCCTGTGTACCCCCACCCCCAGGGGTGCTAGCAGGGTCTGATCCCCGCAGTGTTTGTCGCCAGGCTTCAAGGCATATGCATGCCAAGTCTGGCGCCAATCGCTCCAGGCGTCGCAGTGGGGCATGGCGGATGTCTAGTTTCGCACCCCTTCTTGCCCCCCACATCGAGGGGGGACCAAACCCAGACTCCAACTGTGTTGGGAATGACGCCGCTCATCTTGGCGACCTCGGAAACTGTGGATTTGACGCCGATTTCAGCCGTTTTTGACCGTTTTCACGTGGGGACCCCCATGTACCCCCACCCCCGGGGGCGCTAGGGGGGCCCGCCCCTGCAGTGTGTGTCGCCAGGCCGCAAGGTGTATGCGAGCCAAGTTTAGTGCCGATCGCTCACCTCAGCGACCCCAGAAACTAAGGAACCGACGACGATTTTGTCTGTTTTTGACCGTTTTCAGGCGAGGGCCCCAGGGCACCCCCATCCCTGGGGCGTTAGGGGGCCTGACCCCCCGGCATGTCTGTCGCCAGGCGGCAAGGCTTCCTCATGCCGGGTTTGGTGCGCATCGCTCCAGTCGTTCCAGCAGGGCATGGCGGACGTTGTGCCTCGCACCTGTTCTTGCACCCCACACTGAGGGGGGGTGAACCTGGATTCCGACGGTGTCGGGAGCATCGCCGCTCGCCTCGGCGACCCCGGAAACTACTGATTTGATGCCAATTTTGGCTGTTTTTGACCATTTTCACGTGGGGGGCCCTGCGCACCCCTGCCCCTGGGGGTGCTAGGGGGCCCCAACCCCCGCAGTGTTTGTGGCCAGGCCGCTAGGCTTCCGCATGCCGAATTTGGTGCTAATCGGTCCAGGCGTTCCAGCGGGGCATGGCGGATGTTTTGTTTCGCACCCCTTCTTGCCCCTCACGTCGAGGGGGGCCAAACTCAGACTCCAACGGAGTTGGGAGCATCATCACCCATCTCGGCGACCCCGGAAACTACGGATCCGACGCTGACTTCGGCCGTTTTTGACTATTTTCATGCAGGGGCCAGGCCGCTAGGCTTCAGCATGCCGAGTTCGGCGCCAGTCAGTCCAGGCGTTCTAGCAGGGCATGGCGGACGTTTTGTCTCACACCCTTTCTTGCCCCCCACGTTGAGGGGGGGCCGAACCCGGACTCCAATGGCATTGGGAACATCGCCGGTCATCCCGGCGACCCCGGACACTGTGGACTCGACTCTGATTTCGGCCGTTTTTGGCCGTCTTCATGCGGGGACCCCCGCGTACCCCCACCCTCGGGGGTGCTAGGGGCCCCCGCCCCCCGCAGTGTTTGTGCCCAGGCCGCCAGGCTTCCGCATGGCGAGTTTGGCACCAATCGGTCCAGGCATCACAGCGGAGCATGGTGGACCTTTTGTTTCGCACCCCTTCTCGCCCCCCACGTCGAGGGGGGGCCGAACCCGGACTCCCACAGCGTCGGGAGCGTCGCCGCTCGTCCCGGCGACCCCAGACACTGTGGATTTGACGCCGATTTCAGCCGTTTTCGGCCGTCTTCACGCGGGGACCCCCGCATACCCCTGCCCCCAGGGGTGCTAGGGGCCCCCGACCCCCGCAGTGTTTGTGGCCAGGCCGCTAGGCTTCCTCATGCCGGGTTTGGCGCCAGTCGGTCCAGGCGTTCCAGCAGGGCATGGGGGACGTTGTGTTTTGCACCCCTTCTTGCCCCCCACGGCGATGGGGGGCCGAACCCAGACTCCAACGACGTCGCGAGCATCGCTGGTCGTCTCAGTGACCCCGGAAACTATGGACTTGACACCGATTTTGGCCGTTTTTGGCCGTCTTCACGCGGGGACCCCCGTGTACCCCCACCCCCGGGGGCGCTAGGGGCCCCCAACTCCCGCAGTGTTTGTGGCCAGGCCGCTAGGCTTCCACATGCCAGGTTTGGCGCCAGTCGGTCCAGGCGTTCCAGAAGGGCATGGGGGACATTGTGTTTCGCACCCCTTCTTGCCCCCCACGGTGAGGGGGGGCCGAACCCAGACTCCAACAACGTCGGGAGCGGCAACGCTCATCTCAGCGACCCTGGAAACTGTGGATTTGACGCCGATTTTGGCCGTTTTTGACCATTTTCACGTGGGGACCCCCACGTACCCCCACCCCCAGGGGCGCTAGGGGGCCCTGACCCCCGCAGTGTTTGTTGCCCGGCCGCAAGGTGTATGCGTGCCGAGTTTCGTGCCGATCGCTCCAGGCGTTGAGGAGCCTATGCGAGACATACATACATACATACATACATACATACATACATACACACACACACACACACACACACACACACACACCCAGGCTCTTCTTTATATATATAGATATCAAGCTGATCAGAATGATCACCGATCTGAATGCTGATATTGTTTTCTGTCTTGCCATTCTGTCCATGCTTACATGTCCATGCTTTATGTTTATACAAAGTACATGTGGTGCCTTATTTTTTTTAAAACACACACACACACACACACACACACTTTTTTTTTTAAAGTTAAAACATTATTTTGGTTATTGGAAGAGGTGGATTCATGATGTATAGGTATCAGGCAATCAGCAATATACATAGCTGCCCTTTTGCTGAAAATGTGCAGCACACTAGAATCCAGGTGTATCCAACAAACTGCTGGAAGGTTTAGGATATATAAAGTATTTCTTTACACAGAACACAATTAATTAATGAAAGCTGCTGTGAGAAGATGTGGTGATGATGATCACTTTCCTAGGTGGTCTTGAAAGAGGATTACAGTACACAAATCATGGAGAACAACCTTGTTCTAGCAGTCATAGCAGTAGCAATAACTAGCAGTCATGATAGCTACATGCTACCTCAAGGCTCAGAGGCAGTATGCTGAGGAACAGCAGGAGAAGGGGTATTGCCTTCATCTCAGGCTTGGGATTTCCAGAGGCATCTGTGGGAAACAAAATGCTGCCCTGCCATGACTTCAGACTGATTCAGCAAGACGTAGGCTCTTCCAATTTTTCCACATTTTGTTTTATTAAAATTAGTTTCTAGGTAAACATGTTAACCTGCACGTATTTGGGTTGTTGCTGTTTTGCTATTGACTTATGAACCAATCCCATCTGGGATTGGGCCAGTGTGTGGAAGGGTTTATGACAGTGAAACAGAGTTCTGCTGTTGTAAAATGGCTTCCTGCAGCCATTTTGAGCACACTGTATAACCAGTGACAGTGCAGGAGGCTTGCTGCCAGACCAGCACAGATAAATGCAGTGACTGCAGGGGCAGAATGGGGCAGGGAAGGGGAGCAATGGGGGTCAACTCAGGTGGGACCGGGGGTGGGGAGGGAGGCAGACAGGGGACATTATCGGGACTCATGTGCACCAATATCATAGTCCTGTTCATCTCCCTTATTGCCACCATTACACACCTCAGAGTTACACCTATTAAACAGACATAAATCCAAAGAGACACATGACAGTGGTGGAGACTTTCTATGGGGTAAACAAAAAAAGTCCTCTGACTTTTCTGCCTGCTCCTTTCCTGTGCATGCTCCAGTGCATGCTTCATTGGTGCCACTGTATTAGTGGCAGGAGGGAGGATTTGGGTAGGATTGGGCTGTTAAATTCTGCTCCCAGCATACCTGGAAGCTACAGCATGCAATCACCTGCGCTAAATTTCTGGCTATGCGTCTGCTTGCAAATAGGCTCTCTGCTTATCATCAGCAGTCAGTTTTGTGAATAAGGCAGAAAAAAAGTCTAGAAGACAGTGGTTTAATTGGTAGCTCCCTTGACCAACTGGGCCATTGGCCACGGCTCCCCATTAGGGCTGTAATCCTATACATTATATAGGGTGGCAGATTTTTGTGAGGATTTTGCGGCTTCCCTGGCTGGTTTCTGCGGCTCCCGGGGCAGCCTCAGCTCACACTTTGGGAATCACTTTTTAAGGATATGCTGGTAACATTCAGGCTGGGAGCAAGATAAATCTGGGGATCCAGAAGACTGTCTAGGTACCATGAGTGAAAGACCTTATAAGGGACATTAGGGAGCAACTTGTTTCCTGTCCGAAATAACCATCAGTAAATGGGCAAAAGTTTCAGTTTTACAGGCCAGGGCTGTTTGAAATTCTAGAGTAGTCATGTCAGATTACCATCAGTAACAATGATGTGCATACATTTTGTTCACTTCATGCAGATGGTATTATTTAAGAACCCTGCACAAGCTGTGTGAGCTTCTTATTCCTGACAAGGATGCAACGGGTGATAACGTTGTCATGGAAATATATGAATGCAATTGAAAAATCCAGCAATTCACTATATTATTTATGGTGGTATGTTAGGTCACCAAAGCATAACGTATATGGTGTGAGAGCTTTCTTGACTATCACCATCCATTTATTCTTGGGCTGACGCTCGGGATTTCACTCCACCCAACAACTTGAGTTAGGGAGCAATCCTAACCTGGAGTTCGGCCAGCACAAGTTAGGCCAGCAAAGTTTGGCTGGCACAAGAGCCACTGTAAGCACATTTGGACCACTTTCGGAGTCAGGGAGGATGGTGCACGTCTGTGTACTGGCCTCTCCGTCTCCAAGAGTAGTCCAAACATACATACTTTATGGTGGCCCTTGTGCCGGCCAAACTTTGCTGGCCTAACTTGTGCTGGCTGAACTTCAGGTTAGGATTGCACTCATAGATGCATAGTTTTATTTATATCCTGGAACAGGCAGAGAATAACTGAGGGTGCAGTCCTAACCTGGAATTAGGCCGGTAAAGTTAGGCCAGCAAAGTTTGGCTGGCATAAGGGACACCATGAAGTATGTTTGGACCACTCTCGGAGTCAGAGAGGCCAGCACACAGACGTGCGCCATCCTCTCTTGACTCCGAGAGTGATCCAAATGTGCTTTTGGGTAGCCATTGTTCTGGCCAAACTTTGCTGGCCTAAGTGTTCCGGCCTAACTCCTGGTGAGAATTGCTCTCTGAATTTAATATACCCTCATATAAATTTCCACGTGTCTCTATAGAGCTGTATAAGTATTATAGCACAGCAGTCTGTGAGCTTGGCTTTATTTTCATTGCCAATCCCAGGAGATTAGGCTCATGCTTTCCACCTCTGCATACCTGAGAGCTGTGGGCTTCAGCTGCAAGTTGAGCCTCAGGAGAGTTATCCCAGCAGCACTCCATCAATACCCATTTCTTGTGGCAGCTTAGTTTGATGTTTGCTGGCAGCTGCGTGTCAGAAAGCAAATGCCTCTAAAAGCGACTTCGGAGGTGTTTGGAAGTCAGAAGACAAAAGGCTTCTAGCGATGGATGATTTATTGGTTGGAGCTATGCGTCGAGAACAACTGCATTGTGTTTCATAACTGGGTGGTGTTCAGGGGAGAGCGTATGAAATTGAGTTGAGCTTTATGTAATGCATTTCATACCCAAGGTGCCAAAACACTTTATAAAGCAATGAGTAGGAGCGGTAAGGGGTAAGCAAACAGAGCAGCCTTTTTGTGTGCACAGCTGTCACTCAGATGAAGCTTTGTAACTTTCCTCATTACAGAAAAGGATTGGCCAAGGCGATTTCAATTATTCCCCCCCCCCCCATAATCTTCACACGTCCCTTAACTCCCACTTACTTACATCTCAGGGAGATGTAGTTGGGTGTTTTCTGACATTAGATTGACTTTATAGGGTTGTCACCAATCGGGTTGATAAATCTGGCATTTATGTAACGCTTCATTCTTTATGTTACAGTCTTTTGTGGTAAAATCTATGCTTCAAAATATCAGTGGCACGCAGCTCTGCACAGATTTTTGCCACATTTCTCACTTGTGGTCACGTGATTGGGGAACCATGTCTTCTTATTTTAGCCCTATTGAATTAGAAAGAGGATTATGTAGTGGGGATGGAAAGATCTGCACTGCCTGTCACCATGGTTTCAAGTGATGCCTGGACAGCTGCTATATGTGAATGAATAGCAGTGGGTCATGGCAGGAGGGCATAGGATTTTAAAATTGCAGGAACTCCTGCTTCCTGTTAGTCACTCTCTAGCGTGCAGGCTGATTACCTGCATGTTTGGTTCTTCAGTGCGGCAAGAATATTAGGCAAGAAGTTGCAAACTCTACTACAGTAAAACAAAGGTACTTGTAATGGGTGTATGGGGGGGCGTGTCATTGAAACCCAGTGATTTGGAAGTGATGTAATATGTCACTAGGCCTCCAAATGCAGAGCCATTCAACAGAGGCTGCACACATTTTTTTTTCTGAGATGGGCTGTCTTAATTCTAATAGAATGAGTTTTGTAACAAAGATTAATTAAAGATTAAGATTGAAAAATAATATAAGCAATATGAATAGAGATGAAGAGATCAACAGAGTGCTAGTTTAAATAGTTTGACTTCCCAGCTTCATCTATGTTTATTCTATTTCTGTGCTTTATATAGTAGGTTCTTCCCTTTTAGTTTATTATTTTATTGACTTTTATTATAAATTAGAGATAGATAATTATAGGTATAATTAACTTTTCTTACTTGAGTTTGCTAAGTAACTGTGAAATTATTGAAATTATTGAAGATTTGAATGAATAATGAAAATTGACGTAGTTTTGTGAATCATAATGATTATATCCTTTCAGATGGAATATATGATAACGGAAATTACTAAATTTTGCATTTACATGTTACTCTCGTACTGCCTCACTTCCTATTGTTTAATCCTATGTATACCCATCCTATGTAACTGACTATCCTTTTCCTGTATCTTTATAATTATAAAATCAATAAAATCATCTCCAAAAAAAAAAAAAAAAACAGAGGCTGCACACGAAGCCCTTGTGGGTTTCAGGAAGCATCCCTGGAGGTGTTTTAAAAAATACTTCTGGTTTTCAGCAGTGCCAGAGGAGCACCAGGGTAGCCCTTTGCCCCCACCAATCCTAGTAAGCCAGTGGGATGTTCGGGAGTAACAGGACAGAACATGAAGAAAGTGGGACCTCTGGGTATGTGTGTTGGAAGTGGGTGAAGGACTGGTGCATGTGCCAATGGCTTCACTGACATCCTGACCTCCATTTTGCCCCCAACATGCTTTCTTCCTTCTACTCAAACTTGTGCCAGCAAAAGAGCTTATGCAGATCCGAACAGACCTATTAGCAACCACACAGAAGCGGAGATGAGTAAAGATGCAGCAGAGCCTGTGCTGGTGTCATTGAGTTAGGACTGGGCTGTAAGGCATGATGGCAGATTCCCAGCATAACAGTGTGAGCACAGCAGTGTCTGAGCACAGATGAACAACAGAGTCACCATGTTCTGTGTGTGGAAAAAGATGCCCTTTTTTTAATCAATCACAGTTGTTTTAGATCACCTCAGCAGATCATTTGAGGCAACATGGCAGCCACATGGCAAGTCGCTTTAGACCTTTCCACAAGGAAGCTCTTACTTCCTCAAGGAAGGGCACATTTTTCCAATGCAGTGGCTTACCATGTGGATGCGAGGATGATCTCTGTGCCACTTCAGATCCTTGGAGTCGGGAGCTATTTGTGATGATCTAGATAAAATGTCCTGATAGATATGGCGAGTCAGTGTGTCACTCATAATGCGGTAATAGCCACTTTTGTACATGTGCATTCCCGAGTTGCCAGAAAGCTGCTTTGACATGACCAGGCTTCCCTCATTCTAACAGCCTAATTCTATCCCCCACCAGCCCAGAGCACGCAGCACCTCTGACGGAGTTAAAGGTGCATGCTCTGGTTGCGGTGGTGACCAGATGGCCTGGGAGAGGCAAGTAAAAATAATGTTTACTCACCTCCCTGTAGGCCCCCTGGCCTCCAACAGTTCTTTGCAGACCCATTCCAGCTGTTTAGCTGGCATAAACTAATAGGTCAAAGGGGGTTAGGATCTCAGTGTGTGCCACTGCCACCAAGATCTGCCCCCAAGCCAGTCCTGGCCTGGCCCACTCGCCGCCTTCAAACCACCCACAATCCTCCCCTGAACGGCACTGCTGCCACCTACCTGCTCCAGCATGGGTTTGACAGCTTGCTGCTGCTGGGATGGGGCTTCCCTGCTTCTATGTCATAATTAGTGAGCCGCCTGCTGCTGGAGAAGCGCACGTGACGGCAGCCGAGGACACTGTACTGATGGGTCATGACATTCATTAGTGTACAGCAGGGGTCAGGGAACGTTTTTACCTTTTACCCCAAAATATATTTAGATACGCCAACGTTACCCCCCCCCCCCCCCGCCAGAACAAAAGAAAAAAAATTACATATTGGAACCCATTGCTTTTTATTTGATTAATTAATGAACTTAATTAATGCTATGTAAATATGAAGTTGTAAAGAGTTTGGGTACACCTGCAGACCTTGAGAGAATAGAATTCAACCCTTCTGGGTTACAACTAGCTTACCTTTTTGACAACAGGTTTAGGTGCTTGGACTTAAGATTTCTCTCTATAATGAATTCAGATTGGCTCTGGCTCTCTCTCACACAGGCCAGCAACAGCAGTTCTGATTTTGTTTTTGTTTTCTGCTGTTCGCCTTGCCTCGTTGCCTCCCGCCTCTCTCCGTGTCCCTGACTCCCTGTGCAGGCGCAGGCACCCCAGCCCTCCCCCCGCTCGCTTGCCCACCCGCCCCACTCCTTGGGACAGCAAGACAAGGCAAACCCAGGGAGAGCCCTAGCTGCTCACAAGCAAAGAAGCACATCCACAGAAGTCCTCTCAACACACACACACACACATACACACACACACACACACATACACACACACACACGTACGCGCCTGCGGGCACATGCACACACACACGCACCTCAGCCGCTCACCAGAGCCTCCCCCACGCCTGCACGTCTCGCGTCCCTGCCGGGCTCCTGGGTGGCGGTGATGGCGGCAGCTCCTCGGCCTCCCCACCCGGAGCTGGTTTGGGCTCTTCCCTGGCATTGAGCACCGCCGACTCCACGGCTGCCTGAGTGCCAGCCGGGAGCAGGTATGCGCCGGCCTCGCTGCCCGGAATAGGCTTGGTCTCACTGGCTCCCCCATCACCCGGCACCGCCACAGTTGCAGCCATGGCCGCCATTTTCTCTGCTGTTGCTTCCTTCTCCCTCTACCAGCAGAGGGATCGATAACCACGGCCTTCTTCGCTGCCTGGGAAGTGAGGGGAACGCTGCCTACTGGGGGCCAAGTACCTTGCCGCTTCTAATCTCCTATTGGAAGCAAGGGAAATCCATCAAGCGTGAGAGGAACTTCCCATTGGTCAGAAGAGAGAACGTTGGTCATGAAGGAAGGATGAGGGAAAAGGGGGCGGGGCATACTCCTATCTGTCCATTACCCCCAGGAATTTCATTTTTACCCCATTTGGGGTAATTTACCCCTGTTCCCTGACCACTGGTGTACAGGTACCCTAGGATTGGACCGAACGACACAGCCCAAGCTTAGCACTTGGCACACAAAAAGGCTGAGTTAATGGGGAAGGAATGGCTGGTGCCTGTGATACTGCTGCTTTGGGGATTCATTTTGACTTGTGTTTTCTGAAAATTCAAAGTGGGGGCGTTCCCTTCAGCAAAGCTTCTCGTACTTAATTAGTATGAATAAGAAGCCTGGAAATGGGCAAAGCATTCCTTTTGTTTCTCCATGACACCATTATTCATCTCTCCAAAAGGTAAAAAAGAATCAAATAAAGGAGCTACTTTCAGGCCCCCAAAATAGAACAGCGCTTTGCAAGCTTCCCACACACTGCTCTTCCCATGTAGCAAGCCCAAGCCACGGCACTGCAGAGCTCTCTGTCTTGCTCTCCCACAAGGCTCTGCTCTAGTCTGGCTGAACGCTTCTCCGCATATTCCAGGCTCCTCCTCACCTAAACCTCCTCTGGAGAAGCTCAAGGACTACGGCGTGTGACGAGTATCAGAGGGGAGGCCGGAGAAGGACATGCGGCCCTTGGTTACAGCAAGAATTGCACATGCACCCTGCGGAGAAGAGAGAGGGGCAGCACTTTGATACGAAGTGTTGCACTTCATATCTGCAGACTCAGCATATTCTGCCCCAATCACAGGGTCACTTGTCCATGGTCACCAAAATGACAGTGAAGACTGAGAAAAGGCTGGAAGATGGCCGTCACCCATCCGTCACTCTTCCCCTTGCAGACTCACTGCACTGTTAACAGCATAGGTCACAGGATCATAAATACGCTTATCACTCATTAACCAGACCTAATTTGTTCCTGAAAATGGCCCTACCAGCAAAGATCTGGATGAGAACAATTTTTGCATCCCATTAAATGGCAAAAAATTCTAACTCATTCCATTCCAGGTGCACCCTAAATGCATATCGTAAAGGGAAAAAAAAGTTGTGTGACACTATAAAATAGAAAAAAAACCAACCAATTCCATATCAATAAATAAAATTAATAAAAAAATAATAAAGTCAATGTACTTTAATAATGTGTATCAATTGAGGGCACAACCCTAATATCCAACTTTCCAGCACCAGGGTAAGGTCAATGCAGCTCTGAGGTAAGGGAACAAACATTCCTTCACCTTGAGGAGGCCTCTGTCTGTGACTACCCCTCCCCCACTGCAGAATGCAGCACATGCCCCATTGGCACAGCTATGCTAGTGCTGGGAAGTTGGTTCGACGTTTGTCCCCTTGCCTCATGCTAAGCTGCTGCTCCTCCTAACATGGTTAGGATGCAGCACTGGTCAGTTGACCCACCTGTTCCAGTGCAAGTTAGGATTGTGCTCTGAGCTTGGCTATGCACTACCCATCAGGCAGTGCACCTCACATAGCTTCTTAGTGCACTTTTTAATAGCGGTCTCAGCTCACATGGACCGCACGCCTCTTTCTGGACTGTATGAACATTTTGGTAAGGATAAAGAAATATGGTATTAATATTTGCAGTATATATAAGAGAAAACCCACATAGCAAATGTACAGATAGCGGGGGATGAGTGCAATGTAGAAATAACATGTGACTAAGGAAACCATGTGTCAGCTGAAATCTCTCCAACGCCTTCCTGTAAAAGTCATTTAGAGCCAGTTCTTTGGAGTTGTAAGGCTGGGACAGTAATTAGATGCACCAAGTCCCTTTCTTTTCTACCTTGATTTATTTTTAATGTTGTGGAAAATTAAATAATTTGCTGTCCAGTGAGAGCAAATGGTTTGATTCCTCTGAAAGGTGCACACTCTCAGGCTAAGTGCTTGGCTGCTTCATGTGAATACAAGTTGGCAGCACACAAAAGACAGAAACTCATGACAGTTTCCAGGGCTTTCCATAAGGACCAGATTGAGAGCGCAATCCTAACCTGGAGTTAGGCTGGCACAGTTAGGCCAGCAAAGTTTGGCCAGCACAAGGAACACCGTAAAGAATGCTTGGCCTACTCTCAGAGTCAGAGGGCCCAGCACACAGACGTGTGTCATCCACCATGACTAATTGCGTTTTACAGTGGCCTTTTTTCCCGGCCAAACTTTGCTGGCCTAACTTGTGCCAGCTGAACTCCAAGTTAGGATTGCGCCCCCCTCCTCTTTATTTCTTCCAGCACCCCTCATGGTCTTTGTTCATCTGTTCCATCTTCTTTCTCTTCTCAGGTTCACGTGAATCTATCTTTACAGCTCATACTCACATCTAGCTATATTTTGGTAGTTAACCCTTGACACCAGGGCTGGCTTTAAGGCAATGTGACCAATGTCATCACATTGGGCCCCACGTTTCAGGATGCTCCGCACCAGCACAGTGAGCATATCACCTGCTGCTGCAGTCTATGGGCTGTAAGTCAGTGGGGCGAGCAGAGCAGCTTTACCTTGGACCCTCCCACGCCTCCTAACTGCCCCAACTGGAAGCAGTTGCCGGTAATGTCATCAGATCACCACCAACTATTTCCAGGTATCGTGCACTGCACCACAAGCGTTTTACTTGGTGAGTGGGGGGCATGTGGGAAGGATGGGGGCCAGTGCAGGAATGCCCCACATTGGGCCCCGCCACTGCTAGAGCTGGCCCTGCTTGACACAAAGCCATGTTACAAATGGGGATCCTTTTAACTTTAGTAACACATTGGGAACTCTTTATCCATGGGTTTGGCCTCTGTGAATGCCCCCTGCACCTCAAAAGACCTCCAGGACGCCACTTCTGGTTCGCGCCTGCAACTTCCGCTTGTGTCTGGGAGGTGTTCTGAGGTGCAGAAAGCCTGCTGCCCACTTCTTTGGCCTTCCCTGGCCTCAGGACATCTCTTGGACAGACAAGAAGGTTCATGCCTATAACTTTCAGTTGCTTCCATGAGGTTTCTGAGGTGCAGAGAGGCCGATTGGTCTTCCTGAATCTCAGAACACCTCTCGGTTGTAACCAGAAGTCAAGGAGTGCAAACCGGAAGTGGCTTCACCACACACTGAGCAGTCGGATCAGGTCTGCTTTGCACAGAAGGGGAATCTGGCAGAGCTGAGAAGCAGCTGGTGGCTTGGTAGGAGTCAGGCCAGGTTCCAGCTTCTCTCTCAGCTTTGACTAGCAATCATCAGCAAGTTGATGATAAGGCTTAAGAATAACTAATCGCATCCTACTTTTAATGTGTCCCACTTCACATGAGAGGCTTTACAGTGCCTGCAAAGCACCATAAACCACACTGCAGCCAGATAAATAGCAGGGTGGGATCTACAATGTAACACCATCAGTGCCTACATACAGGTGGATGTATCTTAAGACTTCCATAGGGACCCTGCAGATGACTGAAGGAAGTCTTGTGACAGTCTTGTCCGTTCTGGCTACTGGGCAAATAGAATCAATTGCTATGCTTCACCATAACCCTCTTGCATCTGGTAGACATTGAGCATGCAATCCTAACTTGGAGTTAGGCTGGCACAAGGGCCACCGCAAAGCGCATTTGGACTACTTTCAGGGAGAATGGTGCATGTCTGTGTGCTGGCCTCTCTGACTCCGAGAGTGGTCCAAACATACTTTATGGTGTCCCTTGTGCCGGCCAAACTTTGCTGGCATAACTGTGCCAGCCTAACTTCAGGTTAGGATTGCGCCCTAAAACAGTATTGAGTATGCACGAATAACATTGTGTTGTCTTGTCATGTATCAGGGCTTGGCTCAGACTGTTTGGATTACTACTAGTTTTTCTGACCACTCTGCCTATGAGCCAGAGACACAGTTAGAAGTGGACTTGGAATGGCATGTGGGAATTATATTGGTGCTACATCCACTGCTATGAATGTCTGGCTTTTCTACTATCGCATTGGTGTGAGCCTGAAATCCATTCACAAGCCTTCCATTGACATCTGGTTGGATAAGCCATCTGAATAGAATTGTCCTGGTAGGTATGTGAGAGAACAAGCAGAATTTGCCTTCTTTCCTGGAGAAAAAGGATTTGAGAAAAAGGATCAGGGGTTTCAATTAATGGACCAGTTTAAAACTCAGCTCCCCCACATACTTCCATTAGTCACTTGCCGTCAAATGTGGAGGCCTTTATTTCAAGCCACATGTGCAGTACCCAGAAATCAGGAGCTTTATGTATTCATCGGCAGAAGGTTCCCTGCTGCCCTGTCATACTTTGCAGTGACACCAGCTTTTGTTCGGATTAAGAGGGATTCCCTCTGCTTCTCCCTGCCTCCCACCCCCGGATACATGCAGATCCTGCTAAAGGACATGGTGACATGCTGTACTTAATACCTTAGAAACTCCCTTTCCTCTCACATTTTGCATTTGGATTTTTTAAATGCCCATGTTTTTTTCTCTGCATTTAAAGCCTTAGTGCCAACCCCTTCCTGGGACTGATAGTAAGGACCAGTTTAGCTCAGCAAGGGAGAAAAGCTGCAAAGCACTTTGTGCTTTGCAAAACACATACACACGCACACACAACTTTTTCAGAAATGCTAGATCTTTCTGCTACACAATGGGCATAGAAGGCAGTGCTACTGAGCGTCAGGGTGATTCAATTATATTTGGGGCTAATGCGAATATTTATTGAAGATGCATGAGTTGGCGGGCAAACATGGGAAAATATAATATGTGGGTTGTTAAAAAATAAATCTGATAAAGTGCCACATCTATAAAACCTGGAATTCCAAAACTGACTCAGATGTGCATGGGTGTCTTTGAATCTTCTGACTGGTGCATTCGCTATTCAGACATTAAGTTCTCACACATACGCAATTGTGGAAGTAATTCCTGAGCCTGCACAAATGTTGTATCTCCAATTCTCCACTCAAGGAAGAGCAGAGCTACCCCTAAGAGGTGAGATCAAATGCCATCAGACACATGAATTCAAGGACATTGTTGAGGGGGAGGGGACCTCCTGGACTTCTCCTACAGCAGAAATGATGACATCAGCAGCAAGAGCTGTCGGGGATCACATTTGAAACCTTTTGTTAAAGGACCTGGGCTAAATGTGCATCAAGGGTTAAACAGCCAGCTACTTGTGGGGGAAGGATAACCCCTGCCCAAGAACCATTATAGCCACAGAGGTTTGAGCAGTTGGTAATGTGAAACTTTTTTTTAAGTTTGTCCTGATGCTAAGAACCACTGCTGTAGAGGACCCATCCATTAGGGAAGGTGATGCAGGTTACATCAGTGGCAAAAGGGCACCCCAAGTCTTCTGCCACTTGAACCTCTCTGTAGCCTGCCACAGATGCAATCCAGACTGTTTGGCTTCTGCCCACTAAAAGAGTGGATCGAAAGTGGATTACTAAAAGCGAAAGTGGATCGCTTGCTTCCCTACTTTGCTCCAGGCACAGTTTCTTCAAACATGGAAGTGCAGTGGTGTAATTTATGAGCTCTGCTGCCAGTTCTGAACCAGATACTTTTGCAAGGATTTCCTACAAGCTATCCTTCACCTAGCTGGTAGGCTGGGGAAAGACAAATACCATTTTATGAATGTATGAACAATTCTCTTTCCCAGAATTGTGAAAGAGGACATGAGATCACCATCATTTTTCCTACCATGAAAACTAGCACAGCCAGGGAAAAAAAGCAAAGCAAAAATCAAAGAAAATTAAAGAAAATAACCTACTGTACTTCCTTGAGATGACATTCATTTTATCGCCATCAGGAAGTACTATACAGGCTGAAAAATGGTAATGTTTGCAAAAGCCAGTACTGTAGTAGGTTCTAGCCCAGCTCAGAACAGCAGCTTATTCCAATTTAGCCTCTCCTATTCCTATTTATACCCTCCAGCTTCCCTACAGGGAATTGTGGGAATAAACAGGCCGCAGGTGAGAGTGATTTGTGGGGACGGCTGCTAGTCATCCCTTGATTGGTTTAATTTACATTTAGGCTTTCTTGTTGACTTTTTGTGTGCAAATGCATTGTTTTGGAGAGAAGATAAAATGCAAACAGCTGACCTAGTAGAAGAATAAAAATAAACTGATGGATAAGCAGGCACTGTAACTACAGTATGTTTATAGTGCCACTGCTCATGGAAAGATCAAAGTTGACAGATCAAATTAATCATGAAACGAGCCTGTGCTGGGAAGCCAGGATTGCCATATTACTCAGGTCACTTTTTTTTTCTTCATGGAGTTTTGGTTTCCCATCTGGTGCCATTTTTGGCCATTAAGTGGCCCAAATTGCCAGCTTTCATTTTTCAAAAAGGCAAGTTTTTAGATGCTCTGGAAGCTGAGATATGAGCCAAAATTGCAGGTAGTATTCTGTGCGCTTAGAAGAGCCTGCTTCCTTCTTCCATTCTTTTGGCCAGTGACAAAAGGTATCTAGGATCCCTGAGGATCTGGGATTGGGAAGCAGAGAGAGAGAGAGAGAGAGAGAGAGAGAGAGAGAGAGAGAGAGAGA
>JAJKFI010000005.1:15348701-15437181 GCA_029204185.1 Lerista edwardsae
AGAGAGAGAGAGAGAGAGAGAGAGAGAGAGAGAGAGAGAGAGAGAGAGAGTACTTTCTTCCCTTTCTAGACTTGCCAGGTTTTTGAAATGACAATAAGGGACACACAGGTATCGGGATATTGCTTTCTATCAAACCACTCCATGGTTACCAGAAATAATATAAAAATTATGCAGTTAGCTGTGGTGAGGCAGCAGCAAACAGCGGCAGCAGCAACATTTTAGAATGGGATTTTTAAGTCCTGTTCAACATTGATACGAGGCACAATTTTTAAATCTTATATGGGAAGTCCCTTCTAAAGGGACATCTGACAAGTCTATCCCTTTCATAAATGTGTTCTTCCCTTTCATAGATTTAGAAAAAGCTTATAATCACAGTTCAGTTTGAAATTTACTAGTTCCTTTATGAAGCTAGTTTGTCTTTTCCCCCTTCCCTCTGGATGAAAGTGAAACTTTTCATAAAATAAAGTGGAGAAATTCAGGATTTTAGTCTTTCTGTGATTGGGCAGCACAGCAGTCCCCAACCCCTGTAGTAGTAGAGACAGGAGATTATGATCCAATTCATGGTTTATTAAACAGTTTGAAAGGTGATTTAGCTAGGTCTTAAAAAATTTAAAGGCATATACATCTGCATACAAGTCTGTAAGCATAAAGTTTCTACAGGCAACTGACTGTTAGTTTTGGCCTGGGAAATAGTGCAAGGGGGAAATCTTGGCTGCTATTCGAAGGGCTTTCTGCGGGTGTGAGTTTTGGCTGGAAATGTAAACCAGCCTTAGCTCAACCTCTAAACTACAAAACTAACAATGTGCTACATTGCAGGGTTGTGGTAAGCTACAATTTCTTAATCACAAGCTCCCCAAACTGTGGGCACTTTGTAAAAAAATGTACTACAATGGCATTGCAATGACTATTTTAACATTGTTGAAAACCAGCCATTTAAAAATATGCAAAAAATTGAATTGGAAAGAGAATGCTATTGTCCTTACTGCTATTTGGGGGTGATGGGGAGGTACTGTTATCCAATCACAGTTCTGCAAAAATCCCCAGTTTGTTTCTCAATTGTATTCTACAGACAGTCTCATTAATGCCCCAGGAAAGAGAGAGAACTTCAAGAGCAGTAACGTCTACCTTTGCTTCTGTGTTTCTGGAGTGTCTGTGTGTGTGGGGGGGCGGGGAGAGGGAACAACAAATTCCAAAGGATGATTGGTAAGAAGCCACCTAGCATTATGTTTTGTGTAAGCCTACACTATTGTAATTTATAGATATTGTTGTTCAGTCACTAAGCCGGGTCCGACTCTTTGCAACCCCATGGACCATAGCACGTAAGGCCTCCCTGTCCTCCACTAGCTTCCAGAGTTTGCCCAATTTCATGGTCATTGCTTCGGTGACACTATCTAACCATCTCATCCTCTGCCGCCCCCTTCTCCTTTTGCCTTCAATCTTTCCCAGCATGAAGGTCTTTTCTAAAGATCCTTCTCATGAGGTGGCCAAAGTATTTGAGCTTCAGCTTCAGGATTTGTCCTTCCAGGGAGCAATCTGGCTTGACTTCCTGGAGGATTGACCGATTGGATCTCCTTGCAGTCCAGGGGACTCTCAAGAGTCTTCCCCAACACCGTAATTCAAAAGCATCTATTCTTCGGCGCTCCGCCTTTCTTATGGTCCAGCTCTCACATCCATACATTACTACTGGGAAAAACATAGCTTTGACTATGCGAACCTTTGTTGGCAAGGTGATGTCTCAGCTTTTTATTAAGTTGTCTAGGTTTGCCATAGCTTTCCTCCCAAGAAGCAAACGTCTTTTAATTTCATGGCTGCAGTCACCACCTGCGGTGATCTTAGAGCCCCGGAAAATAAAGTCTGTCACTGCTTCCATTTCTTCCCCTTCTATTTGCCAGGAAGTGATGGGAGTGGTTGCCATGATCTTACTTTTTTTAATGTTGAGCTTCAATCCAATTTTGGCACTTTCCTCTCACCCTCATCAGAAGTTTCTTTAGGTATTCCTCACTTTCTACCATTAGAGTAGTATCGTCTGCATATCTGAGGTTGTTGATATTTCTCCCAGCAATCTTGATTCCAGCTTGTGAATCATCCAGCCCAGCCTTTCTCATGATGTACTCTGCATATAAGTTAAATAAGCAGGGTGACAGGATACAGCCTTGTCGTTCTCCTTTCCCAATTTGAAACCAATCAGTTGTTCCATGTCCAGTTCTAACTGTTGCTTCCTGGCCCGCATACAGTTTCTCAGAAGAAAAGGTGGATAAGGTGGTCTGGTACTCCCATCTCTTCAAGAACTTGCCACAGTTTGTTGTGATCCACACAATCAAAAGCTTTGGCATAATCAATGAAGCAGAAGTAGACATTTTTCTGAAACTCTCTTGCTTTCTCCATGATCCAGCGAATGTTGGCCATTTGATCTCTAGTTCCTCTGCCTCTTCAAAAACCAGCTTGCACTTCTGGTAGTTCTCGATTCATATATTGCTGAAGCCTAGCTTGTAGGATTTTGAGCATGACCTTGCTAGCATGTGAAATGAGTGCAATGGTGCGGTAGTTCGAGCAATCTTTGGCATTGCCCTTCTTTGGGATTGGAATGTAAACTGATCTTTTCCAGTCTTGTGGCCACTGCTGGGTTTTCCAAATTTGCTGGCATATGGAGTGCAGCACTTTGACAGCATCATCTTTTAAGGTTTTGAAAACCACATGGATTACAATACAATTGTATATTCATAGATATAATGGTCCAAATGATCATATGTTACTTTGATCCAATGGAGAAGGGAAAAGGCCCCCCCAAAACTTTATACCCCCCTGTTAAAATTCCTCTGCGAGGCTTCCTATGTATTTCCCACGCTTCTTACCATAGATCTTAATCTTGCCATGATTTTGTTCCCAAACCTAAAGTCCAATGTATAAGGAAGAACAAATACTTATGTTCTAGAGAAGATGGTAGAGGAAGTTTGCATAAAGTTTTGTAATTTAGGCTGCCATTCTATAGACATTTTCCTGGAAGTAATTAAGCCCTTCTGAACACAATGAGATTTATGTCTGGCATTAGAACATAAGAACAGCCCTGCTGGATCAGGCCAAAGGCCCATCTAATCCAGCTTCCTGTATTTCACAGTGGCCCACCAGGTGCCCCAGGGAGGCATGAGACAAAAGGATGCTTGCACGCTGTTGCCACTCCCTTGAACCCGGTACTCTGAAGAAGACTCCTTTATAAGGAGGTTGCACAATCCATCATTGCCTATAGCCCTCGATGGACCTTTCTTCCAGAAATCCGTCCAATCCCCTCTTAAAGGCATCAAGACCAGATGCCATCACCACCTCCTGTGGCAGAGAGTTCCACAGATTAACTACTCGCTGGATAAAAAAGTACTTCCTTTTATCTGTTTTAACTCTCCCAACCCTCAGTTTTAGCGGATGCCCCCTGGTTCTGGTGTTTTGAGAGAGGCATTGTTAGTGGTGGTGGGGTTTTCTATTTGCATAAGTATTACCTGTGGTGCTCAGCTCCCAGCCCCCGGTTCCTTGGAAATTAAAGCTCTGAAACTGCAGTCCTTGACATGTTTACTTGGAAGTAGGTGACAGTGGGCTGTCCCAAGTAAGTGTGCACAGGACAGCAGCCTGAGTGGAGGACAAATGCATCCTGTTGAATGTACATGCAGGAAAATGCAGGCCTGTGAATAGCTAGGCACCATGCCGTGGGCATGCTGTTATTTCATGCTCTGTAGTTGTTGCATAGTTTGAACTGTTGATTATGTATTATGTATAGAACAATAGTGTTTTTCTAGTATTTATATCAGCAAAAGAATGATTGATCCTTAATGTTTAAATCGGTTGCGAACAGAGTATTGTACAGTAGGGTAAAGGAACACCCAAGAAGGCTTTCAACAATAGATAACAATAGATAACAGTGGATAGAGCAGAGCTTGTTAAGTGGATGTTTGGTTTTTAAGGTTGGGGTGTCATGCTGGAATGCTGGAACCTGCTGCTGTGCTCTCACTGGACATCATCAAGCAGGGGCTGGACAGCCAACTCTTGGGGATGCTCTAGCTCTGGGTTTTCTGCATCAAGCAGGGCATTGGACTAGATGTCCTACAAGCCTGACTGACTCCTATGTAAAGGGTACCTTGCATCATATTTGTGATGGATAAGACACCCAATACTTTCATCCCAAAGTAAATTTCACTTTATTTGCCAACTGTCTTGAGTTGATTATTATGTTTTGTTTTGTTGCATGTGTGGACCTGTCACAAAAGTACATTGTTTAGATAATATTAATCACTTGCATGTTTACAGACAGGTGACCCAAGAAGAGCTTTTGGTCCTGACATGGATTTGCTGACCTTTTCCATTTTGGTGGACTGTTAAGACTGTTTTATTCCCTTGTATTCTTAGTGAGTCCCCCCCCCCCCGTGATGATCTGGTATGGTGGATTTGATTGGTAATTTGCCTCTCCATCTTACTGTTACATTTTTAATTTCCATGGATGTCCAGCCTAATTGAAAGAGTTATATAATCACTGTGAGCACAATCCTAGGGTGCTCTTTGGCCAAACAAGCTCCTTGTGCCAGCCCAGTACTGTTGTAAATGTGCCATGTTTGCACTGACTCAGGAGTTGGATGGGTTGGTGCAAGGATGTGCCCACCCAAAGAGGCTGATTCCATACTGCCCCAGGCAGGTACATATTCACTGGCCAAATTCGGCCAGTGTGAGGGGTTGAGATGAGGGAGGGAGGGTGGATCAAGGCGGGGGAGGTTGCACTGGTGGGGGCACCAGCCCAGTGAGGGGGTTTGGACTGGCCTCTGACACTTAGGCCAGTTCCTAATCCCTGTCCCCTGCCCAGTGGGGCTTACATGGGCCATTTAGAGTTGCATCACTGATTTCGCTGATGCAGCTCTGAGTAGCTCTATTGGGACTTCTGTGGCATGACACAGGTAAAAGGAATTCCCCTTACTATGAGCTGTGCCACATGCAGCCCCAATCCCACACTGGATGTGGGGCAGGCCAGCTGGCCTCCCTATTCCAGCGCGAGTTAGGATTGGACTCAGTTTTCAAGAATGGGGATATTTTGATCAATAAAGAACACCCTCCTGGAAAATTACCCCAGAACAAGCAAATACAGAGCACACAGTTCAGGTAAATGAGATGCCTCAGTGTAGGAAACAGAGATTGCTCCTATAATAGCTTCTATAATTAAATGAATAGTTTTTATGTTGGCAACTTCCTATGTTCAAACATACTTAATATCTAAATGCAAAGAGGTGCTTGTGCTCAAGTCACAGTTGGAAACTTCCATGTGTTCAGTGTGAGAGAAATACAGGCATGCCCTGGTATCCACTGATTCACTATCCACGGTTTTAGGTATCCAAGTATCCACTGTGGGGTCTGGAATGGAACCCCAGCGGATACCGGAGCATGCCTGTACACAGTATACTGTACGTTCAGAGGCTCTTTTCATTTTTACCACATATTTCTGGGCTAAGTCCTGATACAGAAACAAGGGTCCTATGTGAATGCTCAACTGAAATGAAGCGCTGCAAACAATACAAGGCAAACATGGTAAATCACTGGAGTTAAGCAAAAACACTTTTCATAAACATTGCTTATCAGATCGTTGTAAAAAGCTTCCAGTCTTTTTTTTTCAGATTTCATGCTTCCAACCTCAAAAAGAAAAAGCACAATAAATGATAGCGTGACTCTCAAATGGAGGCCACTTTCAAAGGCATTAACATGAATTTAAGACATGTTTTTTCTCCATTCTCATTCCAAGATACTAAACACATTTGTTGTGTCTAGTTTTTCACAGCAGTAGTGCTTTATGGCAGAAGGCTCTATGCTAACTGTATTCCAGCAGTTTGACTGCTGTTGTGCAGCACTTTGATTAGGCAATGGTGCTGCTGTCGCTCTCAGACAGTAGTTAACGGCTGCTTCACCATTTCAAGAAGTCAGCTTTGCCTGAAAGATGAGCTGAGATAAATAACTGTTGTTTTCCATTGCACCCAGTGGCAGTGCAACTTGGAACGCTGTCCGATGCCCCCTCAGGTCTGCCTCCTGTGCACAATTACTTTTTAAAAAAACTTTATATTTCATTTAATGAAAGGTATAGTGCAGTATACAAAGCCAACCTGTGCACACAAAGTAAGGAAAAGGTGGGGGAAGGGGAAACAAAAAAGTCAATTAAAAATGCTGTACTCTCACACCTAGATCTGCTATACATACTGATAATACTAACAATAAAAATAAATTGAGTAATTACAGGCCATATACGTAAATCAAGAAACCGTCTCCAGGTGTTGTCAAATAAATCCATCCGCAATTATCATCTGTAAGCAGTTGGTTTGTAAGTAGATGGCGTCAAGAGGGCATCAGTCAATTGTGCAATGGATGGAGGGTATTTATCCTTCCAATTTTTCATAATCAATTTTTTGCTATTGTTAGAGCTCAGAGAATCCCTCTTCCTTGACAATTGCACAATTTTCACAATTACAAGGGAAAAAAGCAGTTGCTTACCATGCTTGCACGGTTTCTTCAGCTGCAGAAGTGCAGGATGTCTAGTTTGATTTAAAGGAACTGCACAAATTAAGGAGCTCCTGTCAATAAAAACTGAAGTCCAGCATTTCCCTGTTTGAAGACACCTCAGAAGGAGCAAGGAAAGAAGGTGGGTGATCTGCTTTCCAGGCACCTTCCAGTTAGCAGGTGGAAAGTGGATCAATGTGGGTTGCATTCATGGCTTTCATGGCAGTGGTGGTGGCAGACGTGGTGTGAAGGGCATCCCAAATCCCCCACACGCTCCCACATACCCTCCCACCATCTGCTGCCGATGCAACCTGAATTAACTTGCCTAATGGATGGGCAAAACTTTGCTACACCAGTCTAAGTTTTGCCCTTGAGTTTCCAGATAATTCATGCCAAGCAACTAGTTTTTAGTTAAGGACTGGTGTTTTATTCTTACGTTGCTTCTTCAGTTTCTTTACACATTATACACTTTCTCCTTAGGACTTTGTGGACTTTGCGCCGATGGCCAGAAGTAGAAGTGGGGAATACAGAAATCATCTTATTGAAACATTCAGATAAATGATCTTTCTAGCCAAGCAGTTCCCAGACGGTGGGTCTGGGACCCAACATTAGCTCATGACCCAATTTGGGTTGTGAAACTGACTGGGCAGATTAGGCTATGTGCATCAAAGGTTAAACAAGCTGCTAATTGCGGGGGGGGGGGCACTGCTGCCCAATCACCATCATAGTCACATCCCTTGGCATTTATAAATCAGGCAGCAGCCTCTACAGCAGAGATGTAGTGGGCTGAACAGCATTCATAGCTCCTGCTAAGAACCAGAAGTGACATCATTAAGCAGGAAGTGGCATCATTAAGCAAATAATCCCCACCCCCAGCCAACTGGGCAAAGAGGCCCATTTTAAAGTGCTCTTATATTTAGCTCTCATATTTAGCAGGAGAAGAGCAACTGTTCCTCTTTTTCCAGCATGGCGTCTTTTCCAGTGGTGGTTACTAGTGTGTCTTCTGTATTTATTTTTTTTAAGAGTGTGAGCCCTTTTGGGTCAGGTAACTATTTATTGATTTATTTTACCACATACACCACTTTGTGAACAATTCCTGTTAAAAAGCAGTACATAAATATTCTTAGGGCACAATTCTAACTTGTTAGAATTAGTTAGGCTGGCACAAGGGACTTATTTATTTATTTATTTATTTATTTATTTATTTATTTATTTATTTAAGGGCGCAATCCTAAACAGCGCTGGATTAGCAAGGCCAGCCGGCCAGCGCCAAATCCAGCGCTGCTTAGGACAGGCTGGAGCCTCTCCATGGCAAGGGAGCGTGCGCTCCCTTACCTTAGGGGAGGCTCTAGCCTCCCCTATGTGCTCCTCGGATCTGCACCCGCTAAAGAGCGGGCACAGATCCGAGGAGACCTCGTAGCCCAAATCGGGGCCTCACTGCCTCACTGACGGGCTTAGGAAGTGGCCGTACAGCCACCTTCCAAGCCCGCCCAGGTCCTGCCCAAATCCCGCCTCCCCCCCCACCCCATCCCAAAACGGGACAGATAATCCCTTGTGCTGACTGTCTTCGGTCGGTGCAAGGGAGGCTCTCCGTAGGTGCTCTGAAGCCGATGCTGTGAGCAGCGTCAGCTTCAGAGCTTCAGCGCCGACATGGGGGTGCTGCTTGGTGCCCGTGCGCTAGCGCTCCACCCCTTGCATCGACGCAATGCAAGCACGTCGCCCCAAGCGGCGCGCTAGGATTGCGCTGTAAGAGATTTCTACCCTGCCTTTCCTCTGCCAAGGCAGATGCCCAAGGTGGCTTAAAATTATTGGAGGGGAAAAAAATGAATGCTAACCATCCTCTGTGACTCCGAGAGTGGTCCAAACGCACTTTAGGGTGCGTTTGTGATATTCCTGGGCTGGCACATGTCCCTTGTTCCGGGCGAACTCCAGGTTAAGATTGTGCCCTTCATCTTAATATGAATAATGGCCAGATATATGCACTTAGTTCTCAAACAGAAACTCGTTAACTGCAAATAACAGAGAGAAAATACTTTTCGTAATTTCAAGATATGAGAGAGCCCAACTATTATGCTGGGAGAGCCCAATTATAAGGACAGCTGGATAAACTGCTTCCAGGGTCCGCATCTGGCCCAGGCGCCTTATGTTTGACACTCCTGCTCTAGGGCTTCTATAAAGTTTGGGAACCACCGGTCTAGCCCAAGAGTACTTCTAGCAGTGAGTGCAAGGGACAAAAATAGTGGGCTGTTTTTTTAAAAAAGTATTTCACAGTTTAAGAACAAGAAAGAGTCTTGTAGCATCAAGAACCAATTCATTTCAAGACTGTTGTTTTGTCTACAACCAGCAACACCTATGGAAGTTCTAGTGTAAGGTTGCTCTGTGCTTGTCAAGTTGCTGCCTTTCATGAATGTTCCTCTCCCTGCTTGACTGCTGATAGTCAGGCTGCTGCTACACCTTTATCAACTGTGCAGGAGGAGAAAGAAAAGCTGTTTGTTTTGCACAAAACTTTGTGCAGGCTTTACTTCAGCAGGTGTCCTGTAAGGTATCTGGTCAATACTGTTTGGGAGTAGAACAGTCACTGCTCACATTGCTCTGGATTAAAAGAAGGTGGAAGATGCGAATAAAAGTGGGAAATGAATTTTTTTTTGACTTTTTGCTCCCTGAACGAGAAGGTAAAAGGAAAATGCTTAGGTCACGCTTTGCAAAACAGGCAGCTCTAAAGAGTGAGATCTCACGTGACAATCTCAGTTAAAGAACACCCACACACATGAATCTGCACACACACCCTTCTTCTTGACAGCCATCCCTACTGGCAATAAAATCCAGCTATTTGCTGTCTTTGACTTTGCGCTGGGAACCGGCTGTTCTTTGTCACAAGAGCACATTGTCCTGGCCTGTGATTTCTCAAAAAACACTGTTTAAGGATAATAGTTCCTATGGGGGGAACAAACTGGGACAATGACTCTCCACATATAATATACATTTTCAAGTGTCCACAGGGCTAGGCAGAAGTGAGTTCCGCTGTACAGCTCTTTTCAATGTGTGCCGCAGTACACTGATGTGCCATGAATGGTCTTCAGGTGTGCCACAGGAATTTGGAAAGGGGTCATTTATTAGTAGGGCCATTGGGGGATGTCAGCCTCCTACTGGTGTACATTGTCGATTGTCAAAAAGCTGATGGTGTGCCTTGACCATTTTAGTGCCTTGCCTATGTGCTGTGAGTTGAAAAAGGTTGAAAATCACTGAGCAAGGGGATGGAGGGGAAGACCAAGGACAGAGAAAAGAGAGTTGTTTGTAGATTGAAGAATCATTCTCACATACCTCATGCAGTTTATCACCTCTTAGGTTGCTTTTCACAATCAGGAACAGTACTACTGTGTGCAAAACAAGGGCAAGCTACTAGCACAGTCTCCTTTTCTGTATTATCCTGCACCAGTTCTTTCTGAGTAGTCCCACTCATGCATTCTGTCACAATTCTTTCCTCTTCACAGACACTGATGGTAAGGCACTTTCGTTTCTCACAATAACTGCAGCAAATCCATTAGTTTTTTCCTCCTAGGTACATGTACGCCTGGGATTAAAATAAGTAGCACACCTGCCTAACTCATTGGAAATTACAATGGATACACCTGAGGAAAGTATTACACCAACAATGAAGCCCTTGCAATGCTCCCAGGCTTTGGGATTTGAAGAAGTAGTGCAGCATCATTATTACAACTACTAGTAGATGGCATTAAACGAGTAGTAGTAGTAGTATAATATATTCTCTTTTAACAATACAGACTTCTAAGGTAGCACAGGGCGCAATCCTAAACTGAGTTAGGCTGGCATAAACTAAGCCAGCAAAGTTTGGCTAGCACAAGGGCCACCGTAAAGTATGTTTAGACCACTCTCAGAGTCAGAGAGGCCAGCACACAGACGTGAGCCATCCTCCCTGACTCCAAGAATAGTCAAAACATGCTTTGCTGGCTTAATTTATGCCGGCCTAACTCCAGTTTAGGACTGCGCTAACAGTTTTCCCACTGTAAACAGAGGACTGATTTAGACTGGCTAGCCTAAGGTTGCCAACATTTAATATGGTGCCAAAACCTTATCTGTGCTATCATGTTAATCCCAAGACAGTTATACTGTCACAGTAATTCTGACTTAATTGCAAGTCTTTTCAGAGTTGTCTGTAATGGCACAAGACAAAGGCTTACTCTGCTGCTATCCATTTCTCTACAACATTTGTCAGATAAAATAGCAACATTTGGTCATGTACTAGGTGAAAGAAAGGCTCCTCATGTTGGAGTACACAATGAGCAATAATAAACAAGCTGCCTCCTTTGGTGGCAGCTGACACAACCCATTTTGGAATTTTAGAAGGTTACACCAGTGGTGTTCCTACAGGGTGGCAAAAAATGTTACGGCGGTCCTCCCCCTTTGCCTCCACAGCCATTAGCAGCTCAGAGAGCAAAGCTTCAGGGTAGCTCTTGGAGCCGTGAATGACTCTGGAGGGGAGGGGGAGGGGCTGCCGCATTACAAGGAGCTCAGGCTCCCGCAACACTTAACATTTTGACCCCCCTGTAGGAACACCAGTGGGTTACATTTGAGTTATATTTCTCTACCACCAAGCAAAATTGTTCTTTCCTGTCATTCATTCTAAATCCATTATGTATGGCTATTATGGAAAGGAGGAGTTGTTAAATATGGCACAAGCCCAAAGGAACCAGCCAGAATGAAACACTTGGAGGTCACTACTACTATTGGGTATTTTTTCAATAAATAACATTAATGCATCTCATGATAAAATTGCCACTCTGCATCTATCCAACAGGTGTTTCTGGAGGGTAAGTTTCAAGAAAAGAAATAATTTGTTATTTGTCCAGATTAATCCTATGCCCAAGGAATCTGTTTAAATCCCACTGAAATCCAGGTGATGTAGGAAATGACACATTACAGAGAAGACTGCCACTGAAAATGGCAGCTGAGAGTTTGTCCCCACCTTTGTCTCCATGATTTCTACTTAAATTTACTTCATGCTTGACCATTGTTATGATGTGTGTTTCCCATCCACTGTCTATATAATTGATTTTTTTTTTTTGGAAGAATCGAATTTCTGCCCAAATGATGATGAAAACAGCAATTGTCAACCTTTTTCATCTCATGGCACACTGATAAGGCACTAACATTGTCAAGGCACACCATCAATTTTTTGACAATTGACAATGCACACTGCACTGCCAGTGGGGAGCTCACATCCCGCAATGTCCCTACATGACACTCCCTCAAACTCCTGTGGCACACATGCAGACCATTGTGGCACACCACACCAATGTGCTTGGGCACAGTGGTTGAAAAATTGCTGGAGCAAACTGTAGCAGCAGGGAAATCAAGGCTATCTTGTGATGGGTAGACCAGGGATGACCAACAGGTGACCTCCAAGCTGGGTTGTATATTGCACTGTGTGCCCTTTTTTGCCAATTACTCTGGCACAAATGCTATATAGAAAATGACAGGACTGCAAACATTTTGTGGAATTAAAGAGCCAGAGAGGTTTTCTAGAGCAGTGGTTCTCAAATCTTTTACCACTGGGACCCACTTTTTAGAAATGCACTTGTGTCGGGACCCACTGGAAGTGATGTCATGGCCGGAAGTCCATCAAGCAGGAAGTGACACCATTGTGACATAAGCAAATGACACTCCAGGAATGCAAATTGCCATTCTTGGACTGTAGTAATTGCACGACTATGAAACATCCCTGACAGAAAACAAGATTAGGACAAAATATTATGTAAAAGCACTGAACTAAAAACAATTTTTTTTAAAAAAAATCCTCACTTGTAAATTCAAACTATTAACACTCACAAATATAGCAAGAGTAAGGTCTGCAGCTTCCAAGATGCCTGCTCCCAGCTGCGACTCAACTGACATCAGGTCTCAACTTACAGTTTGAGAATCATTGTTCTAGAGGCCAGACAGATGACCGTGTCATCAAGAAGTTCTGTTCTCATTTCATTGGTTCATTTAATCTGTCACCCCCACCTCTGCTGCTAGCTCCTTGATTCTTCTGCTAAATCATTTCTGCCACATGAGGTAGGCAGGCCTGTTTCCTGCCCTCTTTAGCAACCTGACTGCAAGTTTGGCACCAGGGGCTTCTTGGAGCCTGGAGTTTTGAACGCCTGCATATTGTTCAGCATCATCAGGGCTCCCCAGCGCTTGGGTCGAGGTCTCAGAGCTATAGGAAGGAAGCATTGACAAGTGGAGAGAATTATGAGTAAACAATAAAAGAGATAAATCGGGTGGGAAAGAATGTGCCGCAATGATGAGTCTCTAGGAGTCATGTAAATGCCAAGGATTGAGAGGGATTATTTTGGGCTTTACATGGCAGATGCTTAAGTAGAAATGCTGTAGAAATGCAACAGGGAAAATGTGAGCTTTGTATTATGGAGAGCTGCCTGCCTGATGCAGTGATTTTAAACTGTAGAATCACGTTTGCATTTAAAGTATTAGGAGTGACATCACCCAGGAATCCTGCATGGTCAGGGAGAAGGGATCCCTTCTCAGTATCCATCAAAGGAAGCTGTGCCCAGTTCTGATGATGATGATGAAACTCTTTCTTCACTTGTAGTGCCTGGTTTAATAAAACACTTTGGTTGGTGTTTGTAGGGGGAGCCTTCTGCTCCCAGGACATTCATTTCATGTGCTAAGAAGCCAATAAAATGTAGAGACAAACACAAGATTCTACGTTTTAAGGTCCTAGAATAAAACACTTGCTAGCTTGGATAATAAGGCTATTTTCAAAGTACAGTTCAGATTCTCTATTGAAAATAAAAGTAGAGATTCTTGAGAAACTAGGCTTGGCCTATAATAGTGCTGTCTTGGTTAAAAACAGCTTCAGGTTCAGTGATGCTGGTATCCCAAGACTGTCCCTGTCAACTGCATTGTGCCTATCAAAGTTATTGAATATGTAGCAACACTAGCACACACTAGACACCTAATATCTCATTTATTTCTTGCTTGAAACTCATTGGCAATGCCCACGGCTTAGAAATTTAAAGCACAATTCTTGCATGTTTACTCAGAAGTAATCTCTATTGATTTCATTGGAACTTGCTCCCAGATAAGAGTGTGTACAGTATAGTATTGCAGTCTTAGATTTGTGAAATAATATATGATTATGGTCTCTTGCTACTAATTCACCCTGACCTAGGACTATTCAGGCCCTCATATAGGCCAGTGAGGCCTCAAACCTTTAGCACTGAGAACCACTTTTTAGAATGAAAATCTGTCCAGGACCCATCAGAAGTGATGCCATGGCCTGAAGTGCTGTCAATGTGACACCACAGCCTTCTGCTTTCCAGAAAACAAAGCAATAAATTGGGTTATTTCTCAGGGCGCAATCCTAAAGTGAGTTAGGCTGGCATAAACTAAGCCAGCAAAGTTTGGCCAGCACAAGGGCCACCATAAAGTATGTTTGGACCACTCTCGGAGTCAGAGAGGCCAGCACACAGACATGGGCCATCCTCCCTGTCACATACAATTTATGGTGGCCCTTGTGCTGGCCAAACTTTGCTGGTTTAGCTTATCTCGGCCTAACTCCAGTTTAGGATTGTGCTCTCAGTCATTTTCCAAAAGCAAAGTGAAACAGAAAGGAAAAAGAAGTCTAACCCTATTTGTCACCCTGACACAAGCAAAACAACCACACAGCTCTCCCCCTTTCCAGCATCCCATATTTTCAATATGGCTGCTCTAGGTGCTTTGTGACACACCTGAAAGTGACTCATGACTCACTGGTGGATCCCGACCCACAGTTTGGGAACCACTGATATAGGCTCAACCAGTCAAACATCTGGTACAAGGTGAAATTGCATCTTTGTCTGCCCAGTTGTGGAGCCCTTCAGCACATGCCTCTTAGAAAGGCAATAAAGTTGCTCCATGGTATCCGTGGGGCGTGTGTGTTTCTCCCTCCCTCACCCCCCGTGGATACTGATGTCCATGAGTACCGGAGTTCCTTTAAAAAACTTTTTTTAATGTTAAAATCAGAAAAAATAGCCTTCCCTACCTTTGTGCCACAAAAGCAGGGCTGTACGGCAGTCTTCTGCACTCCCAGAAGTTATTTCCTGGTCATGTGACCTCTCCCTTGGCCCTCACACAACTGGAACTGGCTTCTGGGAGTGCAGAAGATTGCCTGCAACTCTGCAAGTAGCGCGATGTTGTGGCACAAAGGTAGGGAAGGCTATTTTCTTACTGATTTGACTTACTCTTTTCCCGTTGCCTGCTATGCCTCTCCCTGTACACTTGGGTGATACCCATCCTAACCTACTTTCCAGCACTGGGGTAAGTGCAATACAGCTCTGAGATAAGGGAACAAACATTCCCTTACCCTGTGGAGGCCTCTGTGACTACTGCCCCCAACTGCAGGATGCAGTACACGTCCCAGTGGCACAGCTATGTCAGAACTGGAAAGTTGGTTAGGATTTCTCCCTTAGTCTTCCCTTTGTCTTCATTTGCTCATGCAACTAAGAGCGCAATTCTGACCTGGAGTTAGGTTGGCATAGTTAGGCCAGCAAAGTTTGGCTGCCACAAGGGCCACTGTAAAGCATGTTTGGACTGATCTCGGAGTCAGGGAGGATGGTGCATGCCTGTGTGCTGGCCTCTCTGACTCCAAGAGTGGTCCAAACATAGTTTACGGTGTCCCTTGTGCCGGCCGAACTTTGCTGGCCTAACTGGGCTGGCCTAACTCCAGGTTAGGATTGCGGTCTAAGCCTAGGTATGTGCAATTGGACAGAATGCATATTTTCCCTGTTATCTTCTCCTCAGTTCTCCTCCCCTTAATTGTTAGATGTAAAGTTCCCAGAGCAGGTGTCTGCTTTTTTTTGTCTTGTTATCCTTTACAGATGGGAAAGTACTAGAATGGATACACCAATTATTTGACTTCATATAGACATATGATGCCACTTTGAGTTACATTGAGTGGTTACATTGAGTCAGAGCACTAGTCTATCGTGGTCAGGTCTGCTCTGATGGCAGCAGTTCTGCAGGGTCTTGGGTGGGGGTCTTTACCTGACACTTTTAGTTGCAGACCCGAGAGGCTGAACCTGGGACATTTAATTCTGCATGGAAAGCATGTACTCTACTGTTCTCATACACTCATAAATTGAGACTTCACACTTTGCAAGGCCAAAGTAGATATAGGCCTTGTGCCAGGCATGGCACAAGTGAGTGTTATGGAAGGCCCCGTGGTGGAGAAATCTGGGCACTTGACATGTTTAGAAAGGTGATTGCAGACATTGCCTTTCTCTAGTGATGTGATTTCTCTCATGATGTGAGGCGAATACATTTTTGGACCCAGGTACACAGACCCAAGATAATGGTGAACACAGGTGGCTAGCAGTAAGATTGGGTTGATGACTTCTGCCTGTTTCCAATTACTTTGTGCAAGTGCTGTGGTTCATGGGGAACGTAGCCTTTTTTCAGGACAGAAGAATACAAAGGGAAAATCAAACTTGAATTTTTATCACCATATGCCCATTGGGAGAGACAGACAAAAAGATAACCGTGGAACAACAAGGAACGATTACTTCTGTGCTCACACGTACACAGTCATTTAATGGGCAGCTGGAGCTTGCTAAGCTTTTGATGTTTGGCACCTCTCTCGTGTGGTGTGAGACTGTTGTCCCCAAGCACCAAGGCACATTACAGTACAGTGAAGAAAGTTCACACTGCTGGATTCCAAAAATCTGACTTCAAGGCAAAGCTAACTCGTTTGTGTGTGTGTGTGTGTGTGTGTGTGTGTGTGTATCTCAAGAAAGATAATGACAGAAACAGGAGGAGAGATATTGTGCAGGAAGGCAAATGAGAAATGGGGAGAGGAGAAACAGCTCTAATGAAAGAGTGGAGGCAACAGTGTTCTATATAGGTGGAACTGAATGGTACATACAGCCCAATCCTATCCAGTGCGGGCGCTGTAGGGCCACGGGGCCCATGCTGTATCCAGCATTGAATTACACCAGGAAGGAGGTCTCCTTGGGGTAAGGGGACATTTGTTGTGTCCCATGTAGTGCCCCAGCCTGCTCAATGGGGCTACTCAGACCTGCACCAGTTATTTATCTGGAGCTGAACCGAGTAGGCTCTTGTAACACCGGCAGGCCTGGGATGGAGGTTAGTATGTGGCCCACCCCCTCCTGGGCCCAATTTACCTCCCTTCTGCCCTTCCTCTTTCCAAAAACAGCCTGTCTCTGCCACTTGCTACCCACTGCCAGGTGGAAGACCTACTTGCCCCAGTGGCTGGTGGGTAGGATATGGCACTCGCAGGCAGAAGCAGATCTAAGGGAGGGCAAAGCTCTAAGTTGTGCAAGAAGTGGAAATTTCCTTGCAGTAGAAATCACTCCTCTCCTGCACCGTTTTAGCCAATCCTCACAGGGAATACCAACATCTTGGCGTTGCTTACTGGCTACAGCAGCAAGGGAGAGGAGGGATTTACATGACAGGGTAAGGCTTCTTGCAACACTTAGAGCTTTGCCCTCCCTGTAGATCCGCCTCTGCTCACAGGAGGCCAGGACTGAAGATTCTCCTTATTGACTTTTCTGTTTGGAATATAGCATAATCTCATCAGCTTTATCATAGCTAGTTACCTAGTTAGTGTGCATTACCTAGTTAGTTGTGCATTACCTAGCCTAGCGTTAGCTTAGCTGTGAATACTGTAAGAATTCAATGGTACAGATGTGCCCTGGTATCCACTGATTCGGTATCCACAGGTTCAGTTATCCATGGATACCATGGATACCTATTATACCATGGATACCTATTAAAAAGATAGGGGAACATTAACAAATCTCTTTGTTTACCATGTTGCAACAAAACCACTGATGTTCCCCTATCTTTAAGAAGATGTCTCCAGTATTCACAGTTTCAGTATCCACGGTGGTATCCGGAACGGAATCCCAGTGGATACTGGGGCATGCCTGTATATCAGATCTTCCTAGAGTTGAAGAACATAGAAATATTTTCTACATTTTCACATAGAAAACAGGTGCTCAGATTGGTCACAGGAACCTTATGAGTGAATAGCCAGAAGAAGAGAGATTTGTTTGCACACTAAAGACTGGGAATTATCTCAAGCAAGCCCCAAATATCCTTTGGGAAATCCCTCTCAATAAAAGTTTGGAATCGTTTCTCCAAAATGAACCTGAAATATTCTGTACCTCTGTTAGCGTGCCCTGGTTTGCATGTTATACATCCCTGTACAGTAGAAACAATGTACAAGATAATATACAGCAATAAGAGTACACCTGCTGCCCCCTGACCAACTGATGTGTTTACTTCTTTCCTTACAGATCATCAGAAGTTGGAACGAGAGGCTCGGATCTGCCGTCTCCTGAAGCACCCAAATATAGGTACTTTTTTTGTGCTGGCTGCTTGCATTTGGGAAGATGATAACCTTCTGAGCTTTCTTTTCCCCAGTCCTGCTCACTGTCAGAAACCAGTTCCATATCCATATAGGAATGGGTTGTCAATATTCTATTAAACGTTTCAAAGATAAACAGCACAAGGTAACACTGATGTCTTCAGCAAGTAGTTATAATGTTCTCCTCTAAAAAGCCAACTGAATGTTCTGTGGAGATGAATATTCTGGCATTGTGGAAATCTGCCAAGTTCATTGTGTTCCCTGAAAGTGTTTAACGTGCTGCCTGGAGTTCAATATTTGGATCCTTCCACTATCTCTACTGATGTCTTAAGAGCAGCTCCATTGCAATATCTAGGTGTTATTATTTGCCTGTAAACCGCTTTGTGAACTTTATGTTGAAAAGCGGTATATAAATACTAGTGATTGATTGATTGATTGATTGATTGTTGAACAGACGTTTTACAATTATTTTCATCCCTGTCATTGTCCCACTTCCTCCTCATCTGCCTTATTGAATTGTTTTATTATCTTTTTCTTGTTTGTTTGTTTTTAAATCTGATTTGGGATATATGTCCATGTGCCCTAATCCCCACTTTGTTTACAGACAACCCCTCAACCAACCAGACATATGGCGGAGGGACCTTTTGGTTTTGCCAGGGAAAGGGACTCCCTGGAGGAGGCCAGCTGACCAAGGGGAGTCGTGTTTAGTGGTTCGTGCACATGGCCCCCTTTCTGCTCCCTCCTTTCCCATTACTGGACCAGCAGCTGAACAGGGAAAAACCTTGGTCAGTTGTATCCATTGCCCTGGGCTACAGAGACAAAGCCTAGGTGGGCTGTTTGGGGACAAAAAAATACTTCCAGGATGGAACTCATAATGCAGGGCGAAGAGATGTGATCATCCACTGAATTACCCAAGAACATGGAGCATGCAGATCAAGGGTAAAAATGTAACTAGTTTATTAAAGTCCAAAAGAAAAGAGAATTAAACAAATTTGGAAAAGAAAGGTGGTCCTGGAAGAGAATGAGGTTCTTTTCCCTTCATTAAAATAAAATATCTATTCAGACTGCCTGCGCCATGGTACAGCAGTGCCGAGATGGTTGCTGCTGTATTCCACAGACCCTTTTTTTGATGTTATGCTTGTGCAAACCTCAGAGAAGCACCAGACATATTCTCCATGCAATGTTGGGATGGGAAGAGAAAGAAGAGTAGCCTTTGTGCTTGGGAATGGCCTGGTCGCTGTACACAGTTTATTTGGGGGATGGGGATACAAAAAAAAAAAGAAGGCTGAACAAAATCCTGTGTTTGCACAGTCGTGCAGTTCAAAGGAGCAATAAAATTAACATAACGTTCCAATTCTTGAAATGGCTAGGGGGATGTATACTAGTAAGAAAATGGCCCGGCTCCTTTTCAATTTATGATTATATTTTTTTAAAAAAAGAGGACTGGATTAACATTCTACACCAGGGAAGTACATTGAAACTGGAAACAAAGAGAACAGATAGACATTGAGAAGACATTCAAACATACATAGGCATAGTGGAACTAATGTTACTTGTTGCTAGCAAGGTCAGAAACACTATCCAATAGTTGCCAATGACAGACTATTGTTATGTGGACATTGATGTATACAATATCTCAGCAACCAAAGCATTACTTTTAGAGGTTGTTGCTGGATCTTTTGCCATTAACAAATTAAACTGCTCTGAGACTTGGTTAAAGTGGTAAATATGTTAGAATAGTATTCAAGAGAATCCCATCATTTGTTCTCTAATGGGCTTTGTATCATTCTTGTGCTGCACTATTTGGTTGTAGATTATGTTTCCAGAGAATGGGATGCCAGGGAAGTAGGCGCATGTCTAGCTCCCTTTCCTTCTGCTGGCTCTTTTCAGAAGATTTTTTTTTTAAATCACAGAGAATTGAGTGCCTTGGGAAAGAATGAGGTGTTGTTCATGTGCATTTGCTAATTAAGCTGAATGAATGTGAAGTTAAAGTTAACTATAAAGTTAAGTTAGTTATTGAGATGAATTAAAAAAAAACATGATGGGGGGGGGAATCAATGCAGTCAGACCAGATTACAACTACTGTTATTCGATAAGAATCCTAGAAGATGGTTCTCCCCTCTAAGGAACTGAGTCCACATAACCAGATAAGGGATAGTTGCACTTTAAACCAACTGGCAGCCTAATCTTGTGCTGGTAAGAGAATATTTTCCCCCTTACCCTGTGTAACACCCCACCCTGCCCTATATGCAGTGGTGTCATTCAAATGATTTAGGAACAGGAACTCACTTTTGATTGGCACTTGTCGGGAACCCGGAACCAGCCACGGAGCCCGTTAGGATCCGGAATACCCATTCTGGTCCGTTCCCCCTGAATGACATCACTGCCTATATGGCTACTTGGATCTGTACCAGCTATTTAGCTGGCACAAATCTGAGCAAACAGTGTAGGACGGTCCAGGCTGGAGACAGGGGTTGCTGCTGACACCGATTCCACCCTCTCCCAGGACCAATCCTCCTCCCATTCCACTCTTCCCCACCCAGAAATGCTCCTTCCCCATCTCTGGAATGCTCTCCTGCCACCCTCTCCCATCCCCTGTGCCACCTGGCGCAAACTTACCTTCTCTGGCTGGCGCTGGGATGGGATTGGGTGCCAGCACATTGGCACACACCCTTGTGCCAGTGCAAACATGCTTTATGGCACATTTGTGAGACTTGGGACTTAGTGTAGGGGGCTAAGCATAGTGTAGCCATGCGCTGGCTAAGCATGATTTTAGGATTGCGCCCTAAGGGGCTAACAGTGGTTATCGTTGAGCCAGACCAGTAGTAACAATTCTGGGTTAACTGACTCAGGGTACTGGCATATAAGCTGATGTATGAAAGATGTAGGCCAGAAGGAGGGCGAGGAAAATGGGCACAAAAATGCCAAAGCTATGACTGTAATGCTGATTCACTCTGTCATGCTCTCTACTCTCTCAGAGCTAGAGCTGTTCACAGTTTGACAGTAGCCAGCGACCACATGGAAGCAACACCATGTTTTGTTTAATGGGAAGCTAAACTGTACTGTATAGGGCAGGGGTAGGCAACGTTAAACGCTCAAAGAGCCATTTGGACCCGTTTTCCGGAGAAAAGAAACCTCGGGAGCCACAAAACCCTTTTGACATCTAAAATAAAGATAACATTGCATATATAGGTGTTTTTTTTTACCTTTATGCTATGTATAAAAAAACTATAGTGTGTTGCATTTTTGAAATGGATGAACTGCTACAGAGAAAACAAAATTTTATTTCAGCATGCAACAAAAACATTTGAAAGTCTCAGAGGTAAGCAAGAGGGGGAGAGCACGTTTGGCTTTCCTCACTAGCCATGGGTGCTCCAGGGTTGCTTCTCAAAGCCACCACGCTGGCCCGCGAGAGTGACCTGCGACAGTCCTGCATCCCAGTCCTTTCCCAAAAGAACTTCTCTTCCTCCCCCCCCCCCCAAGCACAGACGCCTGGAAAAAAGGGAAGATGAGGGATGCGTTTGCAGAAAAGGATACCCAAAATCGGGGGAAAGGGAGGATGGTTGGCATGGGGAGGGGGCGACAGGAGGCAAATGGGGAGGAGAGGGCAGGAGAGGTCAGAGCAGGGGCGGCAGCCAAGGGCAGCGAAGAGGACCTGGGATGGCCAGGAACCCCGGAGTGGGGGAGGCGGGGGATGGGGGACGGCGGGAGGCGGGGCGCCTCGCGCTCACCCATCGCCCGTTGTCTTTCAGCAGCAGTGGCAGCGGCGGCTCCTCTGCCTCCCGGGTCCCCGATGGGGAGATGCTGGGATCCGCAGCGGCAGCGTCTTGCCCCATCCCTGACTCCAGCAGCCGCAGCTGCCCCCCGGCATGGCTCAGCCTGGGCAAAAGCCCTCCACCTTCCCCCGCCTCCCTTCCGACAGCAGCAGCAGCAGCAGCCTCTGCAGGGGCGGGCGTGGGGCAGGTGAGCAGTCCGCGGCGGGCGTGGGGGGCGCGCGGTGGCGGCGGCGGCAGGAGAAGAGGCTGCTAGCGATGAGGGCGAAGGAGCCGAGGAACCGGGGAATCACCTCCCTGCCCGCCCAAGAGAAATACTAATACAGATCGTGTTAATAATAATAATAATGTGTGATCCAGGCCCTCCTCCTTCTCCGCGCCCTGCAGCAGCCAAAGGAGGGAGCCAGATGCTAACGAGACAGCAGGTTAGGGAAGGTGCTTTCCCTTTTATTTCCTCCGCGGCTGGCCGGGCTGAGCAGGTCTGTCTCTTGCCTGGGCTGCTGCAGATTCAAAGTCCTCCAGCGCGCACGTGCCCTCTGCCTCCTCCCTGCATCCACCGCTCTCATCCCCCTTTGCCACTTTCACTCGTACTACGGAGCCGCAGGAGACCGTTCAGAGAGCCTCATGCGGCTCTGAAAACGTGGGTTGCCGACCCCCGGTATAGGGCTTTAAGGCCAAGCTTAAAGTGCTCCCCCTTTCTTGATGACCGTTAGTTTAAGCAGCAGTATAAAATTTAGAAAACCAAGTGAGCTTGTGTGCACCATGTGCAAAAGCGGAACACACTCAGAAGCATGAATTGAGCCTGTAGTGTGGAAATGCAGACCTAGGACACCTGTCACTCACAAGGAGGATCAATGCCAGCCCCCGGGGCAGCTCTAGGAACAGAGGGGCACAATGCAGGGCATTCTTGCAGGGGGCCCCCACCCTGCGCCCCCCCACTCACCAAGAAAGGCACATGTGGTGCTGTGACCTGATGACATCACTGCCAACTGCTTCCAGGAGGCCCATTTTAGGCAGTTTGGAGGCAGGGTTAGGTGGGAGGGCCCAAGGTAAAGCTGCTCTGCTTGCCCCACTGACTTACAGCCCATAGAGATCCCGGATGCAACAGCAGGCCATATGCTTGCTGTGCTGGTGCGGGGCCCCCCCCAAAGCACAGGGCCCAATGTGATGACATTGGTCACATTGGCTTAGGGCCAGTCCTGGCCAGCCCAATGGGGATTTGGAGCTCTGGGTATGATTAAGGAAAACATTTTCCTTCTTGTATTATGCTGATTTAATTACACTTGCTTGGGTCCTGCATTGCAGCAGGGGACTTTGGTTCAGTGATAGAACACATTCTGTCTTTGTAGAAGGTCCCAGGATCAACCTCTTGCATTTTCAGGTAGGACAGAGGAAAAATTTCTGCATGACAGCTTTAAGAGCCACTGCCAGTCAATGTCAGCAACACTGTGCTAGATGGACCTGTGATCTGAGTCAGCATCAGATAGCAGCCTATGAAAGCGGTCAATAATTACACTGCTTTACAGACAATTAGGGCCTAAAAGGAGTCAGCCAGTACACCTAACCTGCAATACTTTGCTATAGCTACTGAATTTTGATTAATGCTAAGATCCTATGCACACCTTCCTGGGAGTAAGCCCTATTGACTACAATGGAACTTACTTCTGAGTAGACAAGCATAGGATTGGGCTACAAGGCAGATATCCAATCAGGGCTTACTTCTGGTCAGAGCTGGTGAGCTTAATCTCTGAGAAAACAAGTTCAGGACTCTTCAGCCTGGCATTAAATTCTAGCAACCAAGGAGCAAAAATGTTAAGTAGGAAATAAGAGGGTCACCATAGTTGCTGGTCGTAGCCTGCAGCAATGCATTGCATCTTTATGGTGGTGAATATTACCATGTTTTAAAAGTGGATCTGCTTCTGGGCCTTCAATAGTCATACAACACATTACATAGACATTAAGCAAGTGAAACTTTTTCAACCAATTATTTCAGCAATTCTTGAACTGCGGGTTGGGACTCACTTGGTGGGTCACAACTCAATTTTTGGTGGGTCCCACAAAGCCTCCAAAGAAAACAGGGTGATGGAAAGATTAGATAGCTAATTGTCTCAAGCCAATGGGCTATTCAAAAACCTGATAGCTGCTAACTGCCCTGCAAAGAACTATGTTGCAGTTTGCAAGCTCGTGTAAATATAGGGAGATAAATGTTTGAGTGTCTTTTTTCTGGTACTGTATATATATTTTTTCCAAATCCATGAATAGCAGGTAATTGCGGCAGGTGAAGGCTGAGTTACATAACTAAAGCCTTGATGTTTTTCATTAGGGCTGCCTCATTTACGGCCCAATCCTATTCAACTTTCCAGCACTGATGCAGCTGCAATGCAGCTCTGAGGTGAGGGAACAAACAGACGTGCATCATCCTTCCTGACTCCAAGAGTGGTCCAAACGCGCTTTATGGTGGCCTTTGTGCCAGCCAAACCTTGCTGGCCTAACTGTGCCAGCCTAACTTCAGGTTAGGGTTGCGCCCTAAGGAAGTGTTCCTGGACACTGGGGAGAATGACACTGTTGGACAACAGAGATAAGCCATGAACTGAGGCCACTGTCATTGGATCCTATCTCACTGACCAAGAAACACCTGCCTGGCTGTGGCTCTTGCCTTTAGCAGCAGCTTGGGATGCAGAAATCAGCAAGTGAAGCTTTTCTTGGCTTAGGAATAAATGCCATTACCTGCTAATGTCTGCAGATCAAGCATAGGAACAGGGACTGGCTAAAAAATGTTGGCAACCCCACAGACAGTTTGCATCAGGATTTTCCCAGTCTTGCTTTCCAGAGGATTTCCAGTGATGTGCTGCATCCATTTTTATTCAGCAGTGTGAGTGGGATCCTTTGGGAGAATGGAGAAGTGAATGCAGGGAAGTCCATGCTGAACAGTCTCCACAGAGTCCTCACTGTTGTTCCTCACCCTGTCTGTAACTGTGCTCTGTTGCCATCCCCCCCCCCCCGCATCCACCTCACCCTCCTTCTCTTCACACACTCATGCAAACATGCTCACACACATGGCCTCTGCTTTATAAATGTTGCATATCATAAAGAGCCTGTCAGCTTCGATCTGTCTTGGGCAAATGCCTGCACAGCAGCGTCAGGTCTCCTCTGCATCAGGCAAAGCCACAGACGGCACTGGACCAAGCGGTTGCTATGACAACAGAGGCATTTCCTCTTCTCCCTCCCTTTCTCTTCCCCTTGCCCTGCCTACAGGAATGCCTCCCTAGACAGGAAGATAATAGCACACATAGGAGGGCCATGAAAACAGGGTAGAGATTTAGAGCATGATAACCAGATGTTGGGACAAAAGAGCAAGGAAAAACATTCCCCCTTGTCTATAGTTTTTTTGGTTTTGAACATATTTGCATTTTTTAGATAAAGTTATCAGACTAGTACAACTTAAACTGAATATAGGCATGGCATGGAAAAAAAATTCTACTGCAAAAGAAAGGCATTTTCTTTGTTTTCTTTTCCAATATCTTTCCTGCCACATGCTTTTTAAAAAGCCTCAGGGTGATTAACAGCAAAGGAGAACCACCATAAAATCTCAGGAACACAATAAAATGGTTTGAAAATGAACAGCATTAACAATTGTGCAGTGAATGGCTCCATCTGGCCCTGATTTTAGATCACTGGCAAGTTATTTTGGGTTGTTTTAGACAGGTTGGGCTTCCACAATCTTCGAGGTTGTCACCTTTTCAACACATATTAGTATATCCCCCACACTGTTAACATCCATCCAGGAAAACTTAAAAGTTTGCTGGCTGCTTTGTGATGTGATGGAGCTGGGATCCCCTTTTTTTTACTGGCTCCGCTCCTATTCCTAGAATAACAGTTTGACACCCAGAAATTTGACAGGTAAATGTACCAATAACAGGCTGGTATTAGAGCCCAGGAGTGGAGTTGATAAAAAGGTTCTATACCAAATAATGAAATAGGTATAATATTTATGAATAAAAACATCGGAAATTCTAAAAGGAAAAAAGGTTGTTTTTAAGCCTTTAGCCTGTAGTCTGGCTTTCAGCCTTTACTCAAAGGCTCTGAAGCTATGTATGAAAGGAAATATTCTGACCCATTTTCCTTTACAACATACATGCTTTCAGAGCATCTAAATTCACAACAGAATCACAAGAGACCTCTGGAGTTTTTGGAGCAGTGAGTGGAAAGGGTCACCTTTGAGCAATGTTTTTTAACCAGTGGAACACATACCACGGGTGGTCTGCAAGGTGGTGCCTGATGGTGGCATTGCATCCCCACATACCCGCTGCCCAGACCAGGATGCGATGCAGCAAACACTGGTAGGAGGCTTGGCTCAGTGGGCAGAGCTCCAGCACATGGTTTTTGCATGCTTGAAAAAGCCCTCCCACCCTCTCCACTTACTGATATTTGTTGCATCATGGCAGGTGTCCCCACCCAGAAGTAACTGGTGATGATGTCACCACCAGTTGCTTCCAGTGGTACTCCAGAGAAGAGATCACACGCAAAGTGCTATGTTGTCTCAGCAACATTAAGAGCGCAATCCTAACCTGGAGTTAGGCCGACACAGTTAAGCCAGCAAGGTTTGGCTGGCACAAGGGACACCATAAAGTATGTTTGGACACACTTATAATGTCACTTGTGCTGGCCAAACTTTGCTGACCTAACTGTGCCAGCCTAACTCCAGGTTAGGATTGTGCTCTAAGGAATGCTGCGCTAGAGGAAGCATATCTGTTTCCAGGCTTGGATTGCAAGTGCGCTTCAGTGTGCAGCATACACTAGCAGTTGCTACACCTGTGGTACAGCAATCATGTGAAGGGGATTAATTTCCATTTTTCTTCATGGCCAAAATGCATGCCTCCAGTGCAAATCACCAAAAGAAGATCCAAACTTGCATTGAACTGTGGAGCACTGTGGCCGGCCCTGTGGATTTCCTATCTTCCCTAAGGCATGAGGTAGTTAACATTGCCGTCATCTGAATTCACATCACTGCATTTAATCCCCCACTGAAAGGGAGTGGGCAGTTTATCTCTCTGAAGACAATCGAATCAGGCACTGTACAGACATCTCAGCCAGCTCTGTTACAGAGCTTCTCTTTTTATGCATTTATCTCTGTAGCCAAAAGGCTTTAAAAAAAATACCGTAAATGAAAGCCAAGATTAATTGATGCTACTTGCATGCTTACATCAAGTACCAGGTCTTTCAGATTACCCATTTGTGGGTTATTCCTCTTCATTTGTTTTTAACTTTTCCTCTCTCATCTCTGAATCTTTTTTCTTTTCTTTTTTATGCATATTGTCTCCTTAGCAGACAGCAAAGAGCATCTGCTCTTTGCAAAAGAGGAGACTGAGACTCCTGATCCTTTAATAGAAATTTGGCATTTGCAGCTTGGGCCTCCAAGAGGAATTTTATCAGAGGGTACAAACAAACTTAGCATCATGGTAGGCTCACACTAGAATGGAAACTGTCCTGTGCGTAACCAAAAATTATTTCAGCAGCTCCTATACACTCCTTCATGGTAAACGGATCTACAAGCCAAGAGTTGCTATAGCAGGCCAGTTTCCTCCCTGATTTGATACTGTATTAAGGAGTGTCATGTATGCATTCCTTGCCCCGGCACATATGACTTGCAGCAGCATTCCACATCCCGCTAGCAGTGACTCCAGGTGAGACTGCATGATCTCAGGAAATGTCACCTTTTTGACATTGACAGGGCCAAATTACCCCCTGCACCTTCCTCTCAAGGTCACTGATTGCAGCTTGTCACACAGGGGTGAGCAAACTTTCACCCACTGTAATTCCTTCTTTTACAAAACAAAATACACAAACTCTGTCCTCCTTTGCACCATGCTACCTTACTTCCTGGTGGGATTGCCAAATTTTCAATTGCTCGGTGTGAGAACTTTTTATAGGATGGAGATAAACATTCACACCTAGACCATTCCATGCTTTGAAAATCCAACTTCTGCTAAATACACAGGAGTTGCCATTTTTCCCCCTGGTCAGCTGAAAACCCTACATCAACTAATTCCCTGTTTGTCTCTCTGAACCATGAATTTAGGCAGTATATAATGGACATGTTTCTCTGTTGGGACAGAAGATTGTGTTCACTGAACTAGATAAAGAACAAAACCAATCTGGTTGCTAAGTATTCCCAGAAAACCATTCTCTCCTACCCTCCCACCCGCCACTGTTCACTGCTGCCTGGAAACACAGGAGTACAGCTTCTATATGAAAGCAGTACAAACAAGGCAATTATCTACTGATGATCAGGAATGAACCAAAATGCATACTGGAATTAAAGACAAAAAGGCACCTGCTGGAGATGCTCTAAGAGGATTTCCTGCTACAGGCAGGGGTTGCACTATATTGTAGGTCCTTTCCAACTCAATGATTCTATGAAAAAGGAGAATCAAAGTCACTGGGAGCACAAGATGTCTGCAATGTCACATAGCAGGACTCCTGCTTTTGCAGCAGTATTGCCCCAGTGAAAGAGAGCATCTACTAGTACCAGATGGAGGAAAAGGCATTTCCACTATATTGGCATCCCATCTTTCTCTGTACCAGAACTCAAGACAGCTTCTGTGGGAGTTTGCAGGCAGCTCCCCTCAAGACCCTGGCCAGACTAAGATCATGGATCTTAAGGATCCCTGGAACAAAAGGATCTTCACCTGTATTGTTATGAGAAAAAAATCATCCCTGGCTCTAGACTTCATCAGTGTGGGAAGCTACTTGGATCCTGGTGGTCCATTCTAGAGTTGAAAGGCATGGATCTGGAAGACTGGATCTGCTTTATGCTTCCTGGCATTCTAGGGTAACAGTCATTCCAATCTGCTCCAACTTTTAAGCCCTGCTGTGGCTTCCTAATATACCTATTTGAGCCTTGCCATGCTTGTTGAGTAATTCAGTGGCTTGCTGTTCTTGAGAGAGAACGGCCTTTTGTGCAATTGCATTTATGTTGTGACTTCCAGGAAGATGGAGCACTGAAAGCAGGCCAATCATGTGGACGCTTCCTGATAGAGTGAGTGGGAGGTTCTAACTGAGCGTCATTAGAAGCAGAGAGTCCTTGTAATTTTTCCTAGAACAAATCCTTACTGGCTTCCATCACCCACCGTGGCTCTGGCAAACGTGCAACGTTTTTTTCAGAGTGTTTCACGCAGTAAAGGGCTGAGGAGGATATATTTGGAACAATGGCTCAAGAGAGGCCTTGAAAGGACTAAGCCCTCCTGAAGATATACTTCTGGAATAAACTCTCCATTTGATACAATTACTCAGCTACTCTGTTCCTGACTACCTTGCTTTGCTTGTCACCTCTGTACTGTGTGTGATGTTGGCCCCCTTTGCTGCCTCCTTCTGGTCCTTTGTGCTTTTGCCTGGTTTTTCCTCGAACCTGGAAAAGTCCTCTCCCCTTCCTTCTCTATCTTATAGCCCAGTCCTATCCCTGGGACAGGCTGGCCTGTGCCCATGGATGCCAGTGCAATGATTGCCCCAGCAGGATGGAGGGCTGCAACCTGATGCCTGCACTTCAGATGCCAGCTTCATGGCGGGGCAACTCTGCACTGTTGCAACGTGGACACCAGCTCAATCCCGCCAGCAGGGAGGCCAACATTGGGAGGAGATTGGAGTGGGGTGTGGGAGGGACGTCAGGGAGTCAACTCACACCAATTCCCCTTTGGATGACAGACACGCATCCCAATGCTGGAAAAATGCAAACACATCTGCAATTCCTGGCAGCAAGGCCAGCTCCAGGAGCAGTGGGGCCCAATGCGGGGCATTCCCCCAGGACCCCATACCCTCCCTGCGGGGGCCCCCACCCACCAAGAAAAGCACTTATGTTGCTGCACGAATCACCTGGAAATAGTTGGTGGTGACAAGATGACGTCACTGCCAATTGCTTCCAGAAGGCCCATTTGGGACAGTTTGGAGGCAGGGGCAGGTGGGAGGGCCCAAGGGAAAGCTGATTTGGTAAAAAAAAGTGTTGAAGACCATTTTAAATTGGAGCACCATAAGGTAAATCCATTGTCCTGCAGCCCATAGAGATCCCAGGTGCAGCAGCAGGTGATCTGCAAACTGCACTGGTGCGAGGTCCCCAAAGCGCGGGGCCCAATGTGACGACATTGGTCACATGGACTTAGGACGCAATCCTAACCTGGAGTTAGGCCAGCACAGTTAGGCCAGCTCAGTTATGCTGGCACCAGGGCTGCTGTAAAGCGCATTTGGACCACTCTCAGAGTCAGGGAGGATGGCGCACGTTTGTGGGCTGCCTCTCTGACTCCGAGAATGGTCCAAACATACTTTATGGTGTCCCCTGTGCAGCCAAACTTTGCTGGCCTAACTTCAGGTTAGGATCGTGCCCTTAAAGCCAGCTCTGCCTGGCAGGAGTCCAGTTAACTTGTGTCAAGGATGTTGGCAACTTGCTTGCTGCGGTGAGGTTTGTAACAGCTTGCTTGGTGTTGTGAACCTTGTGCTGGCCTACCACCTCCCTGGCCTGCTGCCTGCCTGGCCTCTCTGCCCTGCTGCTGCTGCCTCACCCTCTTCTCACTGATTCTGCTTCCACGAGAATGATTATGGAGCCACAGCCTCCCACCTCCTTCAAAACACATTAGGCAGGGAGCGGATCGTCCCCCCCTGACCAGGGCTGAGGAAATGGCGATTGGCAGAAGAGATGAGAGAGCAGAGTGCCTGCATACTGATGTGTATGCCCCCCCCCAAAAAAAGAGGGAGGAGAATTTGGACACCGCTTTCATTGGACCAGGCCTGAGGAGGAGAACCCCACTGCTTCTAAAGAAGGTGGTGATTTGCCAATTTCTAAAGACACCCAACATCATGTAAAGAGGATCATGAACAGTTTGGGACTTTGGGAATTCAGTTTCCCCTTTCTGGGAAAAGGTAATAGAATTCAGTTTCCCCTTTCTGGGAAAAAAGTAATTCCCCTTTCTGGGAAAAGGTAATTTAATAGTGTGACATTAAAAGAACTCTGGCCATATCCTAGCTCACTTTAGTCTGGCTTTGACCTGCTTATGGGGCAAACACAGCTCCTGTTGCCCTAGCACATTGGTTCTTCAACCAATGGGGTCGTGAAGCCTCAGGGTTGGGGTTCTGGCAACTGATGGGAATGAAAAGGGTTGAAGACCATTAAACTGGAGCACCACCAGATAAAGGGGGAGGCATCCTGGGAGGCTTCAGGTCCCAAGAGATTGTGTCCTTGGCCTGCTCAGATTCTTAGCAATTCTGCTAAAATAGCTTTCACTACTGCCGGGCTTTATAGTAATTTTTTTCTGTTTTTTCTAATAAGAATATTTAGTTACAGTGAACAGTGCTGGGGGCAGGGAGTGAGCAGATAGGGCCCTTAGGAAGGGGCAGGTTTGACAGGGGGTCCTCAAACTTTATTATTTATTTGTTTGTTTGTTTGTTTGTTTGTTTGTTTGTTTGTTTGGGTTGTGGCATGAAATAGGTTGAAGACCACTGCCCTAACGGATGATCTCCATCTAGAGTCTAAAGATGGTAATGCAGCTCTGTTGACCTTGTCTTTCAGCACCTTTTGGTACTGTGGATCATACTATTTATTCTTTTACATCAGTCCTACTCAAAGTGGTGGTCCACGGACCAGTGCCAGTTTGGCACCATCAGCTCCTGGTCTGTAGAGAATTTTCAGGAAATAAAACAATTATATAATTTTAAAATCACTTCGTATCCATATACGGTTTCAAATATGCTCTCATTGTTCTCCTTTCTATCCATTCCCTTTTCTAGGATTAGTATGTTTCTGCCAGGAAGTTCTCAACATTCCTTGCTTTCTCATATTTTTGACACTACTGGAAAAAAAATTGCTGGTCTGCCACCAGTGGTGGTGCCACTTAAGTTGGTGTCACCCAGGGAACAATCCTAACCTGGAGTTAGGCTGGCCCAAGTCACTTGTGCTTGCCCAGGAGTGTTGCAAATACACCATAAAGTGCATTTGGACCACTCTCTGAGTCAGGGAGGCCAGCGCACATCCATGTGGCTGCCTCCAGGTTAGGACTGTGCCCCCAGTTTGGTAACTCATGGTGTCACTCCCTTGGACCTCCTCCCATACTAGACCATACAGGAGACCAGGCCTACATGCACACGCACACACACACACACACGATGGTGTTACTGGTGCAGTCTGCATCCCTTAATGACACCCCTGTCTGCCGCATCAGATAGTATGAGAAGCACTATTTTACATACTCTTCAACACATTGCTACAGTAGGGACTTGTCTGTCTGCTCGTTCCTTTCCTTCTTGTATGAACAGACACAGCGGATGGCTGTTGGGGATGGTTTGTTAGCCCCATGGAGAAGTGAGATGGTGCTGTTCTGCAAGGTTCAGAGTTAATATTGATCTTATGCAATATCTATACAAAGTTGAGATCATCCGTTGTTTGGGAGTGAGTTGTCTTCTGTACGGTGATGCTACCCAGCTCGGTATTTTTGTTACTGAACATCGATGAACACATGATAACTGTTTTGAACTAGTAGCTTGAGGTGACGGTGTCAGGGATAGCTGCTATGTTTTCATTGCTGATTTGCAGTCTTTAGTGTTCTTATGTTTTAAAATTATGGTTTCTTGTTTGTGGGCCACTTTAGGTGTTTCTTGTAAATGGATGGACAGGATAGAAACATAAAATGAGGGTAAACAGGCCTAAGTTGAATCCAGACAGGTCAGAGGAGGCGATTGTGGGCTAGTGGGATGCCCTTGGCCCTTGAAGAGGATGAAATGAAGTGTGATCAGTTCAGTGGGGTTGCAATTTTCTTGCTGGAACAGATGTACAGTAGAGTGGGAGTGGAGCAGTTTCTGTTGTTTGACAGTGGCCTGGTTTTTGATAAGCAGGTTTCTGTGATGGATGGCTTTCTTCTTTCAGCCTATTGTGCAGACTCCCCTCCCTCCCTGGGTAGAGGAGAACTTGTAACACTGAGCCATACTTGTGTCACCTCAGGATTTGATCGGTGTGCTCTAAGTTGGGTTGCCATTGAAGAGAGTACTCTCAAGCTTAAGCTAACACAGAATGCTGCTGTTCTGTGCCCTCATGGACACTGGGAGATGGGACCATAAATGACTTGTGCTGGCCTAACTCCAGGTTAGGCCTGAATTAAAGTAACTGCCAACGTGCTTCTAGGCCTAATGTATGGCCCAGTCCTGTGAGTCTTGTACAACAGTGACAATCTTCCAATCCACTGTTGTAAAAGGCCTAATGATGGCACAAAAATTGCACCGCTGCTGTGTGTGACAGAGCCGCTGGAGGAAACAGCCCGCAGCTTCCCACATGTGCCAGAACAGCTTGGATGCAGCAATAGAGGAGGTCGGTTGGCAGCTTGGGCCATTCATGGGTGGTTTCGACTGGAGATGGGGAAGAACTGGGGATGGTTCAGAGGAGGAAGAGGGTAGATCCTGACAACAGCGACTTGCACAAATGTTATCCCCCTTTTTTGCTGTCTGACACTCCCTCTTCCTTTCCTTGGACTTATGCCAGCAGCTACATAGTTAGCGAACGTAGCTATAGAGCTGGTGTGGGTCAGAGGGGATCCATTGCTGACTAGAGAGCCTACTGAGAGTTTTTTTTTTTACTTCTCCTTGACTTTCTGGTCACCCCCACCATAGCATGCAGCACACACACCACTAGTATGACTGCATGCTGAGTGGAGGGATCATCCGTTGTTTGGGAGTGAGTTGTCTTCTGTACGGTGATGCTACCCAGCTCGGTATTTTTGTTACTGAACATCGATGAACACATGCTAACTGTTTTGAACTAGTAGCTTGAGGTGATGGTGTCAGGGATAGCTGCTAAGTAACTTAAAACAGTCTCCATGCTAACTATGTTTCTCTATAAAGTCTCCCTTTCTTGCAAGGTGAGACATTGGTGTAGCTAATGACAGTGTAGCCCAGTGCAGAGGGCAAAATAATAACCCTGGAAGTGACATCACAACAGGAAGTGACATCACAGTTATATTTTTATTTTATAGTTTCTTGGCCATAACTCTTGATATAATGAAGGTATTATACTTCTGTTTGTTTCATTACATTCTGCATGAAATTCCGCATCAAATGATATATAACGGGATGGTATTATTCACACATACCAAGGATTTCACCATTTTGTGTCAAGTTCAGCTTGTTGCCCCTCTAAAGCTTGTTGCCCAGTGCAATTGCACCCCCCTGCACTTCTTTGGCTACACCTCTGAGGTGAGAGAATGGTTGCAATTAGAAACAGGGACTTCTCCAGCCATTGTTGTGTGAGGCTGTGCAGTGACATTTTCACCTTCCCCCAGACACATGGCTCCACTTCCTGGCTTTCAGGAGACCCTGTAAAGCACATGTCTTTTGTTTTGCCTTTTGGCTTGGCTTTCTCTCTTCCTAAGTTTACTGAAGGGTGCTCTGTTATTTTTATTGGTAGTTTTATTTAGTTTAAATTGTTTTCTCTGTTTTTACGCCACCCTGAGCTATGAAAAGGCAGCACAGAAATAGTTTAAATGAATAAGCCTTGCTCTTAGTCCACTGCGACAGGCATTCTCCCACCTCAGCTTTGATATGAGAGAGAGAGAGAGAGAGAGAGAGAGAGAGAGAGAGAGAGAGAGAGAAGGTGAGAAAAGCAGGCTTCAAATACAATTAATGAAAGGTTGAAAGGGGTCAGCTTGGTAGGGTGTGGTTGCTGAAGAGGAAGACCTTAGGAGTCAACTGGGCCGCTGTTACCATTCTGCAGTGCACATATGAAAACTCTTGTCTTCAGATGGAGTGTTGATCGGTCAAAGAAACAGTAAGGAGAGGTCGTCCATCAGAGTAGGTAGATAAACAGAGATCTTGGGCTATGGGTAACCTTGTTCAGGCATCCCAGGGAAATTGGGAGGATTGAAAGAAGAACCTGCAAGGCTGAGTGGATGGGCTATGAAGCCAAGAATGGGAAAGAAGTCAAAGATGCCAGGAAGTGAGCCATGTTCAGAAGTGGGTGTTCTCAGAGAAGAACAAAAAGAGGCAGAAGTGGAAGCAAAGATTAAAAGGGTGTTAAGGAGGAGGCATGAAATCAAGATATAGATGAGATGTCATGGGAAAGAGGACAGCTGGTGGATAAGCAAGGATGAAATGGAAATGTAGGCAGTGATTGGGTGGGAAGGACTCGTGCTGTTGGCTCCTCCTGTGTGGTTCCGCCCTATATGCAAACACTTCCTGTGACAAACTGGGATGGCACCCTGAGGATGCGACCTGTAATGCTACCTGTAAATGCTATAAAGGCTGTAAAGGCTACCTGTAATTATAAATGCAGTCTCTTGCAGTCAGCGTTCCTTCATTCCTCTACACCAGTGGTTTCCAACCGTTTTAGCACCAGGACCCACTTTTTAGGTTCAACAACCTGTCAGGGCCCCCTTAAGAACGAAAGTGATGTCATTAAGCAGGAAGTGACATTATTGTGCTGGCAGGGCTGGAAGTGATTTCATTGTTCTAATAAATCATACTTTTTAAATAAATCACATGTTGTACTCATAAACACCAGCATTTGGAGAAATGGATGGAAAACAAATGAGAGAGAGCGAGAGAGCGAGAGCGCGCCTGCAAAATGCCTAATCTTGCTGTTGCTGCATTTTGTATTAACTGTGTGATCAGTAGAGCCATGTGGGTTTTTTTAAAAAAGATTTTCTGGGGTGAGTTCGGGTTTTTTGCATGATTTCCATTGGAATTAATACTCAGCACCTAGGACAGTGCCTGTAAAAACATGTACCATAGCATACCAAATGCAACAGTTGTTTTCAGGTATGTGGTAATACCTCAAAATTTGTTCTGAATTTCTGTTTGGAATTTCTGTCTGTTTTCCTGAAAATTTTGCAAAGACACAATTTCTGTAATGGTGCACAAATGCATCTATGGTAGAAAATGGGTTCACACGCACACACACGTGCGCGCGCGCACACACACACACACACACACACACACACACACACACACACACAGAGGAATCGTCACTCCTAGGTTGGGAACCACTGCTCTACACAGACCCCTTTGGAGCTGTACAGTGGTATCGCCAGACAATCAGTGATGACATAAGATGTCATTGCTAACTTCCAGGCCTCAAGCTGCAGCTTCAACTTAGGGGCAACATGGCTCACAGTATCACCTGCCCTGAACATTCATGCACTGCACACTGCTACATGCTCTAATGAACAAGCATGCAATGAAATCAGGATTGTGATGTTTTTCTACAATCTTGCTTCATAGTCGAAAACGACAGAAGTTTAACAACAGCACAATATTGCTCAAATTTAATCTCTTCTCTTTGCCCCCTTTACAAACACTTTCCATTCTAGTGTGGGCCTAAATACAATGACGCTAATTTTCTACAATGATTTTCTATATTTAAAAGATTTTAGAAAGTCTTGGGAGTGTGTTTGTTTTTCCGTATTATCGTATCTATCTGCCAGTGCTGGACAGTTTGGTAGACCTGGGCGCTAAAGACTATTCCAGTTGTCATCATCCTCCCACACTCTGTTTTGCCCCTCCCCTCCCCCTTTGGGATGGCGCCCCCAAAAAACTTGGTACTTCCGGATAAAATTCCTCTCCGAGTCCCTGCATCACTGCATGGGAAGTTAGGTAGGACTGGGCTGTTTGTTTCAGTATAGTAACTGAAATGCTTCTATTCCTTTATCAACTCCTTCCTCTTTTTCACTCTTCTGTTGGTTCCCTTGTGTCAATAGCCCTTCAGCTTTTCATCCTTTGTGAAGTGCTCTGCACATTGATGGCCCTATGTAGGTAAATAATACCTGGAACCTCTCTGTCCATAGTGCATATGTTGATACGTGTCCTGGTGTTGATTACAGCCCTTCTAATTGTAGCCAAATTGGTCATTCTAAGAAAATGAAAATTTGCTTCTCTTTTTCCTTATTCTTCCATTAACGATCTGAGCTAACCAGCATCACTTGAATGGAAAAAGCTGGTGTTAATTTATTGAGGTGTGAAATCCAATTAAGAAGCCATTTGGTCCTTCATAAGAGCATAACAAACTGCATCTATCTACAGCTTCTGGTGCCCGTCTCTCTCTCTCTCTCTCTCTCTCTCTCTCTCTCTCTCTCTCTCTCTCTGCCACCCCCATAGATGGTTTCCTTTCAATATTTTTGTGGCAATGGGGGATGGAAGCGCAGCAGTGCTTAGTCTGTACTGCTGGCAAGAAGAGATAGCTGCCAAACTTGAGTCCAAGCACTAAATGGTTATTAGACTTTTAGAATATTGGTTATTAGAGGTGTGTGTTTCTGGTGAGTAAAATAGGATTACAGCCTAAGGACCCAATTCTATCCAACTTTCCAGCACTGATGCAACCACAATGCAGCTCTGAGGTGAGAGAACAAACGCCCTTACCTGGAGGAGGCCTCCCTGACTGCTCTACCACCACAGGATGCAGGGCATACCCCAAATGGCATGGCTGCATCAGCACCAGGAAACCTGGACAGGGTTGGGCCAGTTGTCTTCCTGAACATAATGGGTGTACTTTTCCAAACACCTCTTGTTATTAGTGGCCACCCCTCATAGTGACAACATCTACAAACAATTCATCAGCCTTGGCACCAAAAGATGATTATGTTAACTGTGCCCCACTGTAACAAAGGAAGCTTGTGGTGAATGGAGGAGAGCAGGACAATTCTGCCCACTGCCTTGTTGGCCTGGCTTGATTGAGGCTCACCTCTGGATGGGTGTACAAGAAAAGCCCCTTGTTCTCCCAAGGCAAGACCTGACTGATCTTGGGGTGCAATCCTAACCTGGAGTTAGGCCAGCACAGTTAGGACAGCAAATTTGGCCGGCACAAGGGACAATGTAAAGCACGTTTGGACCACTCTCAGAGTAAGGAAGGATGGTGCACATCTGTGTGCTGGCCCCTCTGACTCCGAGAGTGGTCCAAACATACTTGACAGTATCCCTTGTGCTGGCCAAACTTTGCTGGCCTAACTGCGCTGGTCTAACTCCAGGTTAGGATTGCACCCTTAATCTCTGTGTTTTATCACTATAACACATCACTATAACACATTACAGGAGTTAAGGAACAGTTATTGTTCCTAATTCATTTCTGGTACTCTGCTAGTTCTGATCCCAACCCTGTTCCACTGGGACGGAGGGTTGTCAGGGCAAAGGACTCCACCAATCATATGACAGTCAAGATGAGCTTGTTGCTGCTGACAGTTTATAAATTAAACTACATTTAATAGTTTCAGTATTGCTGGAGATAAACAATAGTGTCTTTCCAAAGTGCAGTCTCTTAAAAATGATTTGCACAAGACTTCATTTCCTAGCAATAATATTTATTTCACCCCACTGACATCTCTGGTCAAACAGGTTTTTGGACAATACAAAAACTGTTTCCCAGAGACAAAAGGAAATTTCATGAACAAGCAGAAATCCATCTTTCAAACTACCTTCAGCTTTTGAGGAAAAAAATAATAGTCTCCAACCTATGTCTATGTGTTTATGTTAAAATATCTATTAAAATACATAATGAAAGGAAGTAATAATCTGAACACAACACAGAAAAATGGGATAAGCACTCTGAGCATTAACAACAAAATGCCAGTCAGTGATGAAAAACAAAATATTGAATAGAGGGGAGAAAGAGCCATGTTTCAAATCTTCAAATTCACAAAGAAGGAAAAAGGATTCAGTCAAGCATGGCAAAACCCATTATGATAATTTTGAATGAAAATGCAATTATAACTCTTAGAGCAAATGCACTGCAAGCCAGAACTGGGCTTCAACATTTTAAATAAGGTCAGAAGGTTTTTGTGATAAGTTTTACATGTGATTTCATCACAAATGAACAAGGAAATAAGCTGCAATGTCATGAGGAACATTATAAAGTATCACAGGGAAAATTCTATTGCCCCTTTCCCCACTCTAGTCTCTGCCCTACCAGCTCCTTTCTATTTTGGTTCCTAACTGGCCGAAGTTGGTACGTTGCCCTAGCCTTGTGTTATTCTGCACCATCCATATACTAATCGGGCATTTTGCATCATATTTTAGAGCAGCAGTTCCCAACGTCCTATTCGGACCTTGGGAACTCGCTAAGTTGTTGCAGGGGCAGGGCCTGGGGTTGCAGAGGTGTCGTGACAGCAGTGCAATGATCATGGTGCCACCCAGGGGCTTTAGCCCTTACCAGGGGGTTATGCTGAGATCCCAGGGAATCTGGGAGGTGAACAACCTCCTCTGTGGGCCTCCCCAATGCAAAAGGAAGGGAATTTTCACAGTGGTGAGAAGTAAGAAGTGGGGTCCCTCAAAGAGCTGCACTTGAATCTGGGATTAATGTCTTGTTTTTAGCCTATTGCTCCTTATTTTTGGACACTTCTACTCCCTCAGAAGCTTCTGTGTAGGTTCAGCAGTGTAAAAAGCAGCTTTTTTCCTTTGTCTATTTGAAACCAGCAGGCACACAGTATTGTGGATTCAGAAAAAAATTATTAAATGTATCAAGTAGCTATACTTTGTAGCCTGGATTGGTGATGGCACATTAAAAACTACCAAGGGTGGCCTCTATTCAGCTTCTGGCCCAGTAAAGGGACAGCAAGGAACAGGAAGGGTGCTGTGTGCATGTGTGCTGACCACTAGGCACTACTCCCTTTAGTCAGCCTACCTTCTCCCCAGGTCCTCTTCCCTGACATGACTGGTGCTTTTTAGCTTGTTCATGAGTGATCTGTAGTTAAACAGCAAAGTGGCAAAAATCAGGTGTGCAGTATATAGCGAGGGGGGGAATCAGGGGGCTTCAGCAGAGAAAGGGGAATTCCCTTATGTGTGCATAAACCTCTCAACCTGCAATGGGTCTCCTTGGATCTGCACTGTTGATTTCACTAGCACAATTCTGAGGCGAGAAAGGAGGCAGGGAGGCAGCAAAACTGGGGGATAGGATTTAGGGTGCAATCCTAACCTAGAGTTAGGCCGGCACAGTTAGGCCAGGAAAGTTTGGCCAGCACAAGAGCACTGTAAGCACATTTGGACCACTCTCGGAGTCAGGGAGGATGGCGCACATCTGTGTGCTGGCCTCTCTGACTCCAAGAGTGGTTCAAACATACTTTACCATGTCCCTTGTGCCGGCCAAACTTTGCTGGCCTTACTGTGCTGGCCTAACTCCAGGTTAGGATTGCAATCTCAGTGTGTGCTTCCCACCCCATCACACCGCCTTCCCAGCCTATCTTGCTCTCCCTCGACCACCATTCTGCTGTCCTCTGGTCCCTCCCACTGGAGGACAGGTCCTTTAATGGATACTAGTCATCTAGGCTATGGACTACCTCTGAATACCAGTTGCAAGGCTCCTCAAAGGTCTTACAAAGAGTGAAGAAATCAGGCATTCGATCAATTAGTTGATGAGAGTTGAATAAATGTTGGTGTTCATACGTTTGTATGAAAAGCCCTGCTGGATCAGGCCAAAGGCCCATCTAGTCCTGCATTTTGGTTTCCCACAGTGGCCAAATAGCTGCCAATGGGAAATGCACAACCAGGTATTCTTCTCTGCTGCCACTGCTCCCTTGCAACTGGTGTTCAGAGGCATTCTGCCACTGAACCTAGTGGTAGTTCATAGCCTAGATTATGAGTGTCCATTCACAGGTCTGTCCTCCATACATTTGTCCAATACCCCTTTAAAGCCATCCAAACTAATGGCCCTCACCACATCCTGTGGCAAGCTAATTATACACTGTGTAATTACTTAGTCCTAAATCTCTCTATCAGTTTCATTGGTTCTAGTATTGTGAAGGATTATTATGATCAAGTAGAATGGATGACTTGTTAAATTCTTCTTAAGTTTCTGACGTTCAGAACAATTTTTACCACAACCTATTTTTCTAGTGCAGGCAGAGCTCAGATAAGAACTGGATTTTATCCAAAGAAAATGAAAAACTAGTGATTAATGTTTCAATGCCACATAGATTTTTCATAAAGGCATATCAAAATGATTGTGGTTTTTTTTGTCTTTCATTATTCCTTTTTTCAGTTCCCCAGTTGTGAGTGTGTGCATGTGTGCGCACCCCATTTTCAGAAACATCAAGTCATTCTGGAAGGTATTGGAGATTAAGAGTGCAATCCTAACCAACATTCCAGCACTGACATAGCTGTGCCAGTGGGTCACGTTCTGCATTCTGCAGTGGTGTAGTAGTCATGGAGGCCTCTTCAAGGTAAGGGAATGTTTGTTCCCTTACCTCAAAGCTGCATTACCCTTACCCTGGTGCTGGAAAGTTGGTTAGGAGCAGTGGTGGTATCTAAAGCGGGAGGAACTGGTACGCTGGGCGGGACTTACTTGTGATTGGCTGCCCATCCATTCGGTTCTGCTGCCTGCCCGCCTGCCAGAGGGCAGCGCCTGCTTGCCTCCTCGGCCTCCTCGGAGGGGGCGCCTGCTCACCGGGGGGGGATGGATGGGGGCGCGCCAGGTGCCTGGGCGAGCAGCAGTGGGGCGTGCCAACCGGGGGCAGCCTGCGCGGCAGGCAGGCAGGCAGGCAGCGGAACGGAACGGACGGGCTGCCAATCAACCGTACGTACCGCCCAGCATTCCGGTTCCTCCCGCTTTAGATACCACCACTGGTTAGGAGTGCACCCTAAGCTGATTAAAGACCTGAGATGAAAGAGATTAAAATGTGGATTGAACTCTGGCTGCTGGCTGATGGGGCCCAGAATGGAAGAATGCAACTGCCCACCTGACCTTATGACACACAGTGACATCATCTTCAATGTGTGCTGGCTAGCCAGGAGGTGGGGGGCAAGGGGAAGATGATGATGGTTCTCTAGTTGTCAGTGATGGAGCCAATGAGGGGTGAGGCTGTAGTTTCCAGCCCAACAGTAGGGTTGGGCTGACAAGTAGAAAAAGCAGGGAGGAGTGAAGGAGAGGAAGCAGAGGCAGAAGGGCAGACTGGGAGAGAGCTGGGGAAGGAATGCAGGACAGAGGCCCAGAGGATGCCCTGAGGCACGAAAGAGAACATGGAAAAAGAGGCAAGAAGGAAGAAAGAGAGGAAGCAAAGGATGGGAAGTGCAGAGGATGGATGAAGGCGCATGTGGAACAGGCCATAAGCTGGACCCTGCAGAAACAGGTCCAGTTCTTCTAATTCACGGAGGAGTTTGCTTGGCTTTCTGCCACCCCCATCAATCTATACCAAAGGGGAGGACGACGAGCCTCCACGTCATCTCAGGGTCTGGAATTGCAGACTGAATTGGTGCAAGGGGAGGGCTGAATGACAACCTGCCCTTTGTTTGTATGCTGCCACCCCACCCCACCCCGGGACAAGAAAAGACTTGGTTCAGACTCACTTCACCTGGCTGCCTAGTAGGTCCATGATGATGTCCCTGAGCATTCCCGTTGAGACTGAGCTGTCCTCCTGGGGTCAGACGAAAGAGACCCCGTGCTCACACAGGATCTAAAGCAGCATTTCTCAGCATCTGCTCCTCAGAGGCCTTGGGCTCTTTGAGACCCCAGGGGCTCTGCAAACATATCCCTAAGACCTACATCCCCATCGTCGTCCCCTGCCTCTGCTTGCTCGTTCATTCTTTCCTTCCCCCTCCCTTGGTGGTCCTACGGCACACCAGTGGTTCACAGACATTCCTGCAGAGCTGCATTGCACAGGTACCAAAGCTCAGGGCAGCCCAGCAGTCTCCTCCAGAAGGCCATGCTGTCCTTCCTTGTGCTTATCTCTAGAACCTGATAATTGGGCTATTCCATATCTCAATAATATTTTCAAGATTTGCATATTTTCATTTCTGTCATTTGCAGCTAATGAGTTCCTAGGTGAGAAGGAAGTTCTTATTTCTGGACATTATTTCTTATTTCTGGACATATTTCTGGACAATCCTAACCACAGCATTGACATAGCTGTGCCAGTGGGGCATTGTGCTGCTTCCTGCAGTTGGGAGGCAGTCACAGAGGCTTCTGCAAGTTAAGGGAATGTTTATTCCCTTATGTCAGAGCTGCATTGCCCTTTCCCCAGTGTTGGAAAGTTGGTTAGGATTGCGCCCATCATCTGCTTAGTGATGTCACCTCCGGCCCTCAGCAGGTGTAATGAATGTGATTTGGCCTGTTGTGTGAAACAAGTTTGATACCCTTGTCTTAGATTATTATCCCTTTCAAGGCCTGGACCCGGCTTCAAGAGCCTAAGTTGAGAAACCTATTATATTGTATTTCAACATCCCAAATTTAGAAGAAACATGAAATGGATCTGTTTGAAATTGTCAATGGAAGTCGAAAACAGGATTTTGTAGCATCCTTCTTAGTCCATTTCTAGTCTTTTGCCTTTCAGGGGTTGTAGCTAGTTCAAGGATGGCATTCTCTCATATATAGAGGAAGCTATTCTTGGAGGTCGTGGGATAATTTGATATCTGGAACCCACAAAATGGGAGAAAGGTTGCAGGGGAACATAATAATAATACAGGAACTTGAAGAAACCCTACCTGCCAGAATGCCTTTTGGTATGTTATCCTGTCAATGGAAAATCCACAGAGTCTGGGAAAGAAACTTGGTGCGATTCCTAACCAACTTTCCAGCACTGACATAGCTGTGCCAATGGGTGTGCTGCATTCTGCAGTGGAGTCAGTAGTCATGGCGGCCTCTTCAAGGAAAAGGAAAGTTTGCTGACTTACCTCAGAGTTGCGTTGCCCTTACCCCAGTGCTGGAAAGTTGATTAGGATTGCACCCTTAGAACTAACAGTATAGAAGTAGCTATTTGGGTTGGAGGCATCTACCAGCTATTATTAGATGCTGGGTCCTACTCACAGAATCCTCAGCCATCTGGTCTGAAGTGAGTCCTCAGCCATCTGGTTTGAAGTGATACTCTGTCACCTGGGCACTTATCTATCATTTTCTTGAATGGGAAATTACTTGAGCCTCCCCCTAGTCTGGTGGATTTCAATAGAGCCTTCAAGCAAGGTTACTTGGGATCATGTCCTAAGAACTGATTCTCATGAGAATATATTTTTCCATGCAAGGGCAGGCCCATGATCCATCTAGCTTTGCGTTCCGTCTTTTTAACAATGGCCTACCTGATGTCTCAGGAAAGTTTATGAGCAAAGGCACGTTGCTGAATGGTAGTTGCTCCTCATTTTCATGTCCAGCTGAAGTCCTGAGATGTTGGGACTGGTAAATTCGCACTGCAGCTGAGCATCTCGCAGAGCTGTCCAATCACTTCACGGCATGCCTAGATTGCCAGTCAATGAGCAAAATAAAAAAAAGAAGTATCTGAATGGCTCATCTTAGACTGACAAATGGCAAATAGTGAACAAACAAATGAGCACTTTACCATGTTCTTGGTTACAAATCAAATCCATTCAACCCACATCTGGGTACACCTAAAAGATCATGGGAACTGATGATAAAATAACATGTTTACCTGCCTATCGTTTAAATCTGCAGCTTTTTCTGCCTCCTTCCTCCGGACTGTTCTGTTACTTGACAGTGGGCAGCTATAAAAGCTTTTTGCAGAAGTATTGCTAATCATTCTTTAGAGCCTGTGGGATGATGGCAGGATTCTATGCATGTGAGTTCTATGAAGCATCAGGTTTACATCCTATTCAACATTGGGCCGCGTTAAATAGGCAGCCTGAGGGAAGGAGAAAAACAGATGAAATGAAATCATGCAGTTCCACTTCTTGGTCCTGCATCTGTACCAGGCATGGCACAAATGCAGCTTTTAAGCTCTGCTTAAACGTACTGATCATGGAACAACTGCAGGATTGGTGCCTTTGTTTGTAAATGCTGACTGGTAACCTGATTCATTTTGTCTCTGCAGTAAGGCTTCATGACAGCATATCAGAGGAGGCACACCACTACCTGATATTTGACTTGTAAGTAATGATGACAAATTCAGAAATTGTCATATACATGTTTGTGAGCCATCAGGGGCAGTACCACCTTTTTCTGACGAGCCTGCAGTGTAAACAGTCTGCCCAGAAGTAAGTTCCATGGATTTCATTGGGATTTACTCCAAGCATGTACAGGATTGCAGCCAAAAACAACTGCTCCTCTATTGCTAGAGATTACATAAGGACATAAGAAGAGCCCTGCTGGATCAGGCCAAGGGCCCATCTAGTCCAGCTTCCTGGATCTCACAGTGGCCCACCAGGTGCCTCAGGGAGTCCAGGAGACAACAAGATGCTTGCATCCTGTTGCTACTCCCTTGCAGATTAGCAGGTGCTTTCTCCCCATTCCACAAAGCTGAATGTGGCACAATGGAGCTGTTGTTGAACATGGTGTGAACACCTTCTTTTTCCATCCCACTACCATCTCAAGTCAAACAAATATTCTGTAGTACTTCCAAAATTGTTTTGACCAGAGGTGATAGTAGTACAAAATAAATGAAAATGTATACCACCGTCATGGGCAATGATGGCTCTGGCTAACCACCCCTCAATATTCTTTTCTTTCAAATGTTCCTTAAAACATTGTCTTGTCTGTCTCCAGCCTATAGTTGTGCCCATCCTTGCTGACAGTGGTGTTCCTATAAGGGGACGACGACAAAATGCTAAGTTTAGCAGGAGCCTGAGCTCCTGTGTAAAGTGGCTCCTCTCCCTCACCTTCAGAGCCATTCATGGTTGGATAGCAAAGCCTCCGAGTCAGCTCTCCAAACCGTGAATGGCTCCGAAGGGGAAGGCTCTCAGGCTGTTGCAAAACTAAGTGTTTTGCCTCCCTTCTATAAAAACTCTTGCATAGTAAGAGCGCAATCCTAACCTGGAGTTAGACCGCCACAGTTAGGCCAGCAAAGTTGGCCAGCACAAGGGACACTGTAACATATGTTTGGACCATTCTCAGAGTCAGAATCCAGCACACAGATGTGCGCCATCCTCCCTGACTGGTCCAAATGCACTTTACGGTGCACGAGAATGGTCCAAATGCACTTTACGGTGGCCCTTGTGCCAGCCAAACTTTGCTGGCCTAATTGTACCGACATAACTCCAGTTTAGGATTGAGTCCTAAGTGTCCAACACTGTTGGGAAAGAAGCAGCTCAGTGGCTTCGGTGTTACATTGCATTGTGCAACCATCAGCTTTAACAGAATTTGCAGTTGCTCTTTATGCAGATCAGCCCTTCAAGCTTCTTACAGCAAAAATTAGCATATTTAATGTGGAGTCTCTAGAGATCAGCCACTCCTGCCCTGTTCTCCAGCTTCTTTCAGAGGTCCTGCCTGTGCAGTTCTTCTTTCTTACTCCTTTGAGACAAAGGAGCCCAGTATCCACGTAATCATAAATCCATCTCTCACGGCAGAATTTCCCTCCCTGCTAGTTCTTGTTTTGTTATTTCCCTTTGCTATCCAGAGGTGGAGAGACTGCAGTGGAAATGCAGCACAAGAATTCCAAGAAGTTACATGATTAGGCTGGCAAGGAAGCAGTGAAACCAGCAAGTTCACGCAGAGGAGATAAATGTTCTGGGTGCAATAGAAATGAGCCTTACAGGCCAACAACTTGAGGCTTTGTAATTGCCTTCAAATGGCTGGTCCTAAGGTCTGCTGAATCAGGCAAAATGCAGACAGGATGAAGTGTTAGGGCCAGTGCACCCAGCAGCATTGCAAGTTGAGGGGCCAAATGGCCCAATCCTAAACTGACCTTGCACTGGCTGAGTCCATGCTCTACTGATGCATGCTACATCAAAAGCACCATAAAGTGCTTTGTGACAGCATGCCTTCAAGCAGCACCGGCAGAGCTTTCTCAGTGGTGCCAGCACATGGAGGGATGCCCGCTGGAGCACGTACGCCCAGGGCAGGAGCAGAGGAGGGTAGGGAGGGGCTGTAATAGGGCAGGTGGAAGGCAGTTATGGGGGGCAGGATGGGTGAAACAGGCCTGGGAGGAGGCAGGATCAGCTGTGCCGTTGAGCCCTGCGTTCTATCCCCTTTTATTTCCTGGGCCTGACCCACCAACATGCATCAACATTGACTTGTGCGGTGCAGGTCCAAATTGATCCATTGTGGCTCCTGGGACTTACCCTGAAGCAAGGGGACAAATGGCCTGTTGCCTCCAGCAGCCAGAATTCCCCCACAGGATGTGGCATAGCCAGCACTGGTGCTGCAGCATTAGTGAAGGGGAATGTAGTTAGTATTGGGCTGGAAATGATGCAGCTGAATGCATGGGACAGGGCACTGATGTATCAGCGCAAGGCAGAGCAGCTGCACTCTGAAATGGAAAAAGGGCTCTAAGAGGGTGGAATAGCAGAGTAGTGGCACTTCTAACTACAATTCAATCCATGTCAACAGAACCAGGAACCCCCTGTTCTAGTCTCTTACAGCATGGCACCCCCACAGTGAGTGTGGACTACAAAGCAGGTATCCAAACCCAATGCTGTCGGAGGCCGTATGGCATACACACAGGTGTACACACAGGTGACAATGCTGTGCCATTGCAGCAGAGAACTTCCAGAGCTGGAGCAGATGCTTTTTTCATTTCTTCCCAGGGTCACCGGAGGAGAGCTGTTTGAGGACATTGTAGCCAGGGAATACTATAGTGAAGCCGATGCCAGGTGGGTATGAGAAGCTAACCAAAGACCTAGAAACAAGGGTGGTGGATCCAGGTGTAAGAACCTGCTGCCTGATTAGTTTTGCCTTATCAACTTCTTGAGTTGTCTCATTTCTCTGTTGCACCCTCCTTCTTACTCCTTACAACTACATTATGAAATAGTGCGCGCGTGTGTGTGTGTGCGTGTGTGTGTGTGTGCGTATGTGTGTGTGTGTGTGCGTGTGTGCGTGTGTGCATGTGTGTTCAGTTTTTGTTTTGGAGTTTGCACAATGTCTGAAGCAGTGTGAATCTTGACCAGTATTTAAATTATGGGGGGAAACAAGAGGACGACAATGAAATCCATAGGCCCTGTTCCCTCACACCCGAATTTTAGCCAAATTAGGCCCTCCCCAACAGCATTCTGAAAACAGTAGCTAAATGGGTTGGCTCTCCTGGCCTCCTCCTAATTCAAACCAACTCTGAATTTGCAAGGCAAACATACGGTGGCAGCTTCAAACTTAGCTGTGGTACAATGGCTCTCTGTCTGGCTGACCAGTTCTTCTCTTTTGCAAAGCAAATTTTAGGGGATATCTGCACATGTGGCAGTCAAAAGGGAACATTGCCATACATTGGATAAAAGATGTGCAACTTGGAGCGCAACTCTAAACTGGAGTTAGGCCGGCACAAGTTAGACCAGCAAAGTTTGGCCGGCCCAAGGGACACTGTAAAGTTTGTTTGGACCACTCTCAGAGTCAGAGAGGCCAGCACAGACATGCACCATCCTCCCTGACTCCGAGAGTGATCCAAATGCACTTTATGGTGGCCCTTGTGCCAGCCAAACTTTGCTGTCTTAGCTTATGCCAGCCTAACTCCAGTTTAGGATTGCACCCACAGTGTACTAAGAGAATCTAGCATTAGATTAGCAACATGATTTGCTTCCTAGCAAATAGGTTTTATTACGTTTTCTGTATGCTCAGATTATTATAATCAATCACTTTATTAGCATCTGCCAAAAATGAAAACAGAGTCATTTTGTTTGGCAGACAGCTGTTCTGTCTGTTCTTGCACCTGGCCCTTCATTTTTGGTTTTTCACAAGCCTGAAACATGATGTGTATATCTTAACAAATTGTCATGGTGAGACTTTCCAATATGAGAAAAGTGGTTATGCGCTTCCAAACTATCTACTGCTGTTATTTCTGTGGAAGACTCATCAGGTTGTGTTTGCTCTTACGTTTTGCAACACTACAAGTTCATAAAGTGATGATCCATGTTCTTTTTACACTTTTCACAAGGAAAGGCTGGTTAACTTCTGTAAAAAAAACAAACCAGGGCAATGTCAGAGGCAATCAGATTACGATTGTTAATTACTTGATTTTCCATTTTGTAAGTAAACCAGATTTTGTGAAGAAAGGTACTAAACCATTCTTCATGCCTTTTAGTCACAAAGGGGAATGGGAAAAAGATGTGAGACAAGGATATCATAGGCAGACAGGAGATCTGGTCTGGTGGTTGAACTGAAAGGATGCCTGAAGATTGCTAAGCAGGAGTGGTCCTGGCTGAATTCTGGATGGGAGACTGAAAGCTGACAAAGCTGTTGTGGGTGCCAGAGCCAGAAGTAGGCACTGTTGTGACTTCACAGTGGAAGAGCAATGGTGTGCAAGCGATGCCACAGGAATGTGGAGAGTGTGAGGGTGCAATCCTAAACTGGAGTTAGGCCAGCATAAACTGATCCAGCAAAGTTTGGCCAGAAACAAGGCCACCACAAAGTATGTTTGGATCACTGTCAGAGTTGGAGAGGCCTGCACACAGATGTGAGCCATCCTCCTTTACTCCGAGAGTAGTCCAAACATGCTTTACGGTGGCCCTTGTGCCAGCCAAACTTTACTGGCTTAGTTTATGCTGGCCTAACTCCAGTTTAGGATTGCTCTGAGAGTTCAGCTACTAAAGAAAGAACAATTAACAGCTTAGCCAACTTGAAAGCTGCCCTTGCGGGAAGCTGGAAGTTCAGCATACCCAGATGTCAGATATGATGACCACGCCATGAAGTATTCCATCTGCAAGTGAAGGGACAGCCCTTCACTTGTAGAGCAATTATTGTAAAAACTCATTTGAAATAAAGATGAGTTTAGTATAGCCTGCCCATGTGAACTGCCTTGAGTGTGTATGATTCTCACAATGTGTTGTGTAAGCAGCGATGGGATCTACAAACGACTTGGGGGAACGGAGGGCGGGACTTAGACGGGACTACCGTTTGATTGGCAGCCCATCCATACACTTCCGCTTTTGTTCCGCCACGGCATTCCCTGGCCTCGGAGGGGGCGCCTGCTCGCCTGGGGGGGAAGGGTGGGGGCCACCCTTCCGAGCACCCCTTCCGAGGCCAGGGACGGCTGCAGGGCGAGCGGAACGAAAGCAGAAGTGCACGGACGAGCTGCCAATCAAACGGTAGTCCCGCCTAAGTCCCGCCCTCCGTTCCCCCAAGTCGTTTGTAGATCCCTTTGCTGTGTGTAAGTCAGTGAGGAAGGCTGCAGCTGCAGCAGCTCTTGTTGTAATATACAGTAAGGGCGAAATGGGAGTACTGAGAAATGCTTCCTCAAGTGATTTTCCCCACCCTGCCTACAATAACAGGACAGTGTTTCCTCTCTCCAGCCATTGCATTCAGCAGATTCTGGAAGCTGTCTTACATTGCCACCAGATGGGTGTGGTGCACCGGGACTTGAAGGTAAGGGATTTTAGCTCTCTAAGATTGAAATTGTCTAGAACAGTGGTTCTCAAACTGTGGGTTGGGACCCACCAGTGGGTCATGAAGCACCTAGAGCAGCCATATTGAAAATATGGGAAGATAGGGTGCTGGAAAGGGGAAAGTCTGTGTGGTTGTTTTGCTTGTATCAAGTTGTAAATAGGCTTTTTGCTTCGTGATTCACTTTGCTATTGGAAAACAGCTGAGAAATAACCCAACCTATTACTGCATTATCAGGAAAGCAGCAGGTTCTGATGTTACAATGACTGCACTTCCAGCCATGAACCATTCTGGTGGGTCCTGGACAGATTGTCATTCTAAAAAGTGGGTCCTGGTGCTAAACGTTTGAGAACCACTGGTCTCGAATAAGGGTGGGGACCTTTGGCCACTTTTGGCATACCAGTTGCAGCCTTTTGCATATTTGTCTGCAAATACTAAATCCCTCTTTTATTTCATGACATAATGCCAAACTCATGGTGTGGGTCTGGTGGTTTAGCAGCATAAGGAAGCGTCATAGGTTCAGGCAGCCCTTTCTAGCAGATGAATTGTGCTAACCATCATCGTGTTTCTATATAAGAGATTCTGCAGGAGTTAAGAGCAACACCAGTATTAGTGAGGTTTCTGGGCTCTGAATCCTCATTTCAGTGCTTGTAGAAAGTTGCATTGCCTTTGTGCCAGCTCATAATCACAAGTGCCATGGACTTGCGAAAGAATGCAGAACTCAGTAAGGTACCCTTTTTTTCTTGGGTGCTGTTCCCAGAAAGCACAAAACCAGGAATGGAAGAAGCTCACATACAGACTTATCTTAGAGAGCAATCCTAGCCTGGAGTTAGGCCATCACAGATAGGCCAGCAAAGTTTGGCCTGCACAAGGAACACCGTAAGGTATGTTTGGACCACTCTTGGAGTCAGAGAGTAAAGCACACAGACATGCCCCATCCTCCCTGACTCTGAGAGTGGTCCAAACGTGCTTTACAGTTGCCAACTGGACTTTGCTAGCCTAACTTTGCCGACCAGTAGCACCAAGTTGGGTGTGGCACATGAATCAGCGGCCCTCCCAATATTTCTGGGGTGTGGTTGTGCCACCCCAATATCTGCCCCCTGCACCCTCCCTGCAAACAGTGGCGACGCGAGCACGCTCAGTGGTCGCAACACAAAGCAACCACTGTGCATGCTCAGGCTCTTGGGGATTGCATGTCGCGACCACTGCGCATGCTCACATCACCGCTGGTTCAGGCAGTTTTGCCGGAGCGGCAGCAGGGGGAAACCACGCGCTTCTCCGGCTCCCGGAGTGGGGAAGGCGCGTGTGTTCCCCCTGCCACAGTTCGGGCAGTTTTGCCTGAGCAGTGGTGGGGGGAAACCATGTGCGCCTGAACATGGGGGTGCTGCGATGACAGGCAGCCGCTTCTGAGCCCGGATCACGGTGAGCGAGGGTAACGCGCTCACCGCAGTCCAGGCTCGGAAGGGGCTGCCTGTTATCACGGCACCTCCATGTTCAGCACTGGGCTGGAGCACGCCTGTTTGTCAGAGCGATCAGGCCAAAGCGCGTCTGACTGCTCCAACAGGCGCGCTCCCAGTCCAGCGCTCAACGTGGCTACATTGGGGGCGTGGCCACATCTGACGTGGCTACGCTGGGGGGAGTGGCCACTCAGCCCCCCCCCCATGTTCGTGGCAATTTGGCACCCCTGGTGCCGACTTAATTCCAGGTTAGGAATCTGCTCCTGATCTGTACATTATACAGTATAGCTAAAGAGGTCCTTCCAAGGAAAGATTTGAATAACTGAGGAAACTGATTCTACATCCCCCTTTAGGGCATCCTTGATGTCATTTGGATGCAAGAAGGAAGAATAAGGGCAGTTCAGCCTGTTCTGCTTCTCACTGAAAAACCACAAGTACCTTGAGTAATACCTGGGAATCAATAAGAGCTGTCAGCAATGGGTCAGCTTGCCATTTGTCTTGGGATTCCCAGACAGCCAGTAACTCCTTGCTGGCTCTTGCACTCAGATGTAACTCAAATATAATTCTCTGTAAGAGATGCCCTAATAACATTGTTGCTGAATGGGAGCTTGGAGTCAGGCAGCTCTGCAGAGAAGAAAATCTGATCCATGTTTCTTCATCAGTCACAGCATAAGGAATGATGGGTCTGGAGGCGCAGCCATTAGTATGCAATTACATGTCAAAACATCAGCCCAAACTCACTACCTCTGCATGAACCATGTGGCTGCACTGCACCTGGGATGATCCCTGCTCTCAGAAAACCTGAAAGCACCTGCAAATGCAAAGCTCCTATTTCATTGGCTATGGGGGGAACACATTCATCCTATTGGCTGTTTGGGAGGCACTAACTATAGTACAAGGTGATGATATCGTAGAAGCGGCTTACAGCTGTGAGGCTTGGAAAGGCTTCAAGGTCACAAAGTTCCGGCAAATAATCACTCAGACAACAGAGATTAGGGTGGCAAGAACTTCTATAGTCTCAGAAGAAGGCTTCTTGCAGCAAAGAACAGCAAACAGGTAACAGGTACAGGTGTTTCTGGTCTTGATTAAATAGTCCCTAGCACCAATTAGAGATCAGATGATCTCATCCCCCAGGTTGAAGCAGAGTCACAATGACTCAGCACTTTACTGCTGGTCTGCTAGGCCTGAATGATTCAGCACTTTATCCCTTGAGTCGGCCTAGTGTTAGGCCTTTCCCATTCAGGCCTATAAATTTCCAGGGACTTCCTTCAGTATCCCAACACAAGGTCACTTTTTTTCTACAGATTAAGAGCGCAATCCTAACCTGGAGTTAGGGTGGCACAGTTATGCCAGAAAAATTTGGCCAGCACAAGGGCCACTGTAAAGCATGTTTGGACCATTCTCAGAGTCAGGGAAGATGGCACATGTCTCCTGACTCTGACTCCGAGAGTGGTCCAAACATACCTTACGATGTCCCTTATGCTGGCCAAACTTTGCTGGCCTAACTCCAGGTTAGGACTGTGCCCTAAATGAAATGTACTGTTCACCCTCTTTGCATCTCACTGCAGAAAAATGTTGGTTCTCCTTGGTGGCAATTTTGTGAACTTAGACAGAGTTGGACTGGGATAGAACTAAAAATCTGAAAGGCCACAATCATGCTATATAGCAGTGCTATTCAAAGTGGTGGGTCGTGACCAGTGGTGTCATCCAAATGATTTAGGAACAGGTACTCACTTTTGATTGGCACTTGTCAGGGTCCGCCCACCGGAAGTGTCATCATAAGCCGGAAGTGATGTCATGACAGGAAGTGAGGTCATAGCCGGAAGTGATGTCATGACAGGAAGTGAGGTCATAGCCGGAAGTGAGGTCATGATTGTTGCCAGGGATGTGACCGTGTTTGTAATAACTTCGGCTTGTGGTTAGTGTTGATTTAACTTCTATTGCTTTGCTTTCTAGGGTATTTTGCTTCAACTCTTCCCTGGTTAAATAGCAGGCTAGACTGTACTAGATAGTGAGCCCTTTTGGGACAGGGAGCCATTTAACTTTAATGTTAAATGTAAGGAGCTGGCAAGGAGCAGGAGGGGGAATGGGCGCCCACCGGGCCGCGCGACCACGTGGGTGCCCGACTGAGCGCCGGGCCGGCCGGCAAGGAGCAGGAGGGGGAACGGGTGACCAAAAAAAGACTGCGTGGGGGCTGGGGCTGGGAGGAGGCTGCAGGAGGAACCGGGATGCTGGATCTGCGTGGATGGAGGGAGCGGGAGCCCCAGGCAGTCTACCTTCTCACGCTTGCTGCCTTATTCCCGGGTCTCCCTCGCTGCTGCTGCTGCTGCTGCTGCTGCCGCCGCCTCCGGTACTCTCGCTCCGCTGCTGCCGCCACCACCACACTGCCTGCCTGCCTGCCTCCTCACAGAAAGTGCAGGCAACGGCTGCGGGCGTGCAGTATGCATACGCAGCTGCTGAGCCAACCAGCCGACGGGGTCAGCTTTGAGTGGGCGGGGCCAGCTCAACGTCTAGGAACCGGTACACGCGTAGTGGTGCGTAGTGGGTGCATGACATCACTGGTCGTGACCCACCATTGAACATTAGAAAGGGACACTCCCCCTTAAGGGGAGTGGCCCAAGAATGGATGCCCTGACAGCACTGCAGCAATCACGATGCTGTGGGGACCCAGAGGCATGGAAAGGGACAACAGAGGGTAGGGAAGCCTTTCCAAGTGTGCTGGAGGCTTGTAGCCTGTGCTGCAGAAATGAGCTCTGATTCACAACTGGAACTCACTTCCTGTTTGCAATTGATCTGAAACCATGGATACTGGGGACACCTTTTTAAAGATAGGGGAACATCAGCGGTTTTGCTGCAGCAAGAGATTTGTTCAATGTTCCCCTTTTTAATAGGTGTCCCAGTATCCATGGTATCTGTGGGTAACTGAAACCATGGATACTGGGGCACACCTGTAGTGTCTTTATTCTTCTTTGTTCCCAACTTTTTCACCTGAATTCCACTGTCCCTCGTCTTGCTTACCTTTACCTTGATGTCATACAGCCCAATCCTGTGCACGTCTGCTCAGAAGGACCTAAGTCCCATTATAGTCAATGCAGCTTACTCCCAGGTATGGCTAGGATTGCAGCCACAGTCAGTGCCCAGGACTCATTTCTTCTTCAAACACCCTGTTCACTAGAATTAATGAGGAAAATACAAAATAAATGTCCTGAAATTGCATTTTTTTTTTGCTGATTTTAAACCTTTGACTTTTTCATTGCAGAAATTGAAACTCAGTAATTAACAAGGCACGTGTTTTAAACTCTTTGATCATCCTCCCATATCCTTTGTCTGTGAAGGAGCTGAGGGACACACATATTCTGGGCCAGAGCAGGTTCTTGTACTCATGTAGTCCCCAGTCTCCTTATTTTTAGTTAGCCTTGTCAAGCAAACCTTTTGCTGGACTTCTTTTTATTTGCTGGTGGTTTGTTTGTTTTCCTTCCATAGCCGGAGAACCTCCTGCTAGCTTCCAAACTGAAAGGAGCTGCTGTGAAACTGGCTGACTTTGGCCTTGCCATTGAAGTGGAAGGTGAACAGCAGGCCTGGTTTGGTGAGTAGCTGAAAGCTGCGTTTTGAAAGTACAGGGAACCTGCCATTTAATGATCCTCCGTGTAATAGATTTTGGAATCAACAACATTTTCCGATTCTTTAAAAACTAGTTATATATGTTTTGTACATGTGCGTCTCTGCTGATCTCAGTGCGTTCAGATGTAATGCTGGCAAGTACTGCTTAGGTTCCTCGCATTTGACATTATCTGCCTTATGTTTTTGCTATGAGTCAGTATGATTTCAGCTGCATGAAAGGTACATTTGATATGCACTGTACGCTGTTAAGCATCTGGGGAGCTAAATAAGTAATAGCGTTGCTATGCTGAAAACAATATTAGTTTGCAAACCTGCCTGTTTCAACATACCATGGGAAAGGAACAAAAAGGGGAAGGGGGGTGGGGCTGTACCCACTCATTCAGTTGCCAGTCCCCAACCTCACATCCATGTGCTTTTGGGGGATTGAGGTGATGCAGAGTCGCACTGCCTCCAGGATGGGAAGGTCTTGAGCTGACCCTATATTCAGAGGAGAGATTTAAAGATAAACAAACAATGCACACATGTCCTGGTTGGCCACAGTAATATGATTATGGGTCACTGCACGTCCGAGGGCACAATCCTAACCAGCTTTCCAGCACTGACAGAGCTGTGCCAATAGGTCATGTTTTGTATTCTCCAGTAGTCATGGAGGCCTCCTCAAGGTGAGAGAATGTTTGTTTCCTTGCCTTGAACTGCATTGCCCTTGCCCCAGTCCTGGAAAGTTGGTTAGGATTGTGCACTGAATGGGATAGCACACCATAACCAAATTCCGATTTGATGAAAACAATATAACCTGTAGCAGATATTCTAGATGTATGGATATGACCATGATAACTTAATGAATGAATGCTTTAAAAAAATCAAAGCTAAACAAAGAGGAATGACTAAAAGAGAGGAAATGGCACAACAGGTGATGTTATTATGTAGGATATTAGTTATTCTCCATTTGTGTTCCCAAAGTGCCAATGACTTGGATCAAGAGTAAGTAATGAAAGGCTCAGAGAATAAGTTCTCTGCAGCTAATGGGCTTTGGTAGAAATAAGTAGCACACTCCCTGGCATCTTGGTTTCATAGAATAGCTTGAAAATGTGGCAAAAATTAGTACTATGGATCAGAACCGATTACAAGAAAGGATGTAAAAAAAAGCTGTGATTGTGCTTTTCTGAGTCTCTTTCGTTATTTTTAAGGGGCTGATCCTTTCACATCTAGATGTGCAGAGCACTTGTATTTCTGAACATAATGCAATGTGTCCATAATCTGTGGCTTGACATCATTTATGCAAAAGATGAGGATTATGTACTGCTGAAGTGATACGGTATAGAAAAGATTCTACATCCAATTATTCCAGCATAGCCTTCAGTTCTAAAGAAGTCACCACCCTAATTTGGATAATGTAGCGGTTGCTGAGTTAATTGGCTTGTGACATCCAGTATATTGAGTTAAAGCCATATTAAGTCTCCCTTTGGATTTCTTTTGCCTAGTTTGAGTGGCTGTTCTTGAATTTGTTTAGACATTTCATTATGATCCTAACTCAAAAAAAAAGTATATTTGGGGTTTATAAGGGTTTAATTTTCATGATAATTTTAGGTTGTAAATGCAGGTTAATTGGGGAATCATGACTTATTGCTATTGAATCATGACAAGCTATTGAATCCTTGAGCTGTAGACTCAGACTACTAAGGGAATCATAAAAGTAATTTGCAGGTACAATCTGCAAGCCATAGTTCATGCAAGTTCTTAGGTTCAGTTTGAAACTCCAATTAAAAGATCTTGGGTGACAAGACCGGGAAAGATCCTTGCTTGAGACTTTGCTGCTAGTTGATAAGTAGTAATGCGTTAGACCAGTGGTTCCCAAACTGACCCAGTTTTTTGGTGAACCATGAAACACTTGTGGGGTGGCACCAGCTATGGCACCACAAGGCATTCTGGGTACTGCCTGACTGACGCAGCTGATGAAGTGGGTCATGGTGCTAAAAACTTTGGGAAGCACTGGGTTAGACTGACCAATTGTTTGACTTAGCATAAGGCAGCTTCTTATGTCCTAGATCAGTGGTTTCCAAATTGTGGGTCAGGACCCACCAGTGGGTCTTAAGCCAATTTCAAGTTGCTTGCAAAGCACTTAGAGCAGCCATATTGAAAATAGGGGATGATGGATAAACATAGGATCCTATGTTTATCCTAAACCTTACCCCGATCCTGTAGAAGGAAATTTTTTTTAAATAAAAGAAATACGGGTCGAAGGGATGCTGGAAAGGGGAAAGGCTGTGTGGTTGTTTTGCTAGTGTCAAGGTTGTAACTAGGCGTTTATTTCCATTTCTGATTCACCTTGCTGCCCTCCCCCACCTTACCCCTGCCTCAGTCCGCCCTCCCCAATCCCCTGTGCTGGCCGAACTCAGCTGGTTCTGCAGCACTTAGTTGCAATGCCATGGAGCCTGAATTTAGCTTCTACGGACTAGCACAGTGGTATTCAAACTTTTTAGACCGAGACCCACTTTTTAGAATGGCACTCATGTTGGGACCCACTGGAAATGATGCAACCTGGAAGTGATGTTGGGGCAGGAAGTGACATCAACAAGCAGAAAGTGTTTATTGTAACACAATAAAATGACAATCCTGAAATGCAAAGTGGCATTCTTGGACTGCAGCAATTGTACAACCAAGAAACATCCCTGACAGAAAGCAAGATGAAGACAAAATATTATATAAAAGCACTACACTGAAAACTTTTTTTTAAACCCTCACTTGAAAATCCAAACTGTTAACACTCACACAAAGAATAGAACAAGAGTATGGTCTGCAGTTTCCAAGATGGCTGCTCCCACCTTTCCGCGACCCACCTGACATCAGGTTGTGACCCACCAAGTGGGTCCCGACCCACAGTTTGAAAACCACTTGACTAGCGCATGTCCTTGCACTGGCCCAGCCAACTCCCTAGATGGCGCAAATGTGCTTTATGGCATATTTGCAACACCTCAAAGGTGGCGCTAGTCCAGTAAACTGGCCTAAGTTCCAGTTAGGATTGTGCTGTCAGGCTAAACGATGGACACAATATAGGAGATCCATGAGTAGGATCTTTGGCTTTTATTGCCGCTGCTGGTTTTTAATGAAGGTTTCCGGTTTGTTTGTTGCACGTGTTTATATGCAATGTCTAGTTCGTCCCTGAGCTTCATAGCTAAGCAAGCATTTAACTAGATACTGGATTGGGCCCTCTGACAATCTTTTGCTTTCCTTTCATTCTCAGGGCAATTTTGTGATCCTCACACTCAGTGGGATTGCAATATGGGAGCTTCCTTTCTTTGTACTTTCCTCAGTTATACAAATCTTGCCAAGAAGCTTTTTGAACCTGAGCTTTCTTCGTTACAAAGAAATAGCCAGCAAATGTGACAATGAGCAGCTCTTGCTATAAAGGACTGGTAGGAAGCCAAAAGCCAAACCATGCATTGCTAGAGAGAGGCTTGTTGTCCCAGAATAACCAATCACAGCAAATCCTTCTAATGTAGAAGCAGTGGAAAAAGAGATGATTGCATACCATAGCAACACATAATGCCATAGACCTAAATGACAGGCATGGCCTGAATAATAGGGTTACTAGTTACAAATGGGGACAGAGTGCCTATACCTTTAACCATTGTATAGAAGGGATGTGGGCAGGTGCAGCTTTTGAAACCCTTCCATGTTGAGCTGTACCTGCCAAATTTCCTTCTTCTATACAATGGTTAAAGGTATAGGTGTTCTGTCCCTGTTTGTATGTGGTAACCCTGCTTAATAACAAAGAATAGAACTACATATATCCCCGAATGGGAGATAAGAGTGTAGGCCGTGCTGGGAGCAATGCCATAACTCGTTGCATTATATCACTGTTTGTCTCACTAGGTTTTGCAGGCACTCCAGGGTACCTTTCCCCAGAAGTGCTTCGAAAGGATCCCTATGGCAAAGCTGTGGACTTGTGGGCATGTGGTAAGTGAGGTTAAGCTTTCAAAGTGGCTACAGTGGAAGAAAAATAAAACTGGGAGAACTGGCTTTGTGATACCCTCCACCAAGTCCTGTCCCTTCCGCAGTGCTTTGTGATTTCTGATTAGTGTTTGGCAGAGTGACAGTCTGTGTCAATGCTGCTCTGTGAGTACTTACCTAATGACAACAACAGATGGGTAAACCATATGCATGCTAGGATCCTACCAGTACAACATGGAAGGGGAAGTAAACACCGTTCAGAGTCCCTATCATGGCTCTCTCAGAGAAGGCCATGTGTTTTCCACCTCCAGAATAATGCATTATAGACAAGATGTTTTGAGAACCTGGCACATGATCAGTGTTTAAATTCTGTCATAAAGGCCTTGGGGTTGGCTTTTTCCTGACCTGGCATCTGAGGAAATGGACTGTGCTATTTGCTTCTATAGGCTAATGTGGCTACCCTTCTAGAAGTGGTTTCTCCTAAGTAGGTAGCTCATCCCCTAGCTTATAGTAAAGGTGACAAACTCAGCATGACAAGCAAGACAGCAGACTCATTTATGTAATATGACTTCACAACCAACATCTGTATCATAAACAAGAATATAGCCAAGATGGCAACCAGGTAAAAAAATTTTTTTTTTTCATAATAGTCATTATGGAAATCTTGCAACAGCTACCTTTACCCTATGTCCAATGGTCAGAACAGTTGCATGTGAGATTGAGAGCCTTTTACAGTAGTTGCTGGGAAGTTGTGGATTTATGTAGATATTTAGCAGACATAGGAGAAAGCTTCTAGAGTTATCAACAAGAGCATCTGATTAAAATCTGCATTTCTATGATTCCTGTTACTTTGAGAGTCCATTGTGTCTCCCAATACCATAACATCAAAGTACCTCTCATTCATTAATCTAACAATCCTCATTATTCCCCTGACAGTGCAATCCAAACCCTGGGATTGAATAGGCAGGCCAACACGTATACCCCATATCCAGCCCAGGGCTTGGAACTGCTGCTGTCCTACCTGGGGAAAGGGGAAAATATTCCCCTACCCTGTGTAACACGCCAAGGCCCGGATGGGGCTACTAGGAACTGTACCCTCAAAATTGGTAGTGCAACTCCGAGTGACCGAATTGGGGCCTCCCGGGCTGGGAAGAGAGGTTAGGATTTGGCCCAAAGGCCAGATCCTGCCTCCACCCTCCTCCCCAGGCTGGCCCGCCCACAGGCCTGCTTGTTCTTCATCCTCCCTCTGCCCCATTCTGCCCTTCCCCCCATCCTGTTCTGCCTCCCACTGCCATCCGGAGTTCCTGTGCCAACCTTGCAAGGCTGGCCTTGCCTTTGGGCCTCCGGGACTGGGCAACAGAACACGGTGGCCAGTGCACAGACATATACTGGCCTAACTCCCTCCAAAATGGCTCAGATGCACTTTATGATCCATGTGTGACCTGACTGGGCTGGTATAAGGGACTTGTGCCAACCCAGGGAGGGAGTTTGGATCATGCTCTGAGATGCTTACCCTCCAGTGAGGGTAAAAAGGAAGCATAGTAAAGCGAAATCTCTTGTACAGTCAAAGCAAAGATCAGAACATGAATGCTAGTGTCTTGCATTAAAATTTTCAATGAATGCTGTTTTAAGGATTTTTTCTTCTTCTCTAACAATAGACCTTGCTTCCTAGGGCATGTTTTTCTATTCAGTGTGGATTCTGAATGATTAATATCACAACGGTAGAGACTGAAACAGTTCATGTCAGTCCTAACCTGGAGTTAAGCCAGCACAGTTAGGCCAGCAAAGTTTGGCTAGCACAAGGGACACGGTAAAGTATGTTTGGACCACTCTCAGAGTCAGAGAGGCCAGCACACAGGCTTGCGCCATCCTCCCTGACTCCGACAGTGGTCCAAACACACTTTATGGTGGCCCTTGTGCCGGCCAAACTTTGCTGGCCTAACTATGCTGGTCTAACTCCAGGTTAGGATTGTGCCCTTAATGTGTTCTCCTGAGTAGAGCTGTTCTGTAAAACAAAGTTTTTAGTGTATTTCTTGCAGTATGATAAAATCTGTTTGCCACCAACCTCTTACTATCGCCACACCACAAATGGTGTTTTTAAAATCAAAATGGTTGATTTTAGAAAAAAATCAAACAATATCATCATTGACAAGCCCTCTGCATCAGGCCAAATTTGGTGTGTGTGTGTGTGTGTGTGTGTGTGTGTGTGTGTGTGTGTGTGTTACTTTCAACCTGATTTGCACTTCACACATGTTCGGAGAGGCAATTCCTTTTTTTGGATTCTAAGATGTTGCAGTAAGCAGATCTGGAACATACATCTTAAGTCCCATTTTCATCCTGTCTGTATTTCTACATATAGTAGAATGATTGTTTCTGGTATGCATAATGGGACAGTCCTTGCAAGTGCCTGCCAAGAGATTGCCAGCTAGAATGTGGTCCAGCATTCTGAATTCATACATATCTGGCAACCCAGCGTGTACCTATTGCAGTTTGTGTATCCAGTCTTTTCATATGCATATGCTGTCCCTCCACTTTGTATTCCTCAACAGGTGTGAATGGCTTATATTTTCCTATCCATAAAATCAGGGTCTTTTGCAGGTGAGTGTTTGGGTTGCATGTCCAGTTTGAGCTATAGAAAGCTCATGCTGAGATATGTCGGTCCTTGATATTTCACCCCCAAAGAAGCCATATCACCCAATTCTTCATACTGCTGGGTGTGCAATAAGGCATTTACTTTTGTGAAGAGCATTTTACTCATAGTCATCAGTTTTTAGTCTCACCAGCAGCAGTGTCTGGTCCAGTCTTCTGAGTCAGTGAAAGGACCTTTGTCCCCTGGACTTCTGTAACAGTGCTCTCATTGTCTCACACAGGAGTTATTCTCTATATTCTGCTGGTTGGCTATCCTCCTTTTTGGGATGAGGACCAACACCGACTATACCAGCAGATCAAAGCTGGAGCCTATGACGTAAGTTATTTTTTTCCTCCCTAGGTTTTTTTTTCCTGCTATCAGCCTGTCATTCTGCTGCTCCTGTCATAGTTCTGCTTTGTCTACACAGTGGTGGCTTTGAAGTCTAATTGAAAGGCACTTATGGCATCATAGTTTTGAATGCTGGACTAAGACTACAGCTTTATCCATCAGGCCTGTTCTGCTCTTAGCTTTCCTGCTACACCAAGTTGTGTCTGAGCTGGTATATTTTTCATAAGTAACAGAAGAGTGGAGGACAGAGATAGTCATTGACCTCTATGGCCCAATCCAAAGGGGGGGAGGGGGGAGAGAGAGAGAGAGAGAGAGGCATCAGAGGCAGATCTACAGGGAGGGCGAAGCTCTAAGTGTTGCAAGAAGCCTTACCCTGTCATGTAAATCCCTCCTCTCCCTTTCTGCTGTAGCCAGTAAGCAACGCCAAGATGTTGCTTTTCCCTGTGAGGATTGGCTAAAATGGTGCAGGAGAGGAGTGATTTCCACTGCAAGGTGAGGCTTCTTGCAAAACTTAGAGCTTTGCCCTCCCTTAGATCTGCCTCTGAGAGGCATCAATCAAACTGCTTCTCTGGATTGAGTTGCATATTTGGTGCTTGAAAGAGAGGGTGGTGCCATCAGAGTGTATCTAGTTGTGCAGTCAGGACTCTGCAGTCCTGAAAAACAAAAGTGATTCATATCAAAACCAAAAGCCTGACATGGCAATAGTTGGAGCCCCTGGCATTCCCCCAAAAGGAGCAGGCACTCCTTAACCATTTCTGTTGCAAAAGGGATGAATAGGCAACAAAGCTGACAACAGAGATACTACTGATAATTCTGGAGGGTCAGAATGAGGGGCAGTGGGGAGAGGCAGTATCAATACATTTCAGCATGGAATTCCCAGCCCCACCCACCCACCCCCAATTACCAGTGTGGGGTGCATTGTGCTTGCTTCCCCTGCTGGGGTGGTAAGGTAGAGATTCCACTTGGATATTTGTGTGTGGGGTCCTCTTGAGGCAGAATATTTGTAATGCTAATTCTGAAAAGACAAGTGTTAACCAAATACCATGCCATGCATGTTGTGAGGGACAGGAAGTTCTTTGTGCAAAATGCTCCCTTTGTGCACCAAGTGCCCTATCACCATGGTTCCCATCAACAAAGTTCCCCTTTGAGACCAGACAGTTATAGCCCTGTGCCGCACTTCTGATAATCTGAGATGTACTCTCCCTGGAAGGGGTTTGGTGTGCTGTGATTAGCTGCACTGTATCCTATGCTTAGGGGACGTGGTGGTGCAGCGGGTTAAACCGCTGCTGCTGGGCTTTCCGACTGGAAGACTGGGAGTTCAAGACTACACGATGGAGTGAGCTCCCATTGCTTGTCCCAGCTCCTGCCAACCTAGCAGTTCGAAAGCACGTAAAAATGCAAGTAGATAAATAGGGACCACGTCGGTGGGAAGGGAACGGCGTTCCATGCGCTACGGTGTAGAGTCATGCCGGCCACATGACCATGGAAGCTTGTCCTCGGACAAAACGCCGGTTCTACAGGCTTTGAAACAGAGATGAGCACCGCCCTCTACAGTCGGTCACGACTAGACCATTCGGTCGTGGGGAAACCTTTACCTTTATCCTATGCTTGCTTGCATGAAATGGGCAGGGTGGAGGTGACGGGAGGAAGTACAATTTTATAGTGTTTCCCCCTTCCCCATAGGTCCTTAAAGGGTTACTCCTATCTTTACCAGCTCTGTAGTGTTTTTTCTGTGTCAAAGGGCATGTACATCATCTGAAGGAGGTTTGGATATAGGGTACATTGACTCCTCCTTGTCCTTCCCTTGTCCCTCTCACATCCCTTCCATGTTATGCCCCAATCTCCTCCATGTTTTCGCCAACACCAGTGTCCAGATTATGCTGGCATGGCATTTTTCCCATGTTGGGCTAATGTCGGTGGCACATCTGTTGGTGGGCGGACCTTAGCGCCAATGGGGTCGTTGTTGCACCAGCATATATTGAGATATATTGGTGTATCTCAAGGATAGGACTAGGCTGCTTGACAAGTAGCTTGCCCTCTTATTGCACATTGCAACGTGTTTTTCTTTATTATCACAAATCATTGACCAATCATTATAATAGTCAAAATGAATTTATAACTATAAGGAGCAATTCCCCAGAGGCTCATTTCCATTCATGTGAAGAATGGGAGCATTAAATTATGCTTCAGCCTGTCTTGAGTTTTTTATGAAAAGTGAAGTTAAACATCTATTAAATAAACATGGACCACTATTTCTTTTTTCAGAAATCTGTGTGGGGAAAAGCTTCCCTGCACAAGAAATGCACTTTGCCCTTTCTCACAGACATTTTACAAAGAGTTATTTTTTTTAAATGAATTTGTATGAATTATTAGCAGACATACAGAAAGATGCTGAAGTTAAATGGATTTGGTGCAACAACACATATTTATGCACTTTTCCTCTCCTGGCATTATTTCCTCTGCTTTCACCTGATGGGCTAAACAGGCCTTTAGGGCTGCACAGATTTTTTTTCTTTTTTCTGTGTGTCCTCAGTTGCAAGCTGGCAAACCTGGAACAGGATGGCAATTCAGCTGTGTTGTGCAGATGTTGACTGTGCATTCAACACACCTGTAACCCACCAAGTCAGTTGAGGACCCAGCTGAGGCTTTGCCTGGAGCAAGGTCTGAGGAGGCCGCCACCTGTGCGTGCCCTGCCCCCTGCACCACTCTGCCACACCCCAACATCACACCAGGCTGTAGGCTACCTTAGGCTACCTTAGAATGCCAGGTGCTGGGGTGTGGCAGTGAGATACAAGTATCTGGTTGTCTTGTGTGCTCCCTGAGGCATCTGGTAGGCCACTGTGGGATACAGGAAGCTGGACTAGATGGGCCTTTGGCCTGATCCAGCAAGGCTTTTCTTATGTTCTTATCTCTAACAAAAAGCAAGATGAGGACAAAATATTATGTAAAAGCACTAAACAAAAACAATTTTTTTAAAAAACAACAACACCCTCATTTGAAAATTCAGACTGTTAACAATCACAAAAGGAATATAGCAAGAGTAAGGGCTGCAGTTATCCAAGATGGCTGCTCCCAGCATTCCATGACCCGCCTGACATCACGTTGTGACCCACCAAGTGGGTCCCCACCCACAGTTTGAATAACTGGCGTATTTAAAAGCAGGCTATGATGGGGCTACTCAGGCCTTCCAGAAGAGAAAATTCCACATTCCGAAATGATTGTCTTAATTCAAATTCACGGTTGCCTTGTAGCATGAATAGGATAGATGAATAAACAAGGAATAAATTAAGGATAAATAACTAGACCCAACTTCATGTAAGATGCAAAAGGGCTTTGATCATATAGTTATGACTCACAACTTATGAGACATTTGTTCCCTTGACTCTTGCAGTTTCCTTCTCCTGAGTGGGATACTGTCACTCCCGAAGCAAAAGACCTCATCAATAAAATGCTGACAATCAACCCATCCAAACGTATCACAGCAGCAGAGGCTCTGAAGCACCCGTGGATATCAGTAAGTGCAGTGTACATTTCCTGGACGTTTACCAGATTGAGGGCACAGTCCGAACCTGGAGTTTAACAAGGGACTTGTGCTGGCCCAGGAATGTTGCAAATGCACCATAAAGTACATTTGGACCACTTGGAGTCAGGGAGAACGATGCTCATCCGTGTGCTGGCCTTCCTGACTCCGAAAGTGGCACAAATGCAGTTTATGGGGCATTTGTGACACTCCTGGGCTACCACAATCCAGGTTAGGATTGCGCCCTGAGAGCCCAGTCCTATCATCAGGTTGCACTGCTGGAAGTTGGGTTCCAGCAGCAAAGCCTGGCTTACAGCATCTCAATCAGCACTTCATCGTCTATTACCAGGCTATTGCCAAAAACTGCAAGGGCCCGATCCTACAGTTGGTTTGTGCTACTGGAGTGCATTCTGGAAACACAGGGCACTTTCCAGCAGTGGCAAAGCTGGGCCACTATCGCACGCTGGTGGGCTACTGCCACAAGGGGACAGACGTGTGACACAGCAGAGGCTCCCAAGTCTCTGTCAGTGCTGGTAAGTTGGCAGTGGAGGTGCATCATGGGCAGAGAGGAGGAAATGGGGATTTTCAGGATGGGGAGGAGGAGGGACAGGATGGATCCTGGCAGCAGTGACTTGTGCACAGCACCCTGTCCCCTCTTTCCCAAGCTGCCCCACCCCTGTTCTCTCTTCAAACTTATACCAGCAAAATGGCTGGCCTAGGTCCAAAGAGACTCGTAGGGTGTCAAGCAGCCTACTGGAGATATGTAAAAATATATTTACCTCCTGCTGGCTGTTCGCACTCCCCACCACTGGAAGTAGTGTGTGGGCAATAGAATTGGGCAGTAAATGAACGCTGCCCACCTCTTGCACCAGTCAAAATGGGTTCCAACCAACATATCTAGTTGGAGTGCATAGTACATAACTGTTGTTCATTTAAAAATAAACCTGCTTTTTTTTTCCCCCACCAGACTTTGCAGCATAGTCTGAATGAAATGCAATTTGGGTTATGTTTTGCTATTTCCATAGCTAGTAATTTAACTCCCATATTAAAAATATTGTTGAGAGCACCTGTAATACCAGCCCTCATCCCCTCATGAAGCTTATGATGGCAGCTCAAACAAGGATGTTTCCCAAGGCCCCCAGTTTTCCATTAAGCAAGTCTTTAGTTACTTCCTGGCAACATTTTCCAACTCATATCACTGACTTCTGTCCCTCTTCCACACTCAGATGTGGACTGCGGCAGTAAAACGTGGTAGATTGCTAAACTACACATATAGCCAAGGTGGGAGGGGAAGATAGGAGGAAGAGGAAGTGGTCACCTGAGTCCATGAATAGTCCCTTCCTTACAGGCACGAAGTTTAAGTCAAGGCCCCAGCCTTGACTGCCCTAGAAAAGAAGAGCAGTTTGAATCATTGGTGCATAAAAAAATTAGCTCAGGGAAGGTTAGCTAAGCTTTTAATGACCCATCGCCAGCTGTGACATCTCCTGCTGTGACAGAACAAGGAACAGATGAGGGAAACTAGTTCACACAATCCATTAAAGTTTTATTTGTTGCTGCTTGGAGAACTCAGACATATGGTTCTGGGGGCTATGCTGAACACACGAGTGCACATTTAAGAGAGCTATAAATGGTGCCGAGTTTAGATGGTTTTTTTTTTAGCAATGCCATAACTATCCTGCACATGCTAGGCATATGCTATGGTAGAGCATATGGTACCATAAAATGGTAGAGCTGAAAGCCATCTAACCCAATGACGTCCCTGCACTTGCGTCTGCGGGACCACAGGTCCCTGATTGCCTGCCACGGCTGAGCTGCCACCAACCACCCTCCAGGGCCCTTACAAGGGCTAGGCAGGCCACACATGACGTCCTCCAGATCTCCAAAGGCATTCTGAAGCCCCTGGAAGACTATTAAACATTACCTCTGGTTTTCTGATGAAAACAGGAAGTAATGTTTAAAGACTCTCTGAAGGCTCCAGAATGCTTGGAGGACTGGAGGATGTCGTGCGAGGCTCTGAAGGCTCCTGGTGAATTGGAGATGGTTTCTTGGGGGGGGGGCTGCACTGTGAAATCCTTGCCCCAGGTGGCACATGGGCCAGAATTGCGACTGATCTAATCCAACCCATTGCTCATAGTTGGCACCTCAATATAGAATTTTCAGATACCATCTATTGTACCCTCGTTAGCAGAAAACAGAAGGCAACCAAGGCTTCCTGTACCACAGTTACTTGGAAGACAAAGAATACAACTAGTCAGGCATCTAGGCTGTTCAAAAAAAGTGAACTCTTTTTTTTCCATTTTCTATTCCCATTTGTTTCTGAGCAGACATTCTTTCTGTCTTCCAGCATCGTTCCACTGTGGCTTCTTGCATGCACAGACAGGAGACCGTGGACTGCTTGAAGAAGTTCAATGCCAGAAGGAAGCTAAAGGTAATGCATATCTGTGGCCAGATTCGTAAGTGGGAAACGAAAAGCCATTACTTCCGTTTTCTCATGTTTCTGAAGGCCTGGCTCTGATGCTCCAAAGACTTGACTTTCATGTTGGCCACCTTGCACAGGAAGACTAGAGGCTGTAGGAGAGCAGTGACGTTCCAACTCATTTTTGGTTTTGTATAACGGGCAGCCCCGGCTTAACTAGCACTGGAGCAGGGGGGCCTCACAGCCTTCGCTATAGCCAGTGTTTGTTAGGAGCAGGCTGGAGCTATCCTTGGGGTAAGGGAATATTTTCACCCTTACCCCAAGTAACGCTCCAGCCTGGCCAGTAGGATCTACGCCAGCTATTAGCTGGCTCAAATCTGAGAAGACCCATGTAGGGCTTCCAGGCCCGGGAGGGAGGGTAGGATACGGCAGATGCTTCTACCTATCGCACTCCCTCCCAGGCCTGCCCTGCCCTCCCCTCCTCCCACAACTCTCCCTCCCTGTCTCTTTTCCACCCTCCCCCAGCCTTTGTGCCACTCAGCACTTTACTTACCCCCACGGCTGGTCAAGGGTTGAGATACAGAGCCAGTGGGATAGTGCAGGTCTCCCCGCTGGCACTGCTTTTGTACAAATTGTTGAAAAGTGCTTTCCGGAGCTTTTACCATCGCTCGCTTTTATGCCGGTGCCAGCACTCCATTGGATTGTTCTGTGAATCTCTTAATTTCTATAGATAACCTGTTTCAGGTTCATCTTGTGCTCTACTGTCATTTCCTGTTCACATAAAAAACCAGTTTCATAGCTCATCAGGGACCCTGCTCAGTGATAAAGTTCATTAAATTAATCCCTAATCACTGAAGGTGTGAAGTGATTGCTGATTAGACTAAACTCCTTATAATCTTGTTGTTGTTGTTGTTCAGTCGCTAAGTCGTGTCCGACTCTTCGCGACCCCATGGACCACAGCACGCCAGGCCTCCCTGTCCTCCACTAGCTTCCGGAGTTCACCCAATTTCATGTTCATCGCTTCGGTGACACTATCTAACCATCTCATCCTCTGCCGCCCCCTTCTCCTTTTGCCTTCAATCTTTCCCAGCATGAGGGTCTTTTCTAAAGAGTCCTCTCTTCTCATCAGGTGGCCAAAGTATTGGAGCTTCAGCTTCAGCATTTGTCCTTCCAGGGAGCAATCAGGCTTGACTTCCTGTAGGATGGACCGATTGGACCTCTTTGCAGTCCAGGGGACTCTCAAGAGTCTTCTCCAGCACCATAATTCGAAAGCATCTATTCTTCGGCGCTCTGCCTTTCTTATGGTCCAGCTCTCACAGCCATACATAGCTACTGGGAAAACCATAGCTTTGACTATGCGAACCTTTGTTGGCAGGGTGATGTCTCGGCTTTTGATTAAGTTGTCTAAGTTCGCCATAGCTTTCCTCCCAAGAAGTAAACGTCTTTTAATTTCATGGCTGCAGTCACCATCTGCGGTGATCTTGGAGCCCAGGAAGATAAAGTCTGTCACTGCTTCCATTTCTTCCCCTTCTATTTGCCAGGAAGTGATGGGAGTGGTGGCCATGATCTTAGTTTTTTTAATGTTGAGCTTCAAGCCAATTTTGGCACTTTCCTCTTTCACCCTCATCAGCAGGTTCTTTAAGTCTTCCTCACTTTCTGCCATTAGAGTGGTGTCGTCTGCATATCTGAGGTTGTTGATATTTCTCCCAGCGATCTTGATTCCAGCTTGTGAATCATCCAGCCCTGCCTTCCTCATGATGTACTCTGCATATAAGTTAAATAAGCAGGGTGACAGGATACAGCCTTGTCGTACTCCTTTCCCAATTTGAAACCAGTCGGTTGTTCCATGTCCAGTTCTAACTGTTGCTTCCTGGCCCACGTACAGGTTTCTCAGAAGACAGATAAGGTGGTCTGGTACTCCCATCTCTTCAAGAACTTGCCACAGTTTGTTGTGATCCACACAATCAAAGGCTTTAGCATAGTCAATGAAGCAGAGGTAGATGTTTTTCTGGAACTCTCTGGCTTTCTCCATGATCCATCGAATGTTGGCAATTTGATCTCTAGTTCCTCTGCCTCTTCGGAAACCAGCTTGTACATCTGGTAGTTCTCGATTCACATACTGCTGAAGCCTAGCTTGTAGGATTTTGAGCATCACCTTGCTAGCATGTGAAATGAGTGCAATGGTGCGGTAGTTTGAACAATCTTTGGCATTGCCCTTCTTTGGGATTGGAATGTAAACTGATCTTTTCCAGTCTTGTGGCCACTGCTGGGTTTTCCAAATTTGCTGGCATATGGAGTGCAGCACTTTGACAGCATCATCTTTTAAGATTTTCAGTAATTCCACTGGAATGCTGTCACCTCCACTAGCTTTGTTGTTAGTGAGGCTTTCTAAAGCCCACTTGACTTCACACTCCAGGATGTCAGGTTCAAGCTCAGTGACCGCACCATTGTGTTTATCAGGAACATTTAGATCGGCCTTATAGAGTTCCTCTGTGTATTCTTGCCACCTCTTCTTAATCTCATCTGCTTCTGTTAGGTCCTTGCCGTTTTTGTCCTTTATTGTGCCTACCTTAGCATGAAATTGTCCCTGGGGGACAATTAAAATCTTAGGACGAATCAAAATGGCCTCATAAGACGCATCAAAGCTGCATTCATAAACATAATTTCATGGATGCCAGTGGATCTTACTTCCAAGGAAGTGAATTTGTGATCAGTGTTCACATTCCCTATTTGCAACAGTCTCTATGGTGGGGGCAAAAGTTCAAGAAATTGACCAGTCAGCTCCTTCCTTTAATGCCTTGTGGTTCCTTGGATGTCTCAACAGAATAGAATTCTACCTCTAACTTGTAAGCATTATGCTGGTTTCCAGTGCAAAGCCTTGGGGATGGAGGCTAATAGGATTACTGAGCAAAGTAACAGACATTATTCTGTGTTTACTTTTCACCCAGTAATCTTTTACTGCTGCAATTATATTAATACAATCTTGTTATATGGCCTCTAACTAGCTTGTGGACTGGAACAGTGAGAAATGCTCTCTCTCTCTCTCTCTCTCTCTCTCTCTCTCTCGGGTTGTGTACACACACACACACACACACACACACACACACACACTTTGAGCTCCAACATAAAGCCATAAATGGAAAACACCTGACCTCATGTAATGGGACTGCACAAAATTATAAAAAAAATCGAATAAAATTATGTTCAGGCTATGTGTATAAGGGATGTATGAAACTTAAATTAATTGTTTAGATTTGGGCCCCATGCCAAAGATACCTCATTAGGTATATGCAAGTATTCCCAAATATGAAAATATCAGATAGTATAACATCCCAAGACGTCTGGGAGCTCAGTGGCACCCAGGCAGCCACTGCTGCATCATACAACAACCAGGCAGCCCTGGGGAGGCTCTGCAGGAGATGGGGACGTTTGCCCCCTTTCTCCGCCATAAGGGTGTGAGTGGGCAGTCTACTAGCCTCTGTGCAGGCCATTTAGCTGGCGCAGAGGTGAGGGCTTCCGTGTCAGGCTGTGTGGCCCAACATGGAATTCGGGATTGGCAGCTAATCTCGCCACCGTTCCCACCCCCTGCTCCACCCCTTCCCCACCCAGGAACTCTCTCCCATCCCACCCAGAATCCCTGCAACACCAGTGAGAGATCACCTTTCCTCTCGCCAGCGTCGTGTCGCCACCTCCAGGTGGTGAGGGGCTGGCAGTGCCACAGTGTGAGTGGTGTGAGCTTATTGCCCCTGTTGCACGAGCCTTATGGCACATTTTGAAACACCAGTGCAGGTGATAGGCTCATACTGCCCGTTTTGAGGGGCTCGGATTTGAGCCCTAAATCACTTTACAGTGTGGGAGTAAATGCTGATCCTCTATCATACTAATTCAGTGTCTCCCCCAGGGACAATACGTGCAGGTACAACCCACTTTTTTTTCTTGGTGTACAATAATGCCCACATGTGTGCAAAGTGTTTCCTAGAAGATCCTTGCAACAGGAGCTTATTCATCCTTGGTACTGAGTAGAAAGGATCTATAACCAGCTCTTTTATTGATTTACAGAGAATGCCTCTGGACATGTTGCTTCAGTACTGTACTTTGTCTTCCCATCTGTAAAATGGATGTGAGGAGACCAACCTGCTCTTTGACATCTATGGGACAATGTGCTATGTGAGAGATATATGTAGTCATAGTGGTAGCAATAGTGGTAGTTGTGGTAGATCTTATTCTCGGATACCAACATTGAATTGCTGTAGAAATATACACCACAGATGAGTCAGTGTCTGCATGTCCATTATTCTTTTTAGTTTCACAGGAAAAGTGAGTTTGGAGCACTGTGTTGCAGTCTTGCGATTAGGACCCCACACTAAATGATAGGAGAATAGGCTTTCGGTAGGTGGAGAAGATCCTTTATGTTGCTGTTATGAGTGAAGTCTCATTGCTGCTGCTCTTTTTAAACTGTAATCCTGTACATGCTGCTTACCTGGGTGTAGGCTCCATTGAACTCAGTAAGACTTACTTCCGTGTAGCCATGTACAGTATAGGATTAAAGGCGCAATCCTAACCTGGAGTGAGGCCGGCACAGTTAGGCCAGCAAAGTTAAGCCTGCACAAGGGACACCGTAAAGCATGTTTGGATCACTCTCGGAGAAGCCAGCACACAGACGTGCGCCATCCTCCCTGACTCCGCGAGTGATCCAAACGCGCTTTATGGTGATCCTTGTGCTGGCCAAACTTTACTGGACTAACTGTGCCGGCCTCACTCCAGGTTAGGATTGCTCTAAGTCTGGTAGGTATCGAGAGCAGATTGAAATACGTGGCATTCCATTTGTAACTAAACAGGAAATCTTCAGTAATTCATGATAGAAAGCCATCAATCAGATTAATGTTGGCCATCAGAGCATGTTGGCTGTTCGCTGAAAATTTAATTCCTGTACAAGAAAATACCAGCCCTGTATAAGGTAGTTATAATAAACCTTTGCCACCACCATTTGGAAACTTGCAGACTAGCTAAAATCTCTGAGCCACTATCCAGTGACTTGTTTTCTGCAAACTGTTTGCTATATCTATTAATATCATCTCTGTACTATATTCATCATGCCCTTGGAACAATGCCAGAGAGACATCCCTTGTGTAGCCCCAGCCAGATCCATTTCCATTGGATGTATTTAAGGGGAAGGAGATTGTGGGTGGGAGGAGGGATGGGCCTGATTCTGAACCCAGTGATTTTTTTTGTCTTTTCTCGCTCCCCCCTTTTTTTTCTGTCTTTTGTGTGTTCCAGGGTGCAATCCTCACTACGATGTTAGCAACCCGGAATTTTTCTGGTACGTAACAAAACTCTGTCCTGTTCACTATGGACTTACTGGCTCTTCATGTTTTTAGACATCAGCTCTAGGAACAAGATGTGAGAGAGATTCTGTAAATCCTTGCTCTGAACAAAACACTTGCTGGAAAGTCTGGCCACTGGGCATTTGCATACACAACACTAAAAATGACTTGGTGTCTGTCCTGTGTTATCTAAATGTAAACGTGTAATGTTGTTAGAACTGAACAGAAATCAGAAGGGAGCAATAAAAAACGCATTCTAGCTTTTGCACTTGTATTACAGAGCCCAGAAATGCAGACGTTGATTTTAGTATTATGTGTGAAAATGCTCTTAGGCTCCTTCTCAGACCCCTGCCACAAACATCCCCGTATATGTATCTATGAATGGATGGATGGATGTACACTGCATTTCTGAGAAATTCAGCAGACAAGGGGCATAGTAGGCATCCAGGCTTGAAATGCAAGTATTTCTCTACCTAAATGCCATTTAGAGATTCCCAGAAAGTTGCACTGACTGCCCTTATGTTCACAGGTGTGATTTGGAAAGTGATTCATGCGAACGAAAGTGACAACTGTGAACTGTAACAAATATCCAAAGCCCTTGATTTTCATTTACTAACTAAAATCAAGATGAATCATTGGTAAAATGAGGGTTTTTGCGTTAGGCATCTCTTCCCAGTTCCCGCCTAAAGAATTAGAGATCATGCTTTTGGAGCATTCATAATGTGGGGACTTGATCTTCCTGTGCCATGCACCCAGGCAGTAGGCTACTGTCAAAAAATGGTCTTGGCTAGAAATATAAGAAGAGCCCTGCTGGATCAGGCCAAAGGCCTATCTAGTTCAGCTTTCTGTATCTCATAGGAGTGACTCCAGTGGTGACGATGTACAACAGAACCCACCCCAACCCCAGCAGCAGACACATCCTTTCTGTCCTTGGACTTGCACTAGCGAAATAGCTAGCACAGATCTAAGGAGACCTATTGTGGTGTAAGAGGCTTATGAAGGCGTAAGGAGATTTAAATCTGCTTTCCCTTCAGAAGCCTCCCAATCCCCCCACCCGCTGGATATAGCACACCCATTTTTAGCATGGCTGCACCATCGGGAGAGGGAGAGCATAGGATTGGGCTGTAAGGGATCTGCAGACATCCACCAAGGTGTGTGCTGGGATGGTTCTACACATCTCTTCAACTGCTTCCCTTAGATTACAGGTCTCCAAACCTTTTGGTCAGAGGGCCACATCAAATATCAGGCACAGTGTCAAGGGCTGGAAAAATAAATAAAATTTAAATAAGTTCATTAGAAATGAACTTCCAACGCTGCTTTGGGGAGGCTGGAGCCTCCCCACAGCAAGGGCATGTTTGCGCCCTTACCGGAGGGGAGGCTCCAGCCTCCCCGGTACGCTCCTCGGATCTGCACCTGGTAGATCTGAGGAGACTGCGCAGCCCGAATCAGGACCATACGGCCTCCTCATTGGACTTAGGATTCACCCTTATGACCCAATCCAGAGCCCGCCCCTTCCACGGGCCGGCATGCCTCTGGCCCGCCCATCCCCCACCCAGGACATCCCATTTCCCGCCCTCCCTCCTCCCAGAACCTCCCTTGCACCAGCTGAGTTCGGCTGAGTGTCGGCCTGAGAGCTTTAGCACCGAAGCAGGGGTGGCGAGCAGGATTGTGCTGTCAAAGTTCCATAATTTCTCCAAGCACAAACACACACTACAGAAATAAAGCACACACTTGGCTCCCATTTCCCCACATTCCATGCAGTTTACTTTAATATGCAGGAGTAAATATCTTAGAACCAGCAGATCACTGGAACCACCCATAGCCTGTTCTGAGAGCCAGGGGAGGCCTCCCCAACCCTCAGAAAACCATCTAAGGCCTTCAGGGGGCCTAAAGACATCAACCGGGAGTGATGCTTTTAGACCTCCTGAGGGCCAGGGAGGCCACACAGCCTCCCCTGGCCCTCAAAATGCCTCCAGATGACCAAAACTTGTAACTTCCAGTTTTCAGCCAAAAACCAGAAGTAATGACTTCTGGCCTTCTGGAAGCATTTCAGGGCCAGGGGAGGTAGTGCTCTGCCTTTCTGAACCTCACAACGCCCTCTGGACACGGTCAGAGGAAAGCTCCGGTTATGTTTGGAGGGTACAGCCTGTGCCAGCAAGATCAGGCAAGCCAGAGGTTTGCAGGGGACCAGAGGATAGAAGCTCGCAGTGGGTTACATCTGCGCCTTGGGCCATGGTTTGGAGACCCCTGCCTTAGATGTTCAAGATATTGCAGGTTTTGTGCAAAGAAAAAGGTATGAATTAGAGCTTGTTAAAATGTGTGTACATTTTTTGAAACACTTTGCATTTAGACAGTTGTCAAATGCAGCATATCTAATGCATTCTTTTAATATGTAAATTTTTCTTTGCACCATGTCTTTTTAATGTTAGGTGTGATTTGTTTGCAACAGCTTTCTTCTTCAAAGAACTTTTTTCCCAGTTTTCACCAGCCTAGTGAAACCATGTCCTTTTTAGCAAGCCAGGAATGGAAACACATTTGGATTCGACAAATGCATAAAACCTTTGAATGACCAGCTGTGTGCTTCCAAAGTTGGGCTGCAGTCCAGTAGTCTGTTTTGCATACTAAAATATCATTGATTTTAGCAGGAAAGAGTACATAACTAAATTAGTGTGCAAGCTTGCTGCCTTGGTTAAAAAAAAATCTAGTTCAGTAGCACAAAAAGTACTAATAAATGCATTACAATTTTGAAAAATCCCCAAACATTTATGGGATATCTTTGTGGCAATTCACTTCATTAGGAACCTTTCCCAAATATTGTTTCTGCACAAGCTCCTTTTGTTTCATTGGGTATCTGATCAACCACCCTTCCCTTGCCCCAGCTGTGGTGGGCTGGGAAGAAAGCACTGAAGTAGGGTAGGGAATGTGGCCCACAGACCTTACCCATGAAATGACTTTAATGTCTGAAGCCCAGACATAGATCACATACAGTAATACTTAAACAGATCCATACCCAATTTAAGCCAGTGAGGTATAGTGGTTAGTATGTTGGAATAGGATTGGGAAGATCCAAGTTCAAATCTCTAGCTGCCCATGCAGTAGCATCTTTATGGGGGGTGAGGCACTACATTTTGCAAGGCACCTTGCCTTGCTGTGTAAACCGCTCCACTCCTTCACTGTCTTAGCCAGTCCTCATGGGAAACACAATGCCTCCGTGTTGCTTACTGGCTAGTACGGTGAGGGTATGGAGTGCAAGGGAAGGTGCCTTGCAAAATTTAGGGCACCCCTCAAGGGATGCTACTGCACCACGAAGTTTACTGGACCAGTTACCATCTCTTAGTCAAACCAACCTTGATGGATAAGGATACAATGGAGGTGGGTGGGAAGAACCACATACATAGCCCTAAGCTTTTTGAAAGGCGGGTGTGATATAAATGTTATAAGGTCGAGAAATGTTATGAGTTGATATATATTATCGACTGATAAGAACTCACTATATATGGTTTAGTGTGAGTCATAAATTCTACACCTTTAAGGAGAAGTACTGAGGAGAGTGCTTTCTTCTTAAAGTGATCACTTGTCATTTTTAAACACAAAAATATATACATGAGAAGTATATACATAAGAAGTCACATTTGTCTCACACACTGCAATGTAGGTTTTGTTTAACAATCCCCTGGAAGCTTTCCCCTCAAGTCTTCTCTTTCCTTCCTTTCTCTGTCCAGCTATGGCTGCTAAAAGCAGGGTTACCAGATACAAATGGGGACAGAGTGCCTATACCTTTATCCATTGTATAGAAGAGGGAATTTTGGGTGTGCTGTACTGTATGGTAGTGGGTGTAGCTTTTGAAACCCTTCTATGATGCACCTGCCCAAATTCCCTCTTCTATACCATGATAAAAGTACAGTATAAGCACTCTGTCCCAGTTTGTATCCAGTAATCCTAGCTAAAAGCAAAAAGGCCAGTTTTTGAAGGTAGTAACACTCTAGGGTCACAATTCATCACTGAAATTAGATGTATATACTTTAGTAGTTTCAGGGGACTTCAATAGTGCTTAACTCTGTGTTGCCTTATGGCCTAACTGTGTTCAGAAAAAAAGGTAATATAAATTATTTCAGACCAAGTCTTATCTCTGACTTGGGTTTTTTATCAAGCTAAATTAATAAATTACTGTACTAATAATTTCCCCAATAGATCAGCAGGAAGTGACAAAGAACAACTGATGATTGTAAAATGCTTTGTTATATGCTGGTATGAGGTTTTGCCTTAGTGGATCAGCGCAGCTGCCAATTTTCTTCTCCTCACACAGCCTTTTTCTGGAACAGGACAAGAGAACCAAGTGCTCAGGCTATCGCCTTTATTTGGTAACACTTTGCACTAGCTTTAAATTGCTGATGACACAAGGAGAGTTTTATGCTCTGGAGAGGAAGCTATTGTGCAGCCTGGACATGCAGCTTGGTGACTTGTGCCCAAAGTGTAGGAGAGGAGAATATTTAGAGAGTAAAGGATAGCAAACGATTCAGACTGCCTATTAGAGGGACAGGGGCATTTTAAACCTATTCAGCCCACAGGAATGGATTGAAAATGGTTTTAAAAGCCAATACCCAAGAGAAGGCATTTCTAAGCTGATTTTTTTTTAATTTAAACAAGTTTTTATGGAACTTGTACAAGTAGAACTTTATGAAGGGCTTTGAGTACATTGACTCCATTTGTTAAGATATTTTCTGTAATATGGAAAATCTCAGATTCATTAAAAAATAATGAGGAACATATGATTGAAATGAAAATTGTGGTGTGGTAAATAGCAGGGGAATTACCTTTTTTTTTTTTTTTTTTTGGAGGAGAATAGCAAAAACCCACCTCTTGGATTATCTGATTAGGCGCAGTGAACATAACTTTTCTTATGTTACTTATTTTTTCTACATAGTAAGCTTTTCCATGTAGGAACTTGTGCACTCTCCATGTGTTCACAATTTACCATCATATTTGTGTATTCTATTTTGGGTACATTTTTTAAGAACCCACAATTGATTCTGGTTGTACATGCATGCAGTACCACATGTGCAATCTTCACTTGGGACAATAATCACACATTTTGCATGTTATAAATAGCTGTACGTAGGAAAATAAATGGGACATGCTTAGCCTGCAATCCTAAACCTGCTTGCTAGAAAATAAATCCCATTGAACACTTTGGGACTTGCTTCTGAGTAAACATGCTTAGGATTTCACTGTTAGAGAATGAGAACTTGTTGTTTTCTGAATGGAATAAGGGAGGTGAAGTGGGAACTTGTGGCATACACTGGTAAGGTTCAAAAACCAGGATGTTCAGGGTGGTTGTTCAGGGCAGAACCTTCAATTTTTAAGGAAAGGCAGTCATAAAACTGGAGCAGAGTTGAAGGTTTGCCACTATGGTCAGGAAATTCAAATCTTTGCCCTTTTTCATGACCAGAGCAATAATTGTTGCTGACAATAAGAGTTATCTGCTTTGGAGCTCTGCTCGGGCCTCAGTGCTTCCTCAGTGTATGTGTGTGTGAATGCTCAGAATCTATTTGAAGGCATCAGCGACAAGAGGGAGGGATTATGAGTGGGCTGCAGGCCCAGGAGACAAGGCTGTGTCTGTGATAGTGATAGGGGGCATAGGGGAAAGGGTCTGCTTTTCATCATTGTCGAAATGTGGGCTGCAGCTGTCAGGATGTCATCATTGTACCACATGACCCCTGCCAGCATGGGGGGCTAAAATTAGCGAGAGAAGCAGAGAGCGAGCGAGGAAGACGGGCAATTTCATGCTGCTCTTATCTACAGTTCAACTGTTAGCATTCACACCAGAGACCGCAAAGGAGAGCAGGCGAGCCCCGACAAGGGGTGACAAAGGGCAGGACTGAGTCCCTAGAGCCATGTCGTTGAATGAACCTTAGATTCCGTCTGGAAGAAACAACTGTCAGAGAATGCTCCTTCGGCTCTCTTCTCTTTCCATTGCTGGCCCTTGTTTTGGTTTCTTCAAAGACTGGGGAGTACAGGGGTATAAGTGGCTGTGGTTTGACTTAGATACGTGGAAGGATCCAGGGAAGAGAAATCCAACTTGCGAGCCTCAGGGGTTTCTGGAAGAGATTTCACCCAGAGTTCTGAGTTGTGGAGTGAGTTCTCTGCTGACAAAGGAGCGCAGAGCCTGTGATCTTCAGTTCCTTCCTTTTGCTGCTCTTGGCCAACTTGACTCATGCTGCCGATTCTTTCCGTGCTGATTCTGATACCTTGCCTGGCCCTCTTGACGTGGTATTCTTTCTCCGCAGGAGGGAAAAGTGGAGGCAACAAGAAGAATGATGGTGTGAAGGTAAGGCCCTTCATTTACGGACCGGAAATGGAGCCACCGGACTGCCTGTCCTCAGGGAAGCAGGACTAGATTGGGCTCCGTGGTGGGTCCCAGCGTGGCTGAAGGCCTTTGAGCTAAAGGCACAGTATCGCTGGCGTTGCATCATTCTATTCTCATCCTAAGACACATCGTACCATTCTCTGCATTTCCTTCAAGACTGCAAAAGTGAAAGTGAAACAAAAAAAATTACTTTTATCTGGGTAAAGTTTGCAGCTTGCATAAAGCTTTAAAAACGTTTGCAGCTTGCACTGCTTAGATGAAGTAATGGATGCCTCGGCTCATGCTCGGTTTGCTTGGCTAATTTCATACTTCAGAATGAACGACAAAAAGAGGGCAGTGAGGAGAACTGTGAAAAGACCGTTCTGGGGAACTCAGCAGGGCTGTTCCCTGATCTTAAAGAGTCAGGGATGCAGCCTACAAATCTCTCACCCACTAAGAACCCCTACTTATTTTTCATCAGTAAAGGGAAAGGTTGTGCCTCGCTCCTAGTGTCTTAATATGACCATACCTTAATGTCCAGAGAAATACTCTGATCAAATGACCTATTGAAATAGGTGAGAGCAGTGGTGACACAGCCCTCTTGTGGGACTGACACTTGCACGCCCCGTAACCTGCAGTCTTGTGAGACTGTAACTTGCTATCCTCTTGCAGAAGCAGATGATCCCACAGCCCTCTTATGGGAGTGTCTTGTCTCACAGTGCAAGGAGATGTGACGGATCATCTCTGTATGTGCAGGAAGGTTTTGATGCAAGAACCCTTTCAAAGAAACCTTCCGTAATGTGCATTTTGAAGTGGTTTAAGTGCTGTGAGAGGGTTGTACACCACATGCACCTCTGGTAGTCTGAACAGGATCAAGGACATTTCTAATCCTTTGCAAGGGGCTGTGACAGGTAAGACAAACTGAAAGACACTTCATCTGGAAGAGAGGGAGATGGCATGGGGAGTGAGAGCAAGGATGGCTCTTGGTTTGATTGTCTAATGAGGGTGTTGGCTTAGAGTCTCTGAACAGAGGGAAAGAAATCAGCTCTCACTTTTTCTGGGCTAATAGTTCATTGTGGCTTTTTTGGAGTTCCTGAGGCTTCCATGTTGGCAAGATAAGTGAGCCTCGGAACCATAAAAAAAGCCCTGAGAGGGTTGGTAAAATGCACAGATTTCTAATGCATCAAGCAAAACAGAGGAGAAAGCAGTGAACAACCAGAAGAAAAATGGAGGCACAAGAAATCAACCTTGTGGTAATATGCCTCCAGGTTTCCAACTCTACTTCAGAGCGCAATCCTAACCGGGAGTTCGGTACAGTTAGGCCAGAAAACCTTGGCTGACACAAGGGCCACAGTAAAGCGTATTTGGACCACTCTCGCAGTCAGGGAGGATGGCGCAAGTCTGTGTGCCGGCCTCTCTGACTCCAAGCATGGTCCAAACATACTTTATGGTGTCCCTTGCGCTGGTCAAACGTTGCTGGCCTAACTGCCAGCCTAACTCCAGGTTGGATTGCGCCCTCGGTCACTTAGGTTTGTAACCCATGCATCTTTTAAATCTGGTTCATTTTTTGCTGTTATTGAGGTGTGGAATAAATGGACCTATTTGGCCACCTCAGTCGCAGCTTTTGCCCTTCCCAATACACAGCTCTGAAATACGTGTGAAGCTTGAAGATGGTGTTGAATGACTTTGCACTGACATGATGACCACTATTTTTCTGGAAGCCCAATTGAAGCACTGTCTGGCTGCTCTTCCACAGAGTCAAAACATGATGGCAGCTGCGGGTATGCAAGTGCTACTTCCTTCAGAGAATAACCTTATGTCTCGAAGGAGAGCCTCTCAACAAGGTTGCCTGGCCAATACCTATTCTTATTGCCTGGCTATTCCCTCTACTAACAGTCTTTCCTAGAATTGGCCAGGCAACCTTGCTGTGAGGTTGAGATACCCCAGGAAGACAAACCTGGGGTATCTTTTTTCCTGGGGTAACTCTTCCATCCCAGATGCCTCACAGATAATCACTAGCTTTTCTGCGGACTCTCATTTTTGCTTGTTCAGTTTTGTATTTCCTTTTGGGGGTGGTGGGGAGATGGCTGCTATATTTAGAGCATTTGGGGCCTAGTTTGTGACCACATGGTTAGTGAGTCTTTCTGAGAAGAACCACTGGTTTGACCACCTTATGGTACCAGAGTGGCCCCACCATTCCTGAAATACTGTCCCATTCATGAAAATGGTACCAGTTCCATTTTGCAAAGTAGGTCAGTGTTCCCAAAGTGTAACTTGCGACCCACCAATGGGTTGCAAGCCCATGTGTGGGTAGGTTGCGTGATGGGCCTTCCCACCCACCCTTGTGCCAGTTTCGTTGAATAGGAACCATTCCAAAAGCAGGCACAGCAACACCGCTGGCCGGAATAAATTATGGGGAGCCTCCTAAGGTCTCTTCTGGGTTGCACTGGGTCCGCAACCTCCTCTATTGGCCTCCATGGGCCTCAGAATGTCCTGCAGAAGTGTCTGGAAGTGACTTGCAGTCAAATCAGAAATTCCTTCTGAAAACCAGAAGTTGTTTCCAGACACTTCTGCGGGTCATTCTGAGGCCCACAGAAGCCAATGGGTTGGGTTGCCGGCTCAGCACAACTTGGAAGACTTGGGCCCCAGAGACTCCCAGTAATTCATTCCAGCCAGCAGCAGCATGGCCCATTGTGAAGGTGAGTTGCATTGCTGCCAATTTTGAAGCCACTGAAATAGGTTGTTCCATTTCTGTTATCCCTGTTTGTAATAGACTAGATTTCCTATGTTCCACTTCCATTGAGTTGAAAACTTGCTGTCAGTAAGAGTAGAAGAAACAGGGGATCCTTTTTACTGTATGCCCCATATTTTAGTGACAGAAGAAACTTTGCCCCTCTTTTAGCCAGTGGGCACACAATGACTTTCACTGCCCTGTTTGGTGTCACATCCTGTTACATTGTAAATGAATGCAATCACTGCCCCACGTCACATCTGTTATGTCCTAAATGAATAAACTCACTGCCTCATGTTGCATCTTTTTATTGTTTGTATGTCCTACTTTAATGAAGTCACTGCTTTTGTGTTGCATCATGTTACGTCTGCGTGCTTCTACAATTACTTCCCAGTAAGATTTTGTAGCTAATGCATTCTAGCATCTTGCTAAGTTTTAAATTATTGAAGTCATCATGCATCTGAACCTAGTTGACACATTACATATAACTTAAGCACTGATGGTCAGCGTTGTTACAGAATCTGTTCCAGGTCTTCTTATTGACTTTGCATGCTATAAGAAGGTTAGGGAATAATGTGGTATGTTGAAAGAGGGCATAGCAGTCAGGATTACTAAGTGGCTATGGACATTATTTGCTTTTCCTACCACAGGTCTTATGGAAAACAGTCTTGGTATATCTTCAGGAATATGTATATGTTTGATGTTAAGGAGAGAGGGTTAAAATGGTGGAAAAATGTTTGCCTTGTTTATTGTGTTTGTGCCTGTAGTATAGGTGCAGCTCTCTCCAGATCTCATCTAGTTGAGTTAGCTTTTAGCATGCAAGAATTCTTTGTCCCTGCATACTAGTCTGCTATCCTGCCAGCAGCAAACAAAGGAGTATTCCTATACTACGTATTTTCAGTTCTAAAACCTGGAAATGAAGGTTAAAATAAGAGATCTTCTGACTATAAAGATAGAAAGAAGCACATCAGAAAAGCCAAACATGAATTTCAAGAGTAGGAAAAATAAAAGGTTTTCAAGAGATCAGCAGTTTTTTTGAGTGATAATGGGTAGCGCAATCCTATTGCACCCGTTGCGTCGATGCTACATGATAGCATCGACGCGAGGGGTGGAGCTCTAATGTGGGGGCGCCAATTGACACCCCTGCATCGGTGCTTGAGCAACGGGACCAGCGCTGAAGCCAGCCGGCGCGAGGGAGGCACCGCGTGGAGGTGGAAGCGGGATTGGCAGCAGGAGGGAGACTGTGGGCAGGACAAGGGTGGGACGTGGGCAGGCTTGGGAGGTGGCCATATGGCCGCTTCCTAAGTTTGTCTGGGAGGCCGCGCGGCCCCAAACTGGGGCCACACGGTCTCCTTGGATCTGCGCCTGCTATTTTGGAGCACCTAGGGGAGGCTGGAGCCTCCCCTACAGTAAAGGAGCACGTGCTCCCTTGCTGCGGGGAGACTGCAGCCTCTCCTAAGCAGCACTAGGATATGGCGCTGGTCTGTCGGCCTCGCCAGTCCGGCGCTGCTTAAGATTGCGCCCTAACAATCTGTGCTTCTCTGAGAGCGCAATCCTAACCAGCAAAGTTTGGCTAGCACAAGGGCCACCCTAAAGCACATTTGAACCACTCTCGGAGTCAGAGAGGATGGCGAATGTCTGTGTGCTGGCCTCTCTGACTTTGAGAGTGGTCCAAACATATTTTACGGTGTCCTTTGTGCTAGCCAAACTATGGCCTAACATAGTTGGCCTAACTATGCTGGCCTAACTCCAGGTTAGGATTGTGACCTAAAAGTGCTTCTTTTTTCTTATACATTAAAGCAGAGGCCTCCCAAGTATAGTCCACGGTGCACAAAGGAAAGCCTCTCAGGCCAGGTGCAGCAGTGGCAAAGCCATACCATTCTTGTCGTTGTGCCCAATCTTTGTAGAGGCTGACATTGTGCAGCCGCTTCTATTGCTGATTGCCCCAGAAAGCTCTGTGTCCCAATTTCCTGGGAGAAGCAGATGCCCAGCATGAGTTTCTACAAAAATTGGGCACAACAAGGGGAGGTGGTGGAGCTGAATGGTAAGGCTTCAACTCCACAGCACTGCATCCAATATGCTTTTCTTGGTTCACTGGATCAGGCCTGTGGGCTATACTTTGGAGGCCCCTGCATTGAAGCAATGTGTTTAGAGAAGCTCATGAATCACAGCAGTCTCAAGAATCAACATTTTGAATCTTGGATTCCCAGGATTATTGCTCTAGGCCAGTGCATCCTATTTTTTTATTTTTTTTATTTAGCATCATGACACTTGTCGTGCATTGCAGAGCTTGGCAACACTGTTCTAGACCATATCTGCAAATATGTCCACAATTTGGCATGATGTTGTGGCAAAGTTGATCCCAACTTTGAGGCAATGCTAGAGAAATATGAATCTGACCCTCTCCTCCTTAAAACTAATTGAAACCAATGACCCTTTTATAGTTTGAGATGGCTTATTGGGATGCCTGCTCATTGTTTCTGTCACGTCTTGGGCTGCAATCCTCTTCAGACTTAACTGGAAGGAAATTCCATTCAATGCAATGGGACTTACTTCTGAGTATATATATATATATGCATTGCACTGTTATGCTTTCCCCTTCTAAAAAAATTCTTCAGTGAAAGCTATTAACTAGCATGTCCACTCATGCTGTTCTTTTTTTCCCCTCACACAGAGATTTTCCCTCATATAGACATTTGTGCACTTGCACAGATCAAGAACAAGAAAAATAGCCATTTGGCACAAATTGTGCCACTTTGTTTTTTAAATTTTTGACAAGATTCTTGAAAACTTCTCCTTTTGAACTAGTGGCCCAAGGTGATAGCTGTGACATCAGGTTTCAGTTTCCACCCAAACAGTTATTTTCTACTTAGAAATGTTTCCCTGGCCAATGTGGTGCAACATATAGCATTATAACTGTGGGCTACATAAAGCCTACCCTGACACCTGCATCACAGTATATACTGTACAGTAGTTGCATTATGATAAAAAATGCAGTAGCCCAAATGCCTAATTAACTTCCTGTGCTATGATGCAGTGGTGCTAGAATGGCCTCTGTGTGGGAAGATATGCTGCTGAAGGTCTCCCTGAGTTAAGGGAACATTTATCCTCTTGCCCTGGGGTATGGGGCTACTCGAACCTGCACCAGCAAAATTGCTGGCATAAGTCCGAGTTACTTCATGTCAGCAGACCAGGCACAGGAAGGAGGATAGGATAATGCAGGAGCCACTGCCATCAATCCTGCCCACCTCTTGGGCTTGATCTGCTCACACTCCCTTGCCCCTTTCCACCCCTCATGCAGAGCTTACCTGCTCTGGCTTGTGCTGCACTGGTCTTGCACTGGTGCAAGCAGGCAGGTGCAACCCTTCCCACCAGTGTCACAAGCCCCTATGCTGTTGCAACAGACTTTACACACAGACAGTGGCTGTGTGTAATAAAAGTATGCCATGTGTTAGTATGGACACAGCAGATATGCCTCAAATTATCACTGGTGTAAATTTAAAATGGGCAGACATGGGCTTAAAAGAGTAAAAGCTCTAAGGGCCGGATAGTTTGTCATTATAGAGAGAGGATGTGAGTTTCAGTTTAACGTTAGGAAGTACTGTAAGATCTACTCAGCACTTGCACCAGGCTGTCGGTTAAGGTTAAGGTTCCTTCAAAGTTTTCAGAGATGCTATCAGTATAAATATTCTGCCTCAGGGCATTGTGTGGTTTGGATTGTTATACTATCACTTGAAGTCCTTGAATCTTTTCTTCCTTAGATTCTAAATGAACATCTGGTGAATATTAATCAGCTGTCAAAGCACAATTGATTGGTTTGGAAGTCTTTGCTATAATGAGGCTTGTTGGGATTAGTAAATATTAAGCTAAGGAATAAAGATGCACAGGTCTTGCTTTGTACAGTGTCAGAATATCAACACCAGGAGAGAGGTTCATAGGAAGCAGAGATGATCTGCAGGGATGTAGAGGTGCATAGCATGCAAACGTGAAGTGTTGGAAATTGGACGTGTCTTGTCAGTTGTGCAGGCAAGGTAGATTAGTTTACAGTTTGCACTTCAGGGGTTTTTTTTTCCTTTTGCTTTTAGCCCAGGATATGGAACTCTTGTATTAAGCATCAGCTTTATCTACAACACTCTTCATCTTTCTAGAAGGATCACAAACAGTGTCCCAGGACCCACTACATCCCATGTTCTGCTCTCTTCCTTCTTTCTCACTGTGTCTCTTCTTGTCCCATCCCTTCTCCTTGTTTTTCCAGAAAAGAAAGTCCAGTTCCAGCGTTCAGTTAATGGTGAGTGTCCTTTGTCTTCCTCAATGCTGATAACGTTGGGCCTCTCAACATGTTCCAAGCCTTCCTGTTCTTGGGAGTGGCAGGGGTAGAAAGTGGGGTTGAAGGCAACCCCCTCAGAGCAGTATCTCCCCTGCAGATCCCATGAACAGGAATGGCTGGTGGAGAAGGATAGTTGATGCCCAAAAGCACTGAGAACCTCATTCCAGTTTCTAGTGACATGTTCTCAATAGAACGTCTCCTTCAGCAGGTCTGCAAGCTGCGTCAGCCCAAGGAGCCATGAAAGAAAAAGTCATCGTATGTATGGCTCTGCTGGAACTGTACAATCATAGGAGACCAAACAGCTGGCTGCCTCAATCAACCTGCTCTCTGGGATTGTGTGTAACACGTAAATAAGATGGTGTGGGATGAACTAGTAGAATCAAGGCTCTGGTGCAGTTACCACAGCTGTCTTGATGAGCAAACTCAGAGAGTACACGGCTCCCTCTCTCTGCATTAAGTTGTGTGCCAGGTGGCTGTTTATGGAAGGAGGTGTGTGTCAGCCTGTGGTGGTCCATGTGGCTGTTGGAAGCCTTCTCTGTTTTATTGTGCATCTCTTTCTTTACTATGCGGTCAATGTGGTCACTTTCACTCCTGCACAGTCCCCTCACTCTCTCATCCTAGCTCCCTCTCTTTGTTAATTTGTACATTCTGCTCCTGATTGTACAGTCCACATGGTGTCTTTCACTCCTACACAGCCTCTCTTGCCCCTTCTAGTTTTAGCTGTATGAGACTTGAAGCTCCCATTCCTACTAGATCTGTGTTCCTTGCCGTGGCATATTGTAAGAAAGGCGAATCTATTCCTGAAAGATTCTTCACAGTCAAACCTCCTGCTCATTCATGGTTATAAGATGGAAAGGTCGGGGCAAGTACAGTATCACAGTTGCAAAGCAAGAGCCGTGGTTACCGACTAGTGCTTTTATCTGATGTTTATCTGGATTTTGCCCCTTTGCAGTGTTTGGTGGTGTTGGGTAATACGTTACCAAATTAACAGGTTCTTTTTTGGGGGGGAAATCATTTAAACCATTTAACCAAAAAAACAATTTTGTTCATCTCCTTTCCATTCTTTGTCCAGGAATCTTCAGAGAGTACAAACACCACCATTGAAGATGAAGACACCAAAGGTATAGTTATAGATGTTGGCACAAAAGGTACAGAACCATTATCTGAAGGATGCCTTGTTTTGTTATGATTTTAATGAAACCTTTACTGTGAACTCATATTTTGCGAACAGGTTATCAAGGCTATGAACCCTTGGACAATTCTCAGAATTTTCTGGATCCTGCTACAGTAGATAATCACTCAGATATTCTGTTGCTATCTTTTTTGCAGTGTTTGAATACACTGCTTTTTCTTTTTCTTCAACGGCCATTCACTGATTCCATCTTCTTCTTCATGCTTTTTTGGGAGTAGTTTTTCTCTTACCATCTTAAGCAGCACCCAAGGAAAGACTGCCTCCTGCAGCTTGACAGGGCCACCCACTGTTCCAATAACAGCCTGGGCAACAATTTCTCTCTGTTGATTTGTAAAGTCTCCCCAATGAAAAGAGCTCAGCTGCTGTGGGGATGGACTTTGGCCTGACATTAAAGTTAATTTCAGCTTTGCCTCATTGGAATTAACTAATGAGGGAAAGGCAGGAGAATGGTGTGTGTGTCTGTGTGTGTGGTGCAAATTAATACTTAAAGTGACAGAAATTGTGCAGATAGATAAAGGCTTCCCAGCTACACATACTTATTATTAACCAGGGACTTGGCTCGGGTTGATTCAACTTGAGTCGCACATAATCCCTGTTTCCGACAACTCAAGTTGACTCAAGTCATGGATGTCACTGACCTCCATTCAACTCGCAACTCGGGGCCAGTGACTCAGAAAAGTCTTGAAATGACTCAAGTTCCTGTCTCAAGTCCTTGTGTGTGTGTGTGTGTGTGTGTGTGTGTGTGTGTGTGTGTGTGTGT
>JAJKFI010000005.1:15437191-15460654 GCA_029204185.1 Lerista edwardsae
TGTGTGTGTGTGTGTGTGTGTGTGTGTGTGTGTGTGTGTGTGTGTGTTCTTGCTTACTTTTTTGTCACTTCCTATCAAACCAGAACACCTCATGGCAATCTGGAAGTCATCATTCAGAAGAGGACCGCAGGAAACATGGTGGGAGGGTAGATTTGTTCCAGGAGGCAAGGGCTGGGTGGAGGAGGAAGGGTTTGCTTGGCCGTGCGAAACTGAAGGCAGGGCAGCCAAGACATGAGGGGAGGGGGCTCTTCAAGATATATAGGAATAAACAACTTAATTTTAACAGGTGGGGTGTTAAATGACAACTCATCCTACACACCACCACCTCCCTTTTTCTGTGAATTGTTGCTCAAGGAAGCCATTGACCCACAACTCAACTAGTTTCTAACCCCGTGCTAACTGGGCAAGAGGCACTTTTTAAAGTGGTGTTCCTCTTACATTTAGCAGGGGGAGAGTAATTGTCCCTCTTCACTCCTGCACAGTCTTTCTAGTGGCTGTTGCTGGTGGTCTGCCTTTTTTTTTTTTTTAGATCGTGAGCCCTTTTGGGACAGGGAGCCATTTAACTTTATTATTATTACTATTTGCCTGTAAACCGCTTTGTGAACTTCGTGTTGAAAAGCAGTATATAAGTACCTGTTGATTGATTGATTGATTGATTTCTCAAAATGACTCTACTCATGACTTGAAAGACTCATTCACGAATCAAGTTGCAAAGTCACTGACTCGAAACTTGGCCTCAGTCATTTGAGAACATTCTTGTTATTAACTACATTCTCTCCTTAGCATACGAAATTAAAGCCATCTACAAAGGATTCAAATTTTAATTTTAATAACAGGCACAATGGAAAGCTTTGGTAAGGGGTTTTGTTTTTTTTTTTTTTGGAAGATCCAGTTCATTGAATTTATGTTGGGATTGATGAACTGACAGGTTTCAGCTCTCTGCAGGTCCATCCAAAGGTAAAAGCGAGGAAACAGAACTGAAGGCAGCCTTCCTGAATTGTAGTCTGATTATTTTCTAGATTCCCAGTAGATCAAAGAGGGAAAAGGAGGAGTTCTTAGGTTTCTTGTTAAAAAAAAAAAAAAAAACTGCAGCTGCTATGATTTGAAGGCAGGTGAAAGCAAGCCAAGGAGTTAGTGTAGCTTTTCCCCTCATTCTTTTGGCTGAGGAAAACTAATAAAGAAGCTGTTTGTGTTAGCTGAGGTACAACCCACAGATTCTTGACAACATGATTCTGTTGAAACCTTACAGTCACCATTTAATGTCTTCAGCCTTGCAGGATTAATAATCATTGTGGTCAAGAAGGTACAAATGTTGGATTACAATAAATTGTTGTTGAGGGTTTAGGGTAGTGGTTCCCAAGCTTACCATGGTCACAAAGCCCTTCTTTCAGCCTCTTCTTCCCAGCTCCTTTGGGTGCCAACATCTTGGATCACACAAGATCTCATACAATTCTCACGAGATCTCACACAGTCCAAGATCACAGCACTCGGGAGAGCCAGGAAGAAGATGCTGCTGGGGACGTCCCATGGTGCTCCTTTGGGTTCACCATGGAGCTCTCAGGCACAACAGTGCACAGTTTGGGAACCAGTGGTTTAGGGGCTAACAACATGCACTTATGTATAACTGAGCCCCAACAAAGTAGAACAGCAAAGCAATTTTATTCTGATTTCACTAGAAAATCTCAGTCAGCCACCTTCCTGGTTTCTCACATTTCAGCAGAAGGTTCCCCCAACCCCAGGAAAATTTCAAACGTATTTTCATAGCAATAAGAAACAGAAACGTGTGCTTTTAGAAGTGAATGCTGGTCTTTTCAGGAAGCTAAGTTTTATGTCCACTACTACATCAGATATTTTTTCTGAGCTTCTCAGTATTGCAGCACACATACAGCACTGGAACATTCTGTCTCCCATAAATATCTACCATCCTTCTGCATTACCCTATGGCTCTTTGCTTACTGTCCTTTTACATTCATTATTTTCACTCTCTCTGTTTTTGTTTTTAACCTGACAGTACGAAAACAGGAAATCATTAAGGTGACGGAGCAGCTGATTGAAGCAATAAGCAATGGGGATTTTGAGTCCTACACGTGAGTGTGCCCAGTGGGTGTTTTGACTTTAAGGGGGAAAAGGAGAAAACTACTGAGCTGGCCCAGTGTGTAGGACGGAGGTTCTCAACAAAGCTTCCAAATGGCTTCAGCTGTGAAAAACAGCATGGTGCCTGTTGTCCAGTTTTGAAATGGCAGGTTGCTCTGAAGGTAAGTAAATTAATGACTTCTTTTCTGGATCTACTGAGCACGGCTAGAGATGAACTTCAAGAACTTTTGTTTTCTATTTCTTTGCTCATATGAAACAACTATATCATTATCATCTCCCATCATAATTAGAATAGATAGATCTCTTTAGCAATTTAGACAAGGATAAATCATAGCTATTTATGCCAAGCAAGCATAAGCCTGGATTTTTAGCTGGGAGAACAAATAGCATGAATCAATTGATGATGTCCTAGATACACTCTAAGCCAGTGCTAGTCCCTTGCGTTGGCCTGCAAGTGTTGAAAACATGCCATAAAGCATGTTTGCACCACTTCTGCCAACAGGAAGGCCAGCCTAAGGAGGTGAACTGGCATCCTTGCTCCACCAGCTGACCAAGGTGAGACTGGCCAACCTAGGCCAGCACAGGGCCCCAAGAAGGGTGGGAGAGGTGGAATGGGGGGAGGGTGGACCCATGGGGATAGGGTGGTACCAGGATCCATTACTCAGACCGTATCCTAACCCCTGACCCTGGCCCAGGCAGCCCCAATCTGGCTGCTCTGAGCAGCCCCATCTGGGCCACTGTTCATTACCAGGGGAAGGGGAATATTTTTGCACAGGTTGCACAGCAGCCAGTTCCAACCCTGGCCTAGATAAGGGGCAGGCCTGTCTATTCCAGCCCGGGGTTAGGATTGCTCTTTAAGTTATTTTTCTTTCTGCATAAGGAACAACAAAAGAAACAAACAAAAATACTACCTAGCATCGTAAAGGAATTACATTTTACTCTATGAGCATCTTTGTAAGTTCCCAGGCTTTGGAAAGTTAGCATTTTGTACTAACCTTCTAATAAGCTAAACAAGGCTTCTAAGCTGTGCCTGCGAACTGGCAAAGAGGCACTTTTTCAAGTGGCTTATATTTAGCAGGGGGAGAGTAATTGTCCCTCTTCGCTTCAGCAGATGTCTTTTCTGTTTGCTGTCGTTTCTTCTGCATTTTTTAAGATTTTGAACTGTGTGAGCCCTTTTGGGGCTGAGAGCCATTTAGTTATTTGATTTGCTCTGCAAAATACTTTGTGAACTTTTTTGTTGAAAAGAGATGCATAATTTATTATTATTATTATTATTATTATTATTATGAATAATAATAAGAACAATTAAAATAATGACAGTGAAGTAATTTCTTTGTCTTATCCCCCCCAACTGTTCTATCTTTTCCTGGGCTTCTCCAGAAAGATGTGTGACCCTGGAATGACTGCTTTCGAACCAGAAGCTCTAGGGAACCTGGTGGAAGGGCTGGAGTTCCATCGATTCTACTTTGAAAACTGTAAGCACTCTCTGCACTCTCATGAAGCCATTTGACTCCTTGCTATTTTTTATATTTAGTCACTTCAAAACCTCTTTAACACCGTAACCAGACTCTCACAATAATCAGTATGACTGCTTCATAATAAAGTATATCTGTGATCATATACAGTGGACCCTCTATCCGCGGGTTTAATACCTGTGAATTTCATAATCTGCAGGTTCAGAACCTGTGGATTTGGGCCCACTTGGAACTCAACTGGAAGGTGATCTGAGGGCCAGGGGGTGGGCTGCCCCTCCCTGACCCTCAAAATGCTCATTTCAGGAAAAAAAAAAAAGCTGGTTTCTCGGGGAAACCAGAAGTGACATTTTTATGCCCTTATAAGGCATTCTGAGGCCTGGAAACGCTTGGCCCTCAGATCCCCCATCCCCCCCCCCCCCCACCCAACCCGAGTGCAGCTCCAGTCAGGTTCGGAGGGTTTGGTGTGCCCAAATCTGCAATTTAAACATCTGTAGATTTGGGTATCTGTGGGAGTTCAGGAAACAGAACTCCAGCAGATAATGATGGCCACCCTGTATAGGGTCATCTACATTATCATTCACTCCCAAATTATGCCTGTCAGGAGTTGGAGTCCCTGGATGAGAGATGTAATCCTATAACCACTTTGGTTTATAGTAATTGAAAGACCCAACCAATTGATGGCCATAGCTCAGTGGTATAGCACATGCTTTACTTGCATAAAATCTGAGGTTTAAATCCTGACATCCCCTGTTACAAAAGGGCTCCAGTATCAGAGCTGGGAAAGAGCTCTGAAGACTTGAACAGCCACTGCCAGTCATAATAACAGTGCTAGACTAGATTTATGAAGAAGGAAACCAAGTTATTCTTATGTAAAGGTAAAGGTTTCCCCACGACCGAATGGTCTAGTCGTGACCGACTGTAGGGGGCGGTGCTCATCGCTGTTTCAAAGCCTGTAGAGCCGGCGTTTTGCCCGAGGACAAGCTTCTGTGGTCATGTGGCCGGCATGACTATACGCCGTAGTGCACGGAACGCCGTTCCCTTCCCACCGAAGTGGTCCCTATTTATTTACTTGCATTTAGGTACTTTCGAACTGCTAGGTTGGCAGGAGTATTCTACTCAAGGGCAAAAACATGCTCAACATTTCAAACCAAATGTTAAATGATGGGAATATAAGGTGGATATTTTCATTTTATAATATAAAGTGGGTAACTTACAAAATTTCAGATTTATAAAGGGGGGACTTTATTCTGCCTTGATCTTGGTTGGGGCATAAATTTATATGAAATATGTGTTGGGAAACACATCACATACTTTCTCTTTCTTGTTGCCTGCAATGATCTGGGGCCCAATTCTGTCCAGATTTCTGGTGCTGCAATGCAGCCCCAAGATGAGCCAAAGTTTCCTTATTTTGAGAGGCCTCCCTGACTCCCCACCACCACAGAATGCAGCACAAACCCCATTGGGACGGCTGCATCAGGGCTGGAAAATTGGATAGGATTAGGCCCTTAGTAAAGACTATAGGAGACCTCTGTTGAAAAAGCAAGGATTTAATTGACTTTTGCCTTCATTTCAAATTGCATTGACTTCATTGACTTGCTTTTACCCACAGTGTGGTCCAGAAACAGCAAGCCTGTGCACACTACCATCCTAAACCCACACATCCACTTAATGGGAGATGAGTCTGCCTGCATCGCTTATATCCGTATCACACAGTATGTTGACACAAGTGGGATCCCACGCACTGCACAGTCTGAGGAGACCCGAATCTGGCACCGTCGGGATGGCAAATGGCAAATTGTGCACTTCCACAGATCTGGCGCACCTTCTGTTTTACCACAGTAAGTCAACCTCAGAACACAGTAAGCCACCTCAGCCAACAAAGGACTCACATCTCTTAGCATATTCTTGGAGGATTCCATTTTTATCACATAAATAGGAGCCTTAGTATAAAATAAAGGTGTACAGAAAAACAGGGCGGTGCAAGAACAGTTATATGAAATTACATCCCTTACCAATTTATATCAGTTAGTGTCAAAACGTTTATCTTTAATTATATATATTGTAACCTGCTCAAAATGTTCTGGTGATAACTTTTATGTAAATGTTTTCACAGACATAGATGATTCACTTGGCTTTAGACAAGGATTTCAAAACATTGGAATTACACCAATGGAGTTTCTAAAGCAGTGGTTCTCAAACCTTTTAGACGGGACCCATTTTTTAGAAAGTCATATCAGGATCCAACGGAAAAGATGTCATTAACCTGGAAGCGATGTCGTAGCCAGATGTGACATCATTATGACATAATCAAATGGCGCTTCTGGAATGAAAACTGACATTCTTGGACTGCAGCAATGGTACAACCATGAAACAGAAAGCAAGATTTGAACAAAATATTATGTAAAAGGCAAAGCACTGAACTAAAAATAAAATTTTTAAAAACCTCACATGAAAATTCGAACTGTTAACTTTCACAAAAGGAATATGGTAAGAGTAAGGTCTGCAGCTTCTAAGATGGCTGCTCCCAGCTTTCTGCAACCCACCAGGCATTAGGTTGCAACCCACCAAATGGGTCCAGACCCACATTTTGAGAAACACTGCTCTAAAGTATTCATGTAACGTGCAGAACAATCCTATGCACGATAACTTGGAAGTAAGTCCCACTGAGTTAAATGGTGTGGACCCCCAGATGATTATGATTTGAATTGCAACTTTGCCACACAATCTGTTTACTCAAAAGTAAATCCCACTGTGTTCAGTGGGGCCTATTCCAAATCTCTTTAAAATGTATTTGCAATCTAGAATCTCTCGACACAGTTAATGCCTAATTTCAACGTAGCATTTAGGCCCAAAACACACATTGCCTATAAATTATTAGATTAAAATACCGTCATCATATTTGAAAGAGTAAACATTGGTCTTCAATTTAAATTCAATTAGTAGCATAAAAAACTGCTTGAATTCTATGCTAATTTTATTTATGGGCAAGCATTCAAACAGTCAATCTCTCACCTGCAGCCCCAGAACAATACAATCCAACCACAGATACTTCACATGAGTTGATCATTTATTTTGGCTCCCTTGTATTGTACTGGGATTGCAAGAATTTTCTATTCCATATAGGCATCACTGAGAATGGAGAAGAACTATGAATTCATTTATAGTGCAACCCTATATGCGCTTGCTCTGAAGTAAGCTCCGTTGAGTTTAAGGGGGCTTACTGCCCAATCCTAATCAGAGCTAGCACTGGTGCAGCAACTACTATGCCAGTGTTAGGTGTTGCAAATGAGCTGTAAAGCACATTTGCGATGACTCCATCATAGTAGGGAATGCCTGCGCCATACCACCTCCACTAGATCTGAAGCTGTGGCTACTAGTGCTGATAAGTACAGTGCTGAGTGACACAGGGGAGGGGAGAGTGGAATGGAGGCAGGGAGGAAATTTTCTGGGTGGGAGAGGGCAGAATGGGGGACAGGAGGGGGTGGGATCAGCAGAGTAGTCCTCTGCTATATTCTATCTCCCTTCCCAGTCTGGAAGCCCTACACTGGGTTTCTTGGACACCCGCCAGCAATTTTGCTGGCTCAGATCTAAGCATCATTGGGCAGACTGGGGTTAGGGTCGAAAGCAAAGGAACAAAATGTTAGATATTTGTTAGATATATATTAGTATTTGTTTTTGCGTGCTTTTTACATTTATTTAGGCTCTTCTGTTTTCTCATTCTTCTATTCAGGCTCTTATGTAGCTGTGTTGGCAGTAGTAGAGGGAATGACCAGCCCAGAATGGTTCATTTCCTCCACTGGATGCCTTTGTCATCTTTTACTACACTTCCATCTGCCCCGTATCCCCAAAAAACCTTTGCTAGTTGGATACCAATAGATGTAATTTCATGGTGTCCTTGGCACCAATGGCAAGGATAATGGCAGAGTGGACTGGCTAGGTCGAGTTGGGTGTAGAGGACAACTGTGGTAGAGTAAAAAGCCATTTCCTGTTGTGTTTTTCAGCTGAAGCATCAGCCTCCAAGGCCAGGTTTCTTACTGCCTCACCTCCAAGGGAAGACCCCCTTCTGTCCTTTATCAAGGGAACTTGGCTGCTGACTCTACTACTTGGTTCTTGCTGGAAGTCCTTTCACACACAGAGCTCCTCACCAAAATAAATGAGAATTTAATAGACGTTTCTTCTTTCTGTTTCACTTGCTCCATGTTTGCCACTGTGTGCCGTTCTAGTAACAATAGGGCACGCGCCAGGCCCACGTCTGCATGAAACAGCTTTCTGTATAGGAACCAATGAGGAACCGCCTGAGGTGTAGCCTTCAACCTTTATTGGCCCTAGAGTTTGTGGACCCACCTTCTTTAAAAATATCCTGACAGTTGTGTTCCTCACAGAGGCAGGATCTGACATCTTTTTCATTCTCAACTAAGTCTTTTGGGAGTGAGAGAAAGGGGGCATGTGGGGAAGATTCAAACTGCCCTATGCCAGTGGAGTCTTGGCAGCCATCTCCTTTCTCTAGTGGACTGATATGCATGTAATGTTCTTCCTTTGATATTCTCAGTCAGAGCTCTGTTGCTCCTGAATACCTGCACCTTCTTTGCAGCTTTACGCTGAAGTCTGACAGGCATAACATTTAAAATCCAAGCAAATGTCTGCATGGGATGAATATGCTGCTGTTTGGAATGGTGTGTAAAACACACCGTTAATTTTTCTTCCCAGATAGTAATGACGGATTGTTCATGGCAATTTGAACAATAAAGGGGCTCATTCCTTTTTCTCTTCAGGGCTGGATATATCTAATCAACCCAAAAGTCAAAGTAAACCACTAATACTTTATTGGCATTATAATATGTCCACGAGTGAATAAATGAAGTGGTACGTTAGAGATTCATTGTGGTAAGGGGATATTTTTCATTTTTAATTCAGTGATAGCTATCTCGTAGCATGCACCAGTTTCTGCCACAATACAACAGGAATTTGCTTTATTCATGCCCTGTTTACTAGCAAACTCCCAAGTTCAGGTTAGCTTTGCCTTGTAGTTAACTGAGTTTTCTTTCTTTGGCCTTTTGCTCCCTTACCTACAGCATTTTAAATCATGCTTTTCCCTCTGCTCCTCCAAGACTTAGTTTCATCATCAAGCAAAATAAAATACTGTAAGCCTGAACCTTTTTCCTTCCCTTCCTTCATTCTCCACATATACAGCTTCAGGAAATGTGATAGTATTATTGAAGATGCTGGCGCTATGGAAACAGAACTGCCCATTCCACCTGAAATATAAAGAGAAGCCAGCACTTTCCAGCAAAGAAAGGGAATGCAAGCTTTACTAATGACACATTGAGGTGTTTGATTATGCTTGTAACCAACAAAATGAAACCTTTCGCGATCTCTTGTACTTTGAATGCATGCCTTTTTTTAGGAAAAACAAACTCCTTCCGTGTTATTTCGTAAATGGATTTTGAGTATTTGCTGAAATGGATCTTTATGTAATACCTACAAATATCAATTGTTTGGGTTTGTGGCTGATTTTTAACAAAGTTAGGGTGGGCTGGGAGGGGGCTTAATATGTTATTGTTTACATTTGGAATTGTTATAATAAATTGTTATTGAAAGTGCAAGAGGGTAAAGAAGCTAGAGGTGGAGGAAAGATTTGTGGTATGGGTTTCAGGCAATCTTATAGAGTGCTTTATGGCATACTAGGGACTCCTTGTAGGGTAGTTTCTGTATGCCATGGAATGGCTGAAAATCAGAATTGTGCATTCTAATGGAACCCAATGGAGACTTTTCCAATTAGGACATTTCCAAACTGGGGCTCCAAAGACTGTGTCAGCTTTAAAAGTACATCCAAGTCAGCTTGAAGGAACATGGGAAGGAGTCCTTCTCAACCCTGGGTGTTTTTCTGAATGATAACCTGGTAACCAATATGTCTCTGATGCCACTTTTGTGTCATTTTGATGGCATATGGAGGGCTGAACAATTTCTATTTCTTGGCATCACTTTCATGCCTTCAGTGCAGAGGTATGAGAATTGTGATGGCTGTTATGTTTTGGCAGTCTTTCTGTTTTCTTGTTCCTTTTTTTATTTATTTTCAACTTTTAAGATCTTTACTCTTTGATGTGAGATTAACTGCAGTGCACTTCTACTACCAGGGGAACTTATAAATGGCACTTTCTTCATCTGCATGACAATTAACTTTATAGACAGCTATGTGTACTTCAAAGCAAACAAAATGCTTGTTTGGGGACAATAACAACAACAAAATGGGTATACTCTCTGTATAACTTCTGAATGGTGTAATTTTGCCTTTTCCGTGGTTTGAAGTGCTTAGCTTTCCAGCTCATAAGGCAGTGTGGACACCTGCCAATATACAACCTTGTTTGCAAATTGCAAGAATAATTTCCCATTGGAGCTGAGGGGAAGAAATTGAAATGATTAAGGATGCAGGAAGCCCATTTGACAGGATTCAGCTGACCCATTTAATAATATTTGGACCAGTTGATGGGAAAAAGACATAACATGATTGGATCATTGGAGTTATGTCAATGGAATTATAACTCAATGGAATTATAACTGTACAAGGATCTATGCTCCATGCTCTTTCCTTAAAGAAAGAGCTTCCATGCTAGGGAAGGCTTAATATAAAATGGACTATATCATAAGAACCTATTTTTCTCAAGAACCTTTTTAAAAGAATTGTAATTTTAACTTACAATTCTGCAAAGTTCTTTGGCTTCCTTATCCTCTCCTACCACCAGCATTTAAAATGATCATGGCAGCACATCTCACCACTTTTTCTTATGGTATCCATGGGTCGGACATGACTTAGCGACTGAACAACAACAATCCATGTTTGGCCATTTTTTTCAGCTGCCCATGCTCACATGTGTTAATCCTAATGCCAGTCACCACCAAGTCTGCTAGCCCAGCCATGTCCTCTGCTGTCCAAGAGGAAGTAGGTATGTGGAATAATCCTTTGGAGTTGACCATTACTGAAAATTACTTTTGCCCTGAAAATGTCTGCCTTGGTGATGAATCAGAAATTTTTGTCACACCTGCTGCACCTTGACATTCTCCCCTTCCAGGGCTGCTACCTGTCACGTTGTTTGGACTTTTGCTTCCAGAATCTTATTGCCTTCAGAAATGAGGGGCCTCTTCCTTTTCCTTTCTCTTCCTTACCCATACCCGCTATCAAGCATTACCACTGACTCTGTTTTGGGGGGCAGCATTTATTCTGCATCCTGCATGAACATTGTTCAGTTTCCATTTTCATTTATAATGAGCACAATAAGGCACCTAAGCATTTCAAAGAGAAGCGGAGCCCCAGCAGAGCCTGTGGTTCCATTCTTTTATGTCTTCCAGTAAAGAGGGAAACCTGACCGACAAAAAGGCATTCCAGCCCCTTTAAGTTCTGCCTACTCCATCTGATGAAGCACCTGCACTTTCGGAAGGGCCCTGCTTCCACAGGGATGTCTTCATGACCCCATCATGCATTGCTCCTCTGCCATTGGCATCTCCAAAGCCTGTTTGTATGGTGGGACTGCCCTGATTCTCCTCTGTCCTTGCTCAGCTCCTGGACTTCCTGCTTTTGCTTTACCCTTCCACATCACCATGCAATGGCATGATAGCAGTAGCTAATAATGCTATCTTTCCTGACTTCCAAAATAAAGGACACCAGCACTTTCTGTCTAATCAGCCAGGCCTCTGGGTCTTACATTCATTCAATCCTACTAACTTCCTGCTTTTCAGCTGGAGCCCATAGTCTTGGATAATGTTGTAGCCCTTCCAAGTGCGATTCTGTTCCATAGGTTAGAGCAGTAGTGATCTGGTACCTTTCTGAGGGCCAACTACATGTGACATACAAATGTATATAACAATACATACAGTAATGCTTATCACTTATCACAATATTTGTATCACTCTTTCCAAATGCGGTGCTTTACATACACAGGCACTCCCCAACATATGTACTGTAAGGGTTCTGTACTGAGATGTATGAATGCCCTTGGCCTTTTGTCCTTAGTAGACTTCAACACCATGTGCATTGCCTACAAGGCAAATTGAACTGCAAGTTATCTGCCTCATTTAGGGTCATAGCTCTGCCTTAGCTTGCAGAGACCAACTCCTCAATTAAGCTGGGTGAGATACTGTTATAGAATGTGTTTTAGACACTAATCCCCAGGAATATAGCGTCTGCCAAGTGACAACACACCTGTGAGAACAGAGTCATATGGCCCAAGAGGCAATTCCATTTGAATTTGATAAGTCCTTTCCAATGCCAAAATTTTTGGTAGCTTTGGTTGCACCAAGGCTGGCTAGTGCTGTCATGATTGATTTGGGGGAATACTGCAGACAGGTTGCCCTTTAGCATGCAATCCACCCTAATTGCATACCACTTGGAGGTGATGTTTTTTTCCTTAGGTGAGAACAGGTACTAATGCTCCCCTCCACAATGTCCTTTGGTTATGTTTGTTCAAACATCTCATGATGCTTCTTATCCAGGGCATTATCCTGCCCCTCTTCTTAAGTTATCATGGCTTTCATTTTTGTGTGTGCACATTTGTACCCATTTACCATTGAAACCTCACTCATTTCTTCTACTGTTCTTTCTGATCCAGACCAGCTCAGCTTCTTCATAATTGCACAGAAATGTCTCAACAGTACCTCCCCCCATTTGCATTCTATGTCTAAGTTTGATGATGAATTTTGAGCAGCACAACGTATTTAATTTTAGAAAACCACCAATCCTGTGGTTTCTCTCTTTGCCGATACAGCAGTGCCAAAATGGCTACTGCTGCATCCTGCAAGGAGGTAGGGCAGAAGTGGTCTCTTACCCAGAGGAAACTATTGTTTCCTTACCCAGGGGTAAGCCTCTATGACACATAGGGGTGGGTCTACTTGGACCTGCCCTAGCTAAATAACTAGCACAGGTCCAGATAGACCCATGCCATGGAACTGGGTCCAGGGAGGGAATTAGGATTCAGCGGAGGCTGCTATTGCAAAACCCGTTCCTAAACCCGATACATGCATCACCCTCTGCCCCCCCATTTCACCCTCCCTCCACTCCCTTCCACCATCTTACCTGGATCAGGCGGTAGCTCCTGATCAGCAGATGACAGCAGGAAGGCTCCAGACTTCTTGCCAACATCCTTGGTAGTGCACTGAGCAGCGCACTGTTGGAGGACATTTTACAGCTGGCACAGAGTGCATTATAGCAACAGACAACAACAGCCATTGCAGAACGGATTGGGCCACTAGTCTATTAACTCAAGTGGAGAAACCATGTATGTATAGCAAATCCATGATGAGCAATAAAGGTCAAATAATAGAGAAGATGATAAGGAGGGACAACCCAATCCAAAATCAATTATGAGGAACTGTTAACAGTGGAGTTGTGGTTTTGGCATGCCAACTCTGCTTTAAAAAGTACCACTACAAAATTGTCACTAAGGTGGGTGAGGCCAGATACAAACTAAGATCTCACACACAAGTACAATATTCCACCCATCCTTCCATAGACAAACATGCACACCTGCACCTTCTATCTACCTACCAATCCAGGCATATGCACTCCCCATCCAGCCATCCTGCAATCTTCTATGACTCTAGAGGAGGAATCACTTTACTTTCTACACTTCTTTTTTCTCTGCACCACTTCTTTCAAATGAAGATGGAGTGGAGGCTGGACAGTAACTGCACAAGCAGGTGGGCAGATGGGTTTTATGAGACATCTCTCTGTGTGATTGCTAGAACTATACTGGGGACCCTGACCTAGAACTTGAGATAATAGGTGCAAAATCTGTTTTGTATTCTCTCTATAGCTGCACTAGACAATCTCCATCTCTGGAAGATAAGGCTGGATTTGTCTGTCTCAGGGTCAGTTTATGTCTACTGGATTGGACACTATGGAAAGAGCTTGGACTATCTTTTCTAATCCTATGATGTTGTAATTGAATACGTGAAGGAATTTCTTTGCTTGAATGTAGAGTCATATTAATTACTTCCCAGCTAAATACTACACTAATTTCTAGCTATAGATGAAGGTAGGAGTTACATGGGTTCCAAAACAGAATTATCCCTAGCATATGCTTTCTACTACACACTACTATGCTGGTGGGATGGAAAGAATATTCAAGCATTTTTCCAGACGGACGGCTCAATCCTATCCAATTTTCCAATGCTGATGAAGATGCAATGCAGCCCTGAGGTAAGGGAATACATGTTCCATTACCTTGAGGAGACCTCTGTGATCCCCCAAATGTGGGATGCAGCATGTACCCTGTTGGCATGGCTATATTGGTGATGGAAAGTTGAATAGGATTGGGCCCAGAATCAGTCTGAAGCAAAGCCTCATATAATCAATCATACCCGGTTCCCACCTACCTAGGAAAACAGGTGGTCCCTTTCTCCTCCAATCATCCCACATCTCTTTTCTTAGGATGGGTTTACTTCCTTCTCCTCAGTTCTTGCATGGCTGAAAATTGGCCATCTTTTGTCCCTTTTTGTAATGCAAAACTTGTGAGAAAACGGAGTTTGGGATTATTTTTTTTCTAACTGTTGCACAATTTTAGGGCTTTTTGTAACTTTTGAAGGATAAGCAGGAAAAAAAAATGTTAAGTGGTTTAAAATGAAACTATAATTGTATATAGACACATATATAAATATATAAAAATGAAATCTCTATGGAAATATTTATTTCACAGGAATGCAGCAAAAAAAGAAAAAAAAGAAAAAGAAAAAACAGCTTTGTACTGTAAACAAATAAAAGCTCCGGAGAGCGTCCTTCTCATGTTTGTTAACTTGATGTGGCTGGAATATTCCAAAATCTTTTGGTATCTTTTGTAAGTGAATCAGAACTGTAAAGCGGTGTGACCGTGTTGGATTCTTTGTTCCAGTTTTTTGAAGCTGTGGCTGTGAACAAGATGATCACTGCTCAAGTTTATGCTATATTTTTGTGGGGGGCGGGATGGGGGAAGATGGGGAATGTCAGTTTTATTCTTGGTGTTTCAAGTGCAATAAAATAGCTACAAACGCCTGAGTATGGAAAACACTAATTCTCACTAAATGACTCCTGCTCTCATTTCTTTGTTGTGTTCTGCCTTTGAGAATATCATATCCGGAGCAGATCCAGGTGACTAGAGGCTCTCTTCCTGCTTTCTGATTCCATCTTGCAGCTGTCAACTGCAAGCAGTTGTACTGAAAGCAGGCAGGCTTGGCTTGGAGTCTGTAGCACATGGACCTGTCCCCATGATGAACTGTTTGGGCCAATCATTGGGCTGGTATGTGACATAGGACAACATCTACTGCAACCAGCCCAGCAAGCTATACTCACACACTCCCTTTGATGAATGCCATTTGCTTCATCACTGACGTCTGGCAGTATTGCTGTTCAGGATGCTGCCCTTCTTGTCCACCTGAAGCTGCCTGCCATAGGCTGTAGCGGCAGGAAACAAGGGGTTCATGATCACTGTGGAGCATCCCCCAATTGAAGCCCAAGGAGTCCTAGAGTGAGGTTGCTAGGAGGCCCCTTCCCCTACAGAGTCCCAGCCTAAGGCCAGTTAGTACAAATCAACTAGGGCAGAAAGATAAGACTCCTATCTGCTAACAAAGAGACAACAATTCTAACACTCCCAGTCAAAGTTGTCAGTGAGATCTGGCTGCACTAGTTGGTTCACTGTCTCCCACGGAGTTTGCAAAGCCACACAGGCTTGACTGGCAGGAGTAGATCAGTGACCTTGCTGAGCAACAGTTGAGCTCACACAGGTCACTTGGATCTGTATGGTGGCTCTACATGTGGGACAGCTGCCTGTTGGAGCAAGGATAAACACAGAGGGAGTAAAGTGCTGACAATAGGATCAGCCACATCTGCTCCCTGGCTTGAAATGCATACTCTGTGATGGAGAGTGATGACACCAGAGTATATATGCAGACATGCCCTGTTAGGGACAACTGTAAGCTTTGATAACACTGATGGTTTGCATGGCTGGGATGGGGGGGGGGGTAGAGACTGGACAGAGCTGACAGTATTGACCAAGTGACTGGGGTATAGGACTTTCAGGTATGTGCTTACAGTAATGTATATACAATCCACTGCTGCACATCTGAATCACAGGACCAAGGACAAGGCATGTATTTTTAGATGCAGAAGAGGCATTCTAGAAGGGGAATGGAATTATTTAATGAATATTTTCTGTACTGAGAAGCCATGATCCTGGTTTTCTCTAAAAAGGGTTGGGAAAGATCCAAATCAGAAACCCCAGAAAGTAACTGCCAGTCAATGAAGACAATACATTGATTCATCAGGGCTCTTCTTATGTTCTTACAATACTGTCCTAGATGGACTGATAGTCTGACCGCATAGGCAGCTTCATATGTTCATATACCACATATACCATCTCTAGTGTTCACCATGCTTATAGAACTCCTTAAAATATGACACAACTCTAGAATATAATGGTATGTTTACTAAGATAAAGGGAGAGAAAGATTCACCTTTGTAAAAGAAATATTTGTTATTACTGAACAGTGCAATCTCATTAGGAGAAATTTTGAATGAAACTGGATGTTTTGCTAAGGATATCTTGTTACAAATTAAATATTGATGAAAAGGAAGAAAAGGCAATTAGCTTAGGTAACTGAATGAAGCAATGAGTTATGCTTGTAGTTATGCAAACTGACAAAGGAACAACCTGTTATATGACATCAGTGGGATTCTTCGTGCCCCAGGTATGCAGGGGTCTGTGCATGCTTACATAATACCCAACTTTGAATTACTATAAGAACTCTGTTCCAAAACAAATAATGGCCAGAATGTTGATTGCTAAACAAGTGAGGAAAGCAAAATTGAAGAATAGCTATTTAAAGTTTAGGATGCTGTCAGAATGACAGCTAACAGCTAATATGTAAACTAACAGGCTTTATTTTAAAGCAAGGCAAAAGCTGGATATTTCTCATGTTATTTGGAACCAGTTTAAAATGTTTTGGAATCTGAGCTATACTGGCAATTTAACTTGAGTTTTTTTATCATCTTTTTAAATTTCGTATCTTTCTGAAAAATCAAATAGCATTCTTAAAAAACAAAACCTAATAATTATGTCAACCATTTTCTTCATTAAGTGTCACAGCTCCTCTTTTGTAAAGGTGTTCTCACAAGTTATGCTAAGATCACCTTTCAATAGCTAATGCATCCCTTCTGCAGCCATTTGTAATTCCAACCAAAGCAAGCCTTTCATTTCAGAAGCCCAATTTAAAGGCATCAAAAATCATCAGAATTTAGGAGCACTTGTGAACACCTTTTAAATCCTCCCGTAGGGTTTTCTCCACAGGACCAGAGAGTCACTTTTTTTAAAAACGTTGAAAAAAGGAAAGTGGGGTGCTGCTTGTAAGAATATGCAACTAAGTAGGACCTTGGAGAGCTCATACTGTTTGTCAGTATTGATTTTAAAAGAAATAAAACTGTTCAAACCAAATTAGTTAATGTAGATGTTTGTGGTATATTAATCTTTGGAAACTACAGTATTATTTAAATGTTCTGTGCCATTTGATTTATTGTGGATCCTTCAAACTGTATGCATCCCCATGTGCATGAAGGGGAACAATAAGATGGGTGTGTATGTTATGTGTATTTTTGTATGTCATGCATTTACACAAACATATCTGTATCTTTCTAGATACACACACAAAAATGTGATATAAAACAGAATACATGGCTACATCTTGAGAACTGGGATATGTTGACATACAGTGAAATGTCACTTTACATAATAATTATCACTGACTGCACCTTTTCCATCCCATAGCCCCCGACTCCCACTTTTTACAACTATTTCTTCTGTTTGTTGACAGTTTCACATCATGCCTCTGATTAAGTGGGTCGTAGCCCATGTAACCAGTCGCGGATCTGGGGGGGCAATGGGGGCACGAGCCCTGGGCGCCAACTTGGGTGAGGGCACCGTAACCATGGCGCGCCCTGCCCCCAAAATGGCATCCGCGGCCCGCCCAGGCCCTGCGCCGCATTCTCCTCGCTCCAGCTGGCCTTAAAGAGCCAGCCGGAGCGAGGAGAACGTGCTGCCGCCCGGCACCCCCTCCCGCTTCTCAAGGCGGGGGGCAGGGCGCTGGGCGCCGCCGTGATCTGTTCGCTCCTGCCGGCCCTTTAAGGCCGGCAGGAGCAAACAGAACATGGCGCCCCAGCCGTGTTCATTCTGTTCGCTCTCACTGGCTTTAAAGGGCCGGCGAGAGTGAACAGAACATTCTGTTCGCTCCCGCCGGCCCTTTAAAGCCGCTCTCAAGGCGGGGGGCAGGGCTCTGGGCGGCGCTGCAATCTGTTTGCTCCTGCCGGCCCTTTAAGGCTTTAAAGAGCCAGTGACAGCGAACAGAACCCAGCGCCGCCCGGCGCCCCCTCCCGCCTCTCAAGGCAGGGAGGCAGGGCGCTGGGCGGTGCCGCGATCTGTTCGCTCTTGCCAGCCCTTTAAGGCCGGCAGGAGCGAACAGAACGTGCTTCTTAGAGGGGGCACGACGTCATGACATCGTGACATCGTGACGTCATGACGTCGCGCCCCTGGGGTGCATTTTCATTGGGTGCCATGGGCGCCATTTCTAGCAGATCCGCCCCTGCATGTAACCTGGTGTTACAAGACTCTTTGTTGTATTTGTTGACAAATATACAATTCACACTCTAAGCACCTATACCTGATCAACTACAGTGCTCCTTGGCTTACATGGAACAGATCACAGTCTGGAGCTGATAGCTCCAGTCCCATTTCTTTTAAATTGTTGAAGAATATTCCTGTTCTACATTCCTAACAGAAGTACTGCATCTGGCCATAACTCTGATGTGAATAAATCTTCCCCAGTGGGTTTGTGGGAGCCTTGCAGGTAGGTTGGTAAGCTGCCAATACTGTGTGTGTTAGGAGTCAACACAAGAGAAGGGCAAATGGGTAACATCTACAGTAAAAGGTAAAACCAACTACAGTACTGATGATACACCACATTTGCTTTTTTTTTTCTTAGAAAGATGTATGATACTAGGAAATATTGAGGGATCTATGTATATTTTAAGATAAAATTAAAGGGGTACACTTGAAAGATAACATTTGAAAATTTCAAAATGTTTCAAATTATGTCACAAAAAATGGTAGAATGTTCCTGATAATTTCTGAGTACCTCTCTCTTTTCCCCGGAACTACGAACAGCCAAATACATCTGGGATTAGCAGTAGAAGTTCTGGAAGGAATGGAGAGGGCATGCAGGGCTGTAGGTACTTCTGTTTCAAAACATTAATTGCAAGTCACTTCTAGTTCTTAGAACACAACATGTGATCTCAGAAGCAATTGGGCCTCACATGGCAGTCGCAAAGATAATAGAAGAGGTGGAATTTGTGGAAAATGATGGCAAAGCGCTTAATCCTGCCCACACCCTTTGACTGTCGCCTGAAAATGTCTCCCCACTGGGTTTTGAATGCTTTGAATGTCAGCCTTGTGATTTTGCATAGATTTACATGCTTTTCCAAGGTACACAGCAAAAAAGCAAGGTTAGCAAGTGCTGACATATACCATACTGAAGGATGGACAGGAGAAAGACCGCCGCCCCCGAACGACCGCCCCCCCTCCCTGAAAGAGGGTGGGAGTAGACATTACAAGGGAAACAAGAGGACTCTGTGTGTTTCTGGTAATGCTGGGGCTTGCAGCAGTTTTTACTATTTACTATTTATATTTTAATGTATTTTAAAATATATTAATATTTCTTCTTCAGCTGAATTCCAAAACCACAAGTGGGCCTGTTGAGGAGGAAATGGTACCACTTTCACCCCTCACCTTTTCTTTAAATCTATTGTTTTCCTGGTAGGCTCTGAGATCAAAATTAACCCTCACTTAAAACGATGTGTTGTAGAGATGTGGTTTCTGTGGGGAAAGCATGCGTGAGGGAAAGTTTCAGCATCTCCCTAACAGGCCCTATGGTGCTTTAAAATGAATGTTAAATTGTCCCCACTCCAAACCACTTTTATAGAGATTTGATACAGCTCAATATCAGTTTGTGCGTATTCCACCAACACCTCTACCGTAGCATGTTCCCCAAACAGCAGAGAAACATTCCATATGTAATACCACCTCAGCCCACCAGATGTCAGGAAAGGCCCATTAAAAAAATCTCATTGCATAGAAGTGTGCACTTCGAATTGTCAATAGGAATTCCTAGGGGGTAAGACAAACTGTACAGCACTTCCAAATACATGTCTGAATGCTCATCCATGTAAAAAGATAAAATTCTCCTGTCTGTAGAAAGCTAGCATGCAGGGGGCGAGATTGAAAAACTTTCAAAGATGCATGCCACCTAGCTGCATTCTGAAGTGGGATGCCTGGACTTAACAAGTGTGTCTTTTTTCTTGATTGTTGAGATTGATTATAGTACTATCTGGTGGGGAGGGAGATGGAGCTTGTGGGGAGTCTATTTGCTTGACATGGAAGAAGCAACTATATGCTGCATCTCCCCAATTCTAATGCCAACTTCCAGAATTCTAAATGGCTCAAGAGAACCAATTCTACCCCACATCCCAGGTGATCTACTGGTTCCTCCCTCCCCCTTCAAATTTCCCTGGCTCTTGGGCTCCAATGGGTATGCTCAAGCACCATGTGGTTGGTTTTATCCTTTTCTTTTTATTTTAACTTGCAAAGTCTTCTGGGAGCTTCTGAATACGCATTCCTTAAATATTGAAAATATGCAGAAACCATACCTTATTTCCATTGCGGCCCTCTTTTTTTTATAATAGGATAGGCACTCTACCATCTGAGGCCGCCCTTCCCTTATAAAAGAGCCTGTTGAATATAATGGAAACTATGGATTCTTTTAGACCCCACAGCTCTAAAAATTTCCCTTAACCTACAATCCTAAACATCATTGGGAAATAAACATGTTTGGGATTGGACTGTTAGATATTAGTTAATGGGCCCACTGTCCTAGCCTCTGTGTGTGAGAGAGAGACTGGGGGGAGGAGGGAATTTTTAATGGGAAAGAAATGATAGACTGCAGAAGTGAATTTTCATTTTTAGAAGTCTTATCTGAGAGATCAAAGTAAAGGGCCTGATAACCACATGTTAGTGCTTCAGAAGAAAATAACAAGTGCTGGTCCGACCTTCTCACAATGCAGCTGTTCCCTTTGGGTGTTGGTGTCTGCTAAAGTTGATGTCATTTCAACTGTCTAAGACAGTTGAGTCAAACAAAAGGCCCGGGGGCCGGATGTGGCCCCTGGAAGCTCTTTATCCACCCTTCAGGCTCTCTCAGCACCACCATCACCTGCTCTCAGCTACTAAGCTGCTGAAAGGATCAGCCCATGTGATAATTGGTATATTTTTAAAATATCAAAAATTTGCATATTTTCTCTTCTGCCTCTTGCAGTTAATGCATTCTTAAGTGAGAAAAAGGTGCTTATTTCTGGCCATGACCTTCTTAATGACATCACTTCCTGCTTAATGACATCACCTCCGGCCCTCAGCAGGTATCATGAATGCAATCTGGCTAGCTGTATGAAATGAGTTTGACACTCCTGGTCTAAGCTTTGGGAAGAACTGAAGCCATAAGCCCAATTGGTAATTGGATTTCATACGCAGAAGTGGTTTCCCTGCTGCGCACACTGCTCCAAGCAGGGTTGGACCCACGTCCTCCTGTTGCCTGAGGTAACATGCCAAATGCTGCCTTCCCTTACCAGATTATGTGCCAGCCTCTGCTCCTCCCATTCTGCAATGTTCTAGCTCAACACTCTCCTCCCCTCAACGTTTCCACTTCCTCTCTGTCCTCCTCTTCCTTTACGAATCCAGGAAGGAAGAAGGAGAAGCAGTGGAAGCAAGTAGCAGTGGACGGAGATGGGAGCCCCTCCCCCATCTGCTGCCTGAGGTGACTGCTTTGGTTGGTCTCATGGACTGGCCAGCCCTGGCTCTAGGCAAAACTTCCCACGCATTGAGCCTGATGTAGCATCTTATAGTATTTGAAACACAAACGTTTCTTTCTATCCTTTCCACCCTGCCATCTTCTCACAAATTCCCTCCTCACTTTGGCATAATGACTCAGGGAGTATAACAACATCAGTGTAATTATTCTCCACATAGCCTATCGTCGTCGTTATCACACCACTCCCTGGCCCTTGATACTGCCCTCATTCCAACTCTCAACAGCAAGGGGACAAAGTCTAAATAAATTACAGACACTGGAGACAAGCCTGTAGGTGGTGCTAAAGGTAGGACGTTGGAACTTGCTCATCCCCTGCATTGGAAAATCAGTGACAAGTACTATATTAATAAAGGCCACTGCAAACCCTCGATTTAACAGATTTTAGAAAAAACAGACATTTCCTGCTTCATTAAAAACTGGTTATATACATTTGTCCACTTGCATTTCCATTGATTTGTGAACATTAATGGACTCTCCCCCTGTCGTCTCCATCGACCCCGGGGGGGGCAATGACCCCCTGGGAGGCAGGGGGCTGTGGAGTGGTGTGGGTCTGACGCAGCTCCCCTCGATGCGAAAGGAATCTCTTGACACCGGCTCTCGGTTTATTTAGATGGTTTAATCGGGCCCAGGTTTTGGCATTCATGAGGCCGTTAGCTTCACAGGGCCAAAGAGGCTTACAGCGAGTTCCAACGGGGGCAAACTGTTCCTGCCTTCCCTCCAGAGTTCATTCCGTTCGCAGCTCCCGCGTCTGGTAGGGATGGGCCTGCCTGCCCCTGGTCTCTGGGTTGGAAAGTGGTGGGGACCTTCCCTGGCGACCCCCGTCTGACGCCCGGCAGGACCCTTGCTTCCCCCCTCTGGCCTCGGGTTTACCACTGAGGAGAGCCCCCCCCCCCGGAGACTCCTCGTGCCCCGGTCCAGTATGGGCTGGGTAGCCCGTCAAGGTAAGGAGGTTTTGAGCCTTCCTGCATGTCCTGCTCCCCAGACGGCCAGCCAGAGACTGAGCTGAGCTGGGCCTCCTTTTAAAGCTCAGGCTCCGCCTCCTGGCTCCGCCTCTTCCTTCCAGAGGCCTCTCGGGCCTCCCTTCGCGGTTTCCCCTTGCACTAAAGTATGGCCAGGGGCTGGCTCCTGCACCTGCCCCATCTGCCAAAGGCCAGGATAGGCCCTGCTTCTGCCTCGATCTGAGATTCTCCGGCCCTCTCAGCCTGGCAGGGTCCTGTCACCTTTCCCCATTCCGGGATGAAAGCATCCCCCAGGGTTACCCCAGGTAAGCCCCCCTCGGCTGCAGACCTCCCGGTCCTGGCCAGGGTGACACCCCCATTAGCCTGTTAAACTGGGGTTTGGTTAACTTTTTGATGTCTCTTTAACAGGTTACTTGGATACTTACTGTAGCTCTAGTAATCTTCAGGAACCATGAGATAGCTGAGATCTGGATGACAAAGGAATTCTTATTTGTTACTGTAACCTGGAATGAAAATGTGAATTACTGGAACTGATTGGCTGTTAAGATGTCCAACTCAGGAATATTTATTTACGGTATTTATTTACTAGCCTTTTGTTACCCAGCGTTGCCCGGGTAACAAATTATGCGCAGCTTCTAGGCAACCCCAGAAACTATGGATTCAACACTAATGTCGGCCATTTTCAAATATGTTTACATGGCACCCCCTTCGCACCCCCACCCCTGGGGGCGCCAGGGGAGTCGTACCCCCCACAGTATTTGTTGCCAGGCCACAAGGCATACATGTGCCAGGTCTGGTGCCAATCGCTCCAGGCGTTCCAGCAGGGCATGGCGGACGTGTTGTTTTGCACCCCTTCTCGCACCCCATGCTGGGGGGGGGGGCTGAACCCGGACTCCAACAGTGTCGGGAGCATTGCCGCTCATCTCGACGACCCCGGAAACTACGGATTCGATGCCGATTTCGGCCGTTTTTGACCATTTTCACGTGAGGCCCCCTGTGCACCCCCACCCCGG
>JAJKFI010000005.1:15473341-15496448 GCA_029204185.1 Lerista edwardsae
CAATTGTCAATAGGGGTGGAAGAGAGAGAACGATGCCACCTATTTGTGTCCATAGAGATCCACAACCAATTGCAGCTTTCAGTCTGTGCCAGAAGTTCCCCTAGGGGGCTCCCAGAGTCTTCTGAGTCTACAGTAGGGTGCTCCCAGTATTGCTGTGATACTGAGCAGCCCAGTGAGGTTGCCCAGCCATTTCTGGCATATTGAATGAAGAGAAGCCATGCAACAGGGGAAACAGTCAGCGGCCAGACCTCCAGCAAGACAGAGCCATAAAGAGCAAATTCAACCCAGGGAGCAGGAGATAGGTGTGTTTTTCACTACCACCACCCACTGTAATTTCACTTCCTAGTGAACTGGAGTGGGAGGGGAAAAGAGCTCCACACTGCAGGAATAGCTTTCTTCTAGTTACGGCCGTTTGTTAGTTCTGCGTCATGTGCCACAATTTCCAGAGGATGAAGCAGCTTTATTTGGCTTTAATGTAATTTGCATCCAACATTGCTCCTCTGAATCTTAGTCTGGTGCTTTGCTCCTTTTTTTCTGTTTTTTTTTTTGCTCAGAAGCAAGGAAGGCAACCCGGGTGTGGGAATCTGCCGACATTATGAACTTACAGCTGGAGTCAATTATGCACTGTCTACGTTGCCGTCCCACAGTGCTGTCTGACAAATGGAATTTCTGCCCTGTGGGAAACCTTCACATTTTTTTTCCAAAGGCTCTTATGAATCTGGAAATTCTATATGTATATAGCCTGAATCTCAGGCAAAAACAATGAAAATCAAATTGTGGATGCCAAAGTGATTTTCTTAGAAAGATGCCTCATACCAAACCAGATCGCTTCCATCTAGGTTGCTGTTGTCATCACAGCCTGGCTGTGGCTTTCCACAGTTTCAGGCAGGAATTTTTCTTTGCCCTATCTAACAATGTTGGAGATTGAATTGTCTTTTGCATGCCTGCTATCTGCTTTACCACTGTGCAAAGGTTCTTTCAGCCAGGCTAACATCCGCTCAGCCCTGTTGGCATTTTGATGCAAAATGCGAAATATTTACATTATGCCATAAACCACCAAAGTGGAATGAGTCTTGTTTTTGCTGTATGCAGATGTGGGATAGTGTTTTGCTCTCTGTACATGCGGCCAAGTAGACACTCAGAGCACAATCCTAACCTGGACTTAGGCCGGCACAGTTAGGCCAGCAAAGTTTGGCCAGCACAAGGGACACTGTAAAGTATGTTTGGACCACTCTTGGAGTCAGGGAAGATGGAGCACATCTGTGTGCTGGCCTCTTTAACTAAAGCACAATCCTAAAGCATAAACTAAGCTAGCAAAGTTTGGCCAGCACAAAGGACACCATAAAGTATGTTGGGACCACTCTCGGAGTCAGAGAGGTCAGCACACAGACTTGAGCCATCCTCCCTGATTCCGAGAGTAGTCCAAACATGCTTTATGGTGGCCCTTGTGCTGGCCAAACTTTGCTGGCTTAGCTTATTCCGGCCTAACTCCAGTTTAGGATTGTGCTCTTAGAGTGGTCCAAACGTGCTTTATGGTGTTCCTTGTGCCAGTCAAACTTTGCGGGCCTAACTGTGTGGCCTAACTCCTGGCTAGGATTGCGCGCTCACATGATGCTTATAAATGAGGATTGAACAAGATGGGTGTGTTTCTACTCTCTCCCCCATCTCCCACAACACATTCAGGGCTTAATTTCAAGAAAAAGCAGCGCAGGGACTCAGGTGCCTCCTTGTCATCTGGAAGCCACACTCTCACAACTGGTGTGTAAGGACTCTTGGTACTAGTTACTCTGTGATCAAGGGAATGTACTCTGCATCTGCTTAGGGACAGTTCATCTGTCCCTAAGCAGATGCAGAGTACATTCCCTAGATCACTGAGTAACCAGTACCAAGTGATTGAGAACTGGAATACCAAACAGATGCCAGGGGTCAGCACTGGTGGGTTCAAAAGAAGGAATTGCACACTGCCACCCCGGTCCCTGCCGCTAATTTGCCGATTGGTAAGCCAGGCACAAACTAGGCCTACCTAACTGTATTCCACTTCTGAAAAAAAATATTCTGTTGTCCAGGTTTATTTGCAACCATTGCCAATGCTCCAACTCCTGTCAGTAGAAGAAGAGCTGAACAGAAAAACTGCCTTAAATATTAAATAAGGCATTATATTTAAGGGCATCAAATATAATAATGTAACTCCTAATATGTAAACCCATTTTATCTTTCGACACCAGGCTTTAGATCATGCATCACTCCATCTGCAAGGCGTTATGTAAACAGGATGTTGCTCTTCTGAAGTACCTCCTCCGTCTTTATTTCCAGCCCTGAATTCCATTTACATTATCCACATGGCAGGCAGGGTCTGTGTCAGATTTCTCTGTGTGACCTACCCGTGATCACAGCCTTCTGAGGCTGACAGAGAGGGAATGAAAGGACATGCATTTATATGCCTGGGAACAGGGAAGGGAAGCCCATCTGAATAAATTTGGGCTGTGCATCTGCATCTCCAGATGATTAACACCTAAGTCTCTGGTTACCCCCTCAGAACACCTGCCTCGGGGTGGGAGGAGAAAGAAACCCGGAAGGAATATTCTGCAGTGGTGTATGAGGGTCTGATACCATCAACATTCCAATTGCCATGCACCTCACAACTAGCATTTCAAAGCTTCCATCAGAAAAATGGGGCGGGGAGAAATGGCCTACAGTTCAAGGGCTTGATGAGAAAATGTGTGTGCTCCCCCAGGCCTCCCTCCTATCTACCTTATTTCTTTAAGGCGATATCTTTAACATTGTTCAGGTAACTTAAACAGTCTTATGTCCTGCTTTAAATGTTGAGTCTTTTATTCCACACAGTTTGGATTCTGATAATAGGATCTCCCTTTCTCATTAAAGTCTCACCAGCTTGAATTGGTAACTTATTAGTCCACTGTGCATCAACAAGAGGGCAGCAGCTGTGGTTTCCACCTCAGCCATTTCCGCTGGTGCTTGCAGGATGGTTAGAAACCATTGCTGCCAAGCATGCACTCTCCAAATTGATGACTGGAGGGACTGGTTAACACACACACAGGTTTGCACCTACATTTAGGGGATGGAGCCTGCCACTGCTGTCATATGTGCAAGTATTCTTTGCACATGTGGGATTCCACGATGCTGAACGCCTGAAGCGTTCTTAGATCTTAAAAGCTCTAAAAGAGAGGAATTATAAGCATCCTGCTTTCAGGTTTTAAGACCAGGGTTCCATAAAAATGCAACATTTACAGGATTGGTTCTTTCTTACTTTAATATCAAACGATACACACATACAGGCAAGAACCACATGTCATTGGCTGGAATACAATATAAACACTGAAGAGTCCAGCTGAGCCCTGGAATTGCCCTTCAAAAGGGAGAAGGAACGCCTGTACCCTCACCATAAATAACAATGAAATTCCGACACACAGACTCTCTGCCACTGTCTCTTTTTCACACGCACAAACACGCATGTACATACTCACTTGCACGCAGACACATGGGCATATACACACAGAGCAATGAGGTCAGGCTCCTACTGAGCTTTAGAAATGCCAGCTCAGAGTAGACAATATTTGCCTATTAACCACACAATCCTATTCATGTCTACTCAGAAGTAAGTCCCATTGAATTCAGTGGGGTGTATTCCCAGGTACACGTGTATACAATTGCAACCTAAGTTATTTATTTTCTACAATAGACGACAGGAGTTTCTTTGACAGGAGTTTCACAGAAAGTGAATATATAAATGTTTGTGAATTCTGAATTTTCTGGTAATCTTCTTTAGTTCTGGCAATACCACTCTAGATCAGTGGTTCCCAAAGTGGTAGGTTGTGACCCACCACACTGTGAAGCACTGGCTTCTGCCCTTTAAGGGACAGGAGGAGGAGGAAGGCAGCAATGTATTCCTCAGGATTTCACTGCTGCCCTGGGCAAAGGGCCTTTTTACACTTACACCTTGCAGTTCTGGTGTCCGGGGTGTGTGTGTGTGTGGGGAGCCCTGGGAAGCTCCCTGAAGGGCTTCCAAAGCCTCAGAATGTGTTAAAAATGTGATTGCAACCCTTTTCTGATCGCAAAACCTGGGGTGGGTTGCAGTTGTGTTTGACTGCAATCTGAGGCTTGGGGAGGCCCCCCCCCGGGCTCCCCCCACATCTCTGAATGCCAGTGCTGCAAGGCGTAAGTGTGAAAAAGCCCAATCCTGGGGATCGTGTTGCTGCCATTGCTCCGCTCCTGCCAAGGCTTGTGTGGCTCCCAATTCTGTTGTAGGAGTTTGGGAACCACTTGTCTAAATGTATATGTTAGATGAAAAAGTCATGAAGATGAGCCTTTGTGAGGAATGTATGTATGTACTAATAAAGTACCTGGAGGCAGCCAATAGACGGTACATTTGTGTGCCAGGCTGGAGTCCAAGCGATTTCTTTCCCACTTCCCTGCCAATTATTTTTAGTAAACTCTGTAAATATTGTATTTTCAGCAAAATCTGTAAATAGTGCTCAGTACTGTGTTGTGCTTTTGTTTTCTCTGACCTCTTATCTTCAGAGGAGCCACACACAAGAAGGCAAACTGCTACACACAGAGTGAATCTTTGCTAGAAGACTGTGGCCATACTACCCCTCTACAAAGTACACTGGCCATGTCCCACTAATTTGTGGAGGCACAGAAAGGACCAGATCTTAGGGCCAAACCAGATATTAGACGAAGGCCATTTATTATTAGTGATGGAAGGCTTTTCTTTTGAAAATAGCTACTACAGGAAGGGATCCAACTGGATCAGAAGCATCAATTCCTTATTTGACAAGGAAAAATCCTTCATAATGGCACCAATAAGAGCATTTTCCCTTGTCAGATAGCTGCTGAGGGGGGTGGGGGTCTTCATCCGAACTGGGGCCTTGGGAGATCGAAGAAAACACCCTACCTCTCCAAAATAGGCCCCCTTTGCTGACAATATTGAAGCAGAAGTGACACCCATCAGCTCAACGATGGGCTTTACATACTATCTAGTCTGGCCCTAGACTATCTAGTCTTCTAAGAGACAGTGTGAAGAGAAACCTCCTCTCTAGGTACCCATCTCCTCCCACTATATTCAAGTAACTATAACAAACCATACCCTATGCAAATGTCCCCAATGGGAGTGCCCAGTCTGCACATTGGATGATCTATCGTTCTTTCCTCCTTCAAGGCTATTGTAGGAAATCATTCCTCATTCTTCCAAATCCAGGGGGTGCAACTAGATTTTCAAAATCCTGCTTCTATAGATTTTTTTTTTTTAAAAAAAACCATGGACTTTTTTTTACTTTTTAGAAGGTTAAAGACCAAAATAATTCAGTTTCCACTGTTTTATAACATTACGGCAGTTTGTTTCAACAAGTAAGGCTTACTGCAAAGCAGTTGCAGAAAGCTAAAAGAAGCCCTTCCAAATCTCCATTGTGCAGTTTTCACAAGTCACAATGTGTAGGACTTCTGGTTTTATTTAAAGATTGCTCCTTCATTCGTGCAGTCCCTTTAAATGAAACAGGAAGTCCTGCACTTCCTGGTATAGGCAGTTTGCTTGACAAGGCACAGAAAAGAAGTGCATGATCTGCTCTTGCTTATTTTGGCAGTTCAGAAGCAGACTGATGTGGCTTATGTCCACGGGGTGGGGGGGTGGGGGGGAGGGCCTTGGAATCTTCTGGCCTCCCACCCACCACCTGCTTCTGATGCAAGCCCACGTCATAGTTAATCCCATTAAAAGCAATAGGACTTACTTCTGAATAGACATATATAGGATTGCACAGCCTGTCTTTTTGGCTGTATAGATTGTTTTCACATGAGACCTCTCATATGCTGTTTGTGGCATTCTAGTAAATGTAAACTTTACAAGCACATTAATGACTGATTTAAGTACAAACCAAATGAAGTCTCGTGCGAAACTGCCTAGTCATACATTTTCACAAGGGGAAAACAGAACAGCCATTAAAATCTGTGGGGGCACAATCCTAATTTTAGGCTGCTATTAGGCTGGCGTAGTTAGACCAGCAAAGTTTGACTGGCACAAGGGCCACCGTAAAGCACTTTTGGACCACTCTCTGAGTCAGGGAGGATGGTGCACATCTGCATGCTGGCCTCCCTGACTCCGAGAGTGGTCCAAACATACTTTACGGTGTCCCTTGAGCTGGCCAAACTTTGCTGGCCAAACTATGCCTGCCTAACTCCAGGTTAGGATTGGGCCCTGGGTCAGTTTATAAGGACCCATCCATCATCTTTACATGTGTGCCCTTCCACCCCACATGTACGGTACTGGGTGACATCAAGGCTTCATGCTTATGGCCATGTGTGCATAAGCCCATTTCATTGCAATTGTTCCTGTCAGAAAGTGAGGAGTGAAACATTGCACAAAATGGATGCATTTGTTCATGATAGAGCATGTTATCCCTTTGTGTCATTTTACCATACATGTGTGGTAGATTTGAGCTTACATGCCTGTTTCTCCACCATTCATAGAGGTCTGATGGCAAGGCATAGCAGGTGTATGAATGAATCAACCTTCTGGATTGATGTGACAGTGAGGAGGCTCACAAACAATTGCAGAGAATTCTTCATTTGTTGCCATTGATCTTCCAGTGCAGGAGCCCAAGTGTACACTGACCTGATCAGCATTATCCCTAACTTGGGTACTGTTTCCTGCAATGAATTTGATTCACTGCTTCCTTTACCCTCCCTACCTGCACTGATCCATGGGGCAAGGGGGAATTTGCTCTTTCCTCATTGTAAAATCTACTGTAGCCATGTCAGGCCACATATATATTATGAGTAACAGTTTCTTGGCTCCATCCTTCCTTCCATGGCCCCTATCCTTATATCTACAGGTTTCATTGTGCTTTATAATTAGACACCAGAACCCTTGGTGCATTACTTCTGCATTTAGTGTTGTGCCTGGAAATTTTTGTATCATTCATACAAATGTCTAACCTTGCCAAGCACTTAAGCTTCTAAACATTCTAGAAGCGATACAGTCTGGCCTAATTTCAGACTTCTTGGGCGCCTGGGCAAAGTTCCCACCTAGCTGACCACAGAAGGTAGAGGGTTAATATTGATATTGAACTGCTCCTTTTGAAATGCTGATGCACATTGAAACTGTTAAATATCGAGGTGACTGCCAAGGCAGGAGGTTGGTTGGATTGTCTATGGGTCCTGATCCTGAGGAATCGTCTGTGGGAGGGAAGGGCAACATGGGTGGCTCCAAGTGGCTTCCACCAGACATTGGAGCACTAATACTCAGTTTCGTTGTACATCTTGCCACACTGAACAGAAACCTCAACACTGGAATTCTCAGCAGAGATCACTGCTGTGAGAAACTGAACAGTCAGCAGCCTTTAGCTGCCGCTGGAAAGAGACTGCCAACGGGCGCAAAGTGCAACTTCGTGCCAAAGTCCAGGCGTCTGCTCCCCACATTCTCCGCTCCTTCTAGGAGGTGGCTCCCTCTTCACATCATGGACTCATCGTCATCCTCTTCAATCTCCTTGTCCACCTGGAAAGCGATGTTCTCGTAGCTGGTTACTCCTCCATATTTTCTCATGTGGACCATTAAAGGCTTTGGAGACTGGCTGCCTGCCAAGGTGGCCACATACATGCCAGTTCTGTTCTCCTCCAGAGAAGGGCCCCAATCCATGGTTGGCCTGCTAGCTTGCTGGATTCTCTGCAGGAAGAGGAACAAACAGAAAAAGCACCACGAAAGAAAATCCAGTAGCACCTCAAGCAGCTGGAAACCGAAAAGCAACCCAAGCACAGGCATCCAAGTGCTAAGCAAGCACAACTCAACGCATGGTTTATTGCTGGGACCAGAAACGTTTGAAATCGCAAACGTTTCACTCTCTGGAGCCCTTTATACTCCCAAACAGAGTCTTGGTGAGTCCCAGAGCCCTAGCCCATGCCCAGAATGGCACAGTGCCAAGCAGACGGTGGCCACTTATGGTGTGCTAGTGGGGCCCCTGAATGGATCTCAGGGTTCCTAGGAGAACATTTTGAGAAATGCTGTTCTAGACCATCTAAAAACAGTCCACAGATGTCTCTATTTTAGAGCGCAATCCTATACCTCTGTTGCGCCGGTGCCATGCTCTTGCGCCGGACCAGCGCTGTCACGAATGTGTCGTCAAGCACATCTGCATCGGCTAGTTGGCCGCTGGACCGGTGCAAGCAGCAGCGTCTGTGCACGGGCACCGCTGTGCCCATCAGCAGTGCTGGCCGAGTGCTGGTCAAATGCCGGCGGTGCTTGGTCAGTGCAGGACCTCGCTGAGGGTGTGCCAGAGGCATAACTGAGCAGCACATTGGGCGGTGACACAAGGGGCGTAGTGCCATATCCTAAACCCCGTCCCCAGGACCGCCCCAATTCGGGCCGCTGCTGTGCACATTCACCTGCAAAACAGCAGGGGCAGATGTGAGCAGCCCCATAGGGCTGGCTGGGCTTACCCGGGTGCAAGGGAAAAACCTCCCCTTGTCCTGCGGTGAGCTGCTGCTGCCTCCTGCTGGGCTTAGGATATGGCCCTGCTATGTCGGCCTTACTATGTCAGCCTTACTTAGGATTGCGCTGTTAGTCACATCAAGCACTAAGGGTGGGAGAGAGAACACCAACTAAAATATTTCTGTAACGGCTACTATGAGTCCGCTTTCAAGAAGCCACTGGAGTTTCACAGAAATTCATTTTCCCAGTTTCATGAAATGGTTACTTCTTTCCTAAGACCTGCTTGCAGTGGGCTTTGCTGCATAATCATTTAAAGCGTTCCCTCTCTTCAATCTACTCCTTCTTCAATGCTTGTTCCTCCCTGAGCCTCTGCAGTGCGCACACTAGGAATTTATATTACAACAGCACTTTATTCTTTCACACACTTTCTTTAGTTTAATTGATCTGAATTCTTAGCACACTTCCATCGACATCATCACTGCAGATGAATAGTAAAAAGTGCAAAAATGTCAGTTTTTCAATGTGCTTTAATGGCCTCTAAAATCATGATACCAATCCAGATTTATGATTGTGAAGACAGAATGAAGCTTTGGTAGATATTCCAGATAAATTAATTGAGAATAACTTAGCATAATTTTGTGAATGCCTGACTGCTAGCAGAATCACCGCATTGTAAACAAAAATGATGGCAGGCGGGGAGGAGGGTGGTGGCAGAAAAGAAACACATGAAAAGGCAGCATTTTGGATGTTTGAAATAATGAGCTGATTTGAATACATTGTTTAAAGCTTAAGCTGTGCATTGCTTAAAGTTCTCTCTCTCTCTCTCTCTCTCTCTCTCTCTCACACACACACACACACACACACACACACACACAGAGAGAGAGAGAGAGAGAGAGAGAGAGAGAGAGAGAGAGAGAGAGAGATATTATTTGTATTGCTCAGACAATAAGGTTTAGTTCACACTGGTTTAAGTTCAGAGATGACACTAACTCTTTGAATTTTAGGGTTCAAACCTAACCTGGAGTTAGGTTGACATTGTTAGACCAGCAAAGTTTGGCTCGCATAAGTGCCACCATAAAGTGTGTTTGGACCGCTCTTGGAGTCAGGGGGGATGGTGCACGTTTGTGTGCTGGCCTCTCTGACTCCGAGAATGGTCCAAACATACTTTATGATGGCCCTTGTGTCAGCAAAATTTTGCTGGCCTAACTGTGCCAGCCTAACACCAGGTGAGGATTGTGCCCTTAAGAATAGTTGTCAGCACCTGTTGAAACAGGCAATTCTGGTAATGCCTATTTGGCACTCATCTAGCTGTTCAGCAATGCACACATGAAACCTGTCTATAAATCAAACACCATACAGACACTCAAAGCACTTTTGAGTTTGAAACAGACAATAATCCTGACCCACAGTTTGAATAACACTGCTCTACAGATTAGCATTAGAAAACAACAACAATCCTGATAGAAAATAGGAAAATTACAGTGAAAACAGCAAACAGAAAAGTTTTTGCCTGGTTCTATGTCCTTTTATTCTGTGAACTAACCAGGAAATTGAAATTCTAGCTGGGTTCCTAAAATGTTGGCTGATTGAAATCATACCCTAAGGATCATATGAGTCACTGGAACACATTTTTTGGTTTTAATTAAACCATTCGAGTATATGGCAATCACATTCATAGTATAACAACTAGTGTTAAAAGATAGTGGTGGGGTGGGCTGGAAAATGCTATATTTTGCAGGAGCCTGAACTCTTATGTAAAGCAGCCCCTTCCCCTCACCTTGACAGCCATTCATGGTGAGCTGTGAATAGCTGTGAAAGCAAAGGGGACAGGTCACTTTACACAGGAGTTCAGACTCCTGCAAAACTTAGCATTTCCCCCCTCTAAGAATGCCACTGAAATGTAGTACATACATGAATGTGTGAAAAGAAGCACAATATCTTCAGGCACTTGGGGACACACCACAAAGATCTGTGATTATGCCTCCCTGGCATACATCTACTGCATGTTTGGAGAGGAAATTCACGCTTTATGTGTTTATGGCAACAAATATACATCCAACAGGGATGTCGCAGACACACTTGTTGTGCAATGGCTCGATAAATGATGAAATGGTCCTAAAAGGTGCAGTAACCAATATAAATTTATCTTCTTCCCAGGATAAAACAAATGGTCCTAAAGACAGTACATCTTTAGATTAGCAAAAGAAACAGAAATAAATGTTTGGGGACAGGTTCAGGCAGGGGCTGCTCAACTGGATCTGTCACCTGATGCCACCTGTAACCCATCAGCCTCTGCACTCCCCCTCCCCAAGCAAAGCACAGCCACTTACCTCCCTCTGTCCCACACAATCCTTTTCACAAAGCAGGAAGTGAGGGTCATGCTGGGAACTCCCAGGACCACAAGGAAGGAGAGGCATGAGTGGATAGGGAAGCCTGTGCAGAAAAAACACACAGGCAATGCCGATCCACTTCACTCACCTCACTCCTTCCTCGTATTTAAAGGGACTATGCAAGGAAGGAGTGAATTGTGTGAGAAGGGAAGCGAGTCAGTGCATCTTCATCTGTGGTGGGCTGGAGGGAGGTAGTAGCGTACTTGGGGTGAAGGGGTAGCCTGAGTCTGCGGCCCTCGTCAGCCATGTGGCTCAATGGCATTCATGCCATGAGTGGGCCAATCTTGGTTGAAGGCAAAATGGTTACATTCACACTTTCTTGTACCCTGTAGTGGATGCTTTTGCTTGTTTCCTACCTGCCAAAGGGTCCCTTCCTCTCGGAGTACAGCAAAAACCATCCCTGTGGGGATCATCAGGCAGGAGAAGATCCCCATCAGGATGCCCAGGATCTCGGCCCACAGTGGAAAGCGGTACGTTCCATTATATTCTGAGGGTTGGTACTTGACTATGCTGTACACCAGCAGGGCCTGCAAAAGAGCGTCAGGGGACATGTCTGGACCAGGCACATTTCAAGCTTAGTGCCATCATGCTACATCACACGTCAGGTATGGGGGAGGCTGCCCTACAAATGCATCCTCACAGTCCTCACTGTGACTAGATGTATGCAAAGAGGCAGGGCAAGACGATGCAGAGCTGGAAAAATGCCTCAGCATAATTACCATCATGGTTACAGGGGACAGGAACAACCAGCAGGCTCTGAAATATATCCCTGGTTTGAACCCCAGCATCATTTGAATATCACGGCAAAACCTCTTCATGCCTACAGGAAACAGAAGGAGAGTAAGAAATGGGATAGTAGTGAATCAGCTGCTGGAGAACTGCAAAGTTCTCAAAAGTCTTGCTTGGTGAGTATAGTAGCTACACACACACCCCAGGAGTCACAACACAATTCTCTCCAACCCTTTTGTGTTTGGAATGCAATTAACAAATGTACTAATCACCAATTCCAAGACTGATTCTATCATCTGCCTCACCCCTCCCATTCAGATTGCCTTTCTGCCCTTTTTAGTTTTTAAAGTGCCATACGTACATATGTTAAATTAAATGTAAATCCATCTGTCACTTTTTTTTTTTAACAAAAAGCAAAATCCATTTGTAAAGTAGTTAGGAAAACTACCAGCATGAAGGGAAGGCAGTTTTGTGATGTCACTTCTTCCAGCCAGTCATAGCAATGCACTGCCAGTTTCCAAACATGTTCCATCTGAGCTAGATTTAGAAAAGCACTTGGCATTTTTTTTTTAAACAAACAGCAGTGAATGCACTTGAGTATGTGTGACTGCAAACCCTTCTCAGATCATGTTTATCTCTTGGTACCATTACTGAATACCTGATAGGAAAAACTCAGGATAAATCAATAATGGCCAGTGTTCACAGACGTCTGTAAGAACTCTAAATTTCGGTTGCCCCACAAATGTCAGTGTGTACTTCTTTCTGTTCCCCAACACAGCATGTATCAACCCACATCTCTTGTCTTACCATAAACACGTGTTACTGCTAGGCAGGTAGTAATGACCACCACCATTAGTCCAAACCCAGCACTGTAGTCATCCAGCAGAACCAACCAATACATTCCACCCTGGGGAGAAGAAACAGTAAATGGCCAAAGTCTCTTCTCAAGAAAATATGTGATTGATAAGCCACAGTCGCACAATTTTTTTTTTAAACTTCACTGAATGCCCTCTCCACTTTTTGAATGAGTTTGAGGCAACACTCCCTGTTCTGCAGTCCAGGTTTAATAACCTGAACAGTCAGAAGATGTTAACACTTTCAGCCTAATCCAATGCAAATCCCTGTGCAGTGATAAAACTGTGCCAGTGTGGCATGTGCTGTATCTTGCAAGGGAGTTTTAGGCTCTGAAGTGGTAAGTTCCCTGGCACAAGATTGCATGGACCCATGTCGGGGGATTGAAGCCAAGAAGAGGGTTAGGATATTGGAGCGAGCCACTGCTACAGACACCACCTACTTCCTGGCCCTGATCCAGCCTCCTCCCACCCTCCTCTTTGCCCCCTCACCTTCCTCCCATCCTCTGTACCGATTTACCAGCCCCAGCAAGTATCCCCCAGCCACTAAGGTGCAGACCCAGCAGCTTGCCAATCACAATGGTGGCCAGGTCACATGGAATGGCAGGTCACATTTTGTGACAGCCATAAAGGGCCTTATGCTACTGGAATGCTTGTTCTGGTTGTGGAGGGCCTGAATTGGACTGGGCCATTTTGTGTACCAAAGTCCCTCACAGTGGCCACAAAAACACCAACTGCCAAGAGGAGGAGGAAGGAAAGCAGCCAGGCAAAGAGTCATCAGGACCACAACCTCCACTTGCTGCTGCCTCCTTAAGTTTGGAGTCTGCCCCTCCCCACAGTGGCCATAGAAATACCAACTGGCTTGTACGGAGGAGGAGGAGGAGGAAGAGATAATATAATGATAAAAACATAAAATCTTTCTATTTGCTGACTTTAACTGATATGAGCTGTTTTGGGGCCTCTTTGGAGCAATGGTGTTCCTAGTTGGCAAAGCACTACGTTTTGCAGGAGTCTCAGCTCCTGGGTAATGTGGCCCCTCCCCCTCCCCTTCAGAGCCACTCCTGTCTCAGAGAGCTGGTTCAGAGGCTTTGCTCTCCAAGCCTGAAGGCGAGGGGGAGTGGCTGCGTTCCACAGGAGCTCAGGCTCCTGCAATTCTTAGAATTTTGCCTCCCATCTAGGAATGCCACTGCTTCAAGGCTGAAAAGGTGAGATAAAAAATATCTCCAAAATAATTTCAGTTAGCTCTCCAGGTGTGCTCATGAGCTCATCATATAAGGAGGGAGAAACAATGTGATTTCCCTGACCAATCACAGCTTAGATTTGGAATCTTGGGACTGAATGATTCCTATTAACAGTTCAGTGCCCAATACTCAAAATCTGAGCCACCCTGCTTGGATAGGTAAGCCAGCAAATGCTCTGCTCTTCCTCTGTCTTAACCTTGGTCTCGCCTAGACAAGATGGGAGCCTCTCTTCAGTCCTCCCTTTATCCTAACACCAATTTCCCCTGTAATTTCTCAGTTCAACGAGCACTCAAAAGAAGTATTTGACAGTCCACTTAGCTTACCTCTGTGGTGAGAATGAGTCCCATTAGGAACATCACAATGCAAACCACGCCTGAGAAAAAAGCCTTCTTTGGCCGCAGGTAATATGGGAACTCGTCTGTCACCGCAGTCACAATGGTCTCTAGGAAGGCAAACTGCAACAGAATAACAGAAGCTCTTGTAAGCTAGAGGAGCGCTGAAGGCCTATACTGTATTTCCAAGATCTGCTTTAAAGCAGCTGCACTCTTACCTGGCTGTCAAGGCCAAGAGTCAGCAGCATGAAGAAAAAAAGGAAGGACCAGAAAGGAGAGAGAGGAAGCATTGTCATGGCCTGGGGGTACACCACAAAGGCCAAGCCTGGACCTAGAAGACAGGCAGAGAAAGAGAAGAACCTTCACGTCATCAACAGGTAAAGAGATGTGGCTGAGGTGTGGGGGTTCATGAGTGTTGGCCTACAGGGAACTTGGGAGGCTGAGCTCTCTCACTCAAACAGTCTGGAGTGTCATACAAGGCTGAAGTAAACATTAGGGCCCAATTCAAGGCAGACTCCCCACCTGAAACACAAGGAAGGATCCTTCCCGTAGTTTTGAAATGCAGCATCTATCTCCCAAAGCATTAAGGTACTTGCCTGCACTTTCACTCTTGGTCAGCGCTGCTGCTTGTCTTTGGTGGTTCTTATGGTTCATGAAGTCATTGTCACACTGCGACCTATCCAGCATATGTATCGCTCAGCCACCTTCAGTAATATCTGAATGTGGCCCTAATTGGTGCCAGCATGTGAGCCAGGGTATACTAGACTCATTGTTCTGCTTTTTGCTATTCAGCATGCATTCATTCAGTACAAATCACAGGTAAAGCCTCCTTTTTGCCAGTGCATCAGTAAGCACAAATAAGCCACCAGTTGTCTCTAATAGTGGATAATACAGGTGGGGCCTTTTTAACTGCAGGGTTTGGTTCCTGGAACCCTTGTGTATAAAAACATCTCTGGGTAATTAAATTACCCTGCAGATTTTGGCCCCACCCACCCTCCAAACATGACAGTTGGGTCTGGAGGGTTTTCTGAGCCCCGCCGAGGCTGTGAGCATTTGCACGTAGCTTTGGCAGGGCTCAGAATGGGGGATTTCCCCACCCCACCCCACCCTCCAGACACCAGCAGCACTGTGGGGCTTTCCCTGTTTGCATGTGGCTTTGGGAGGGCTCTGAGGGGGTTTCTGAGGCCCTCAGATTGGCCATTTCGGTGAAAAAAGTGTTGCTTCCCGGGGGGAAGTGACGTTCTGGGGGAAACCAGGAAATGACGTTTGTTAATGCCTTATAAGGCATTGTGAGGTCCGGTTGGCTTCAAAGGTTTTAAATTGAGCTTAATCTGGCTCCACACAGGTCCGGGGGACCCACATTGAGTCAAATCTGTGGATGAAAAATCCATGGATAATTAGGCTCAACCTGTACATAGCAGTTAGTCTGCAAGTCTACCCATCTCTGCATTCCAAACTACAAACTGGGCAGACAAGAGAAGACATCCATAAGGCGGCTTCAGAAAAAGAATCTGATCTGCACCAAGTTGTAGATTTGTTTCTAGATACATTTCATCTGAATTTCAGAGAACATTTGCAAGCTAGGTCCAATATACAGTATACACACACACACACACACACATTTATGTAATAGCCTATTGTACATCATACAAAACTTCCACAAAGGAAGGAAAGGAGGATTTTTAGGCCTTACCTGCTTTGGCCACTTCCTGAACAGGGACGTCAAGTTCTTGGGACATGTAGCCCAAAACAGAGAAGATGGCAAAGCCAGCCAAGATACTGGTGATAGCATTGCCCACAGTGACTATAAATGTGTCCCTAAAGAACAAAAGAACGGAACTTGAATCAGCAGTCTCCAGTCTCTGACATGGTGAAAAAGCCCTGGGGCACCACACAGTGAGACACTACAGAGTACTAGAGAGGAATAAGGAAGGTCAGAATGACTGGCCATAGCCAAAATCACCCATATCAGGTGATATCCTGACATAAAGCTGTCATGTTTCATATCTAGCATGGGCAAACCATCTAACTGGGCAAAGAGGCGTTCCTTCACGTGGTGTTCCTCTTATATTTAGCAGAGGGAGAGTAGCTGCGCCTCTTCACCCTTCTTGTCTAGTGTCTGTTGCTGGTGTTTCTTCCACAACATTTTAGATCGTGAGTCCTTTAGGACAGGGAAACATTTATTTTTTTCTCAGTTAACCACTTTATAGACATTTTGTTGAAATGTGATATACAAATATTGTTAATAATCAATAATAATATTCCTACCCATCTGAAATCTAACTACTCTGACTGGACTCAGGTGCACATGAAGATCTCAACACATATTCTGTCTATAACTAACCCAAGGTGTTCTGGGTGAAGGGGAATAGTGGGAATGGAGCCTGCATGGAATCTCTGAAATGATCTGGTTTTATTCTCATGTGAAGTTGTATTTTGTGTCTCTTTGAACATAAAGGAACAGAGTTGGGGGCAAATATCTATCTCATTTTTGTCTGGTGCACCCATCTGGTGGGGAGTTATTCTGGACATCTAAAAGGATTAAACATTTTCTCTAAGGGTCCGATCCTTAATTTTCCTGCTGCACCAATGGGGTGCAACTGCAATCTATGGGGAAGGCTGCCACTGGGTTGCCTTATGGGTCATCAGCTATGAAGCTGGCATATCTAAGGAGAAGCAGGGAACATTCCAGGATGGGGTTATGAGGATAGACTCTGGCGTGCATGACTGCTGCTGAATCCACCCCTCCCTCCCTCCCTCCCTCCCTCCAAGTGCTCCCAGTTCTGCCCAATCCTCCTCCTCCCTGCCCATGATCCAACAACAACAAAAAACTAGCACCATTGGTGGCTGGGCACTCCAGTGCGCATGTGCAGGTTTGCCAGCCGTTTGCATTGGAGGCTCTGTCCTATTCACTGTAGCTGTGGCTCCACACCAGAAGCATGGACCTTTAGCTGACAGAACATAAGTTCTAACAGCAGAAGGCCCAAATAGGATTGGACCATAAGTGTGGTATATCTTCTGTACCCTGTACATGTACCCTGGCATGCTGGATAGGGCCATTTGTCTCATACTCCTGTTTTAAACAAAAGACCTCCTCTACATGGCTTCTGTTCTGAGAAAAGGGGATGTTTCAAAGAACAGACCAGCTGCTCTTTATGGCTCCCATAAAATATCACATTGGAAACATCTACCTGTAAATATTCTGGTGGAAAGTGTTATATGATGCAAAGGTAAGAAGTCCTCCAAATCCTACCCCAAGAGAGTAGAAGATCTGCAAAGCTGCTTCAATCCACACCTGAAATGGAGTTGAAAACAAGAAATAAAGGGGGAGCCCTGTTCAAATCCGTGAAAGTCAAACTGCTGTGAAGAACGGAGTAACTCATTCATCTATACGTTCCTGTAATGAGGGCCTGCCAGAGCTCCCTTGTGCTCTTTTCCCACAGCTGCGACCATTCCTACCACTGCAAATCCTGTCAGCGCTATAGAGTGCTGAACTTTCATTGCACAAGTGAGAAGACATTATGACACATGACATTATGTCATATTACGACAAAGGGCCTGTGAAGGAATGCTACCAAAAAGCACTTCTAGCAATGCGTATACTGAAGTGAAATGGTTCTGGAGATGGCCAGCATAAGGAAGGCAGGCAATATTGAATGGTTTAAACACAGCCACCACTTACAAGCCACCGCTAACACCACCAAAGGTTCTGTTTCTCACTCAGGATCACACTATGACATTAAACACTAACAGTGCAATCCTATCTCCCGCGCAGCACCGGTACAACAGGGCCGAGCTGGCACTGCGCATTTAGCGCCGACGCGGAGGTGCCCCACGTTGGCGCTAAGGCCACAGGGCCAGAGCTGCTGATAGTGCCGGCCCTGTAGCGCCCGTGCAGCGCCTCCCTTGCATCGGCCGAAGCCAGCTGGCACTAGGGAGGCGCACTGACAGCGCGCCCTGGGGATTGGAGGGAGGGAGGGAGGGAAGTGGGGGTGGGACATGGGCGGGTCTCAGATTTGGCTGTAAGGCACGTTCAGGAGGCCACGCGGCCCGATTCAGGCCGTGTGGTCTCCTCGGATCTGTACCCGCTCTTTAGCTGGCACAGATCCGAGGCGCGCAAAGGGGAGGCTGGAGCCTCCCCTACGGTAAGGGAGCACACACTCCCTTGCTGCGGGAGGCTTCAGCCTCCCCCAACCCAGCGTTGGATACGGCGCTGGCCGGACGGCCTTGCCATTCCAGCGCTGGGTAGGATTGTGCGCTAATGTTAAACCCAGCGGCCATGGAGGACCCTGATCTGGATCGGGGATGTGGCACAGATGGAGGGGAGTTTAATTCTTTCCCCCACATGGTGGTCCTGATGAACTTTGCTCTCCCCTCCCCAAAAATCTGCCCCAAGAGGGAATCTGCCCCCAAAACAGATTCCCTGCCAAGACAAACAAAACTTGTGGGGGAGGGACAGTTTTCATTGGAAAGACCGGCAGCGCAATCCAACACTGCCCATTGCGTCAACGCTACGTCATGGCATCGGTCATAGCTACAACATAGCCGATCGGCCCCCCGCATCGGCGTTCGAGCAACGGGACTGGTGCTGCAGGCAGTTCTGGTCCTGTTGCACCTGCGCCGAGCCTCCCTCACGTTGGCTGAAGCCGACCGGCATGAGGGAGGCTCTGTATCAGGCTGGGACTGGGATTGACGGGGGCAAGGAGGTTCTGGGGGGGAGGGCGGGACATGGGCGGTCTCTGGATTTAGCCATAAGGCCGAATCCTAAGCCCGTCCAAGAGGCCGCATGGCCCCAATTCGGGGCCATGCAGTCTCCTTGGCTCTGTGCCTGCTGTTTAGCAGATGCAGAGCCAAGGAGCACATTGGGGAGACTGGAGCCTCCCCTACAGTAACAGTGTGAATGTGCCCTTGCCGCAGGGAGGCTCCAGCCTCCCCAAACCAGCCTTGGATTTGGCGCTGGCCGGCCGGCCTTGCCAATCCAATGCTGGGTAGGATTGCACTCCGAGTGAGGGTTTAATGCCCCTTCACCTGACAGTCACAGTCCAGATCCCCCAACAGCTACTACTGAAACAAAAAAGACAACCTGATCTTTTGCTTGACCCCCAGCTTGCTATTCCAGACTCTCTCCAACCTGAAAATCATCAGACTGTTTTTAGATCTGCTTTCCCCTAATGTTACATAGGACAAAGCTATAACTTACAAATGCCACCAAAATTAGCAACTACATGCTTCATTAATTATTATGAATGTATTGAAACAGTGTAAGAACTCTGAACCAACCAGCTAAAACAGGATACAAACCAAATAAATAAACAGTAGTTTTCCGCTTCCTCCGTGAAACGTGTGCATGTCCAGTCCCATATTATTGGGACTACTGTGCTACTGGGTACTGAGGGTGTGTATGTGTAGAAGTGGGGCAGGACACAAACACAAGTTGTCCTCCTTGTTCTTAGTAAAGGGGTTATTAAATACATGGTTGCATTTAAGCAGACATATATTCTGCTTATATAAGCAGTTCTGTAGTTCTGACCTCATTGAAGCAAATGTTACGAGGACAAATACGAGACTGCAGTGTTGTATACACTTACCAGAGAATACTTTCCATTGAATTGAATAAGGCGTAGGATGCATAGGATTATGCATAGGATTTTGCAGTAAACAATTTTTCTTCAATAGATTTGAGAACATAAGAACATAAGAAGAGCCCTGCTGGATCAGGCCAAAGGCCCATCTAGTCCAGCTTCCTGTATCTCACAGCGCCCCACCAGGTGCCCCAGGGAGGCATGAGAACTCCCTCTGAATTTGTGTGCATGTGTGTGCAACGCACATTCTGTTAATAAGAATATCACCAGGAGCCAATTAAAATGCGATTGACCTATCTGGGTGCTGACATTTTAATAGAATGATGCACTTCCTCTTGTTCAGCAAGGCTTAAGGAGCACTCTGCGGCACAGATCGGCTTTGAATATCAGGCTTGCTTGCATGTGGTAGACAAAAGGGCAGACCTGGGTAATTAAGCTCTACTCTAGTGAAATTGCACAGCACACATCTTACCTTGGGAGACAGCAGGAGATCAAATTGAGGTGTGAGATAGAACTTGATGCCTAACCAGGCTCCTTCTAGCGTCACGCCACGAATCAGGAGCATGATCAGGATGAGGTACGGAAAAGTGGCAGTGAAGTAGACAACCTGCAAGGGGAGCAGAGTCCATTTGAATGGAGACTTACAGTGACCAATTGCATTATTAGAGGTGGAGGTTTTGGCGATAACACATAACACCACTTTCTCCACTTCTCATTTTTGTGCAAAACTCCAAAAGCTTAAAAAATGAATAAATAAAACCATTCTTAAACAACTCTACAGGCATGCGGGTGCATCTGTTGACCCTATACCACCTACATCAACCACCTTGTATACTTTCAAAGCAAGTATAATTTATAGTTTATAAAAATGCAGCCTTGGAATAAAAACATAATACCACTTTCAGCACTTCTAACATTGGAAAACACTGAATCTGCAAATAAAACCATTTTCACCCCTCTATTTATTATGCATAAGAACAGGGTCACTGTCCATAGGCCAATACCATAAAATTCTCCATTTCAGGGCTTCCTCTATGCACCAACCTAATCAACTGATCCTCGTTGACTATCACTTACATAGACTATAAGTACACTGGTGCACATCTGGATGGTCCACGCCTGTGTGCTGGCCTCTCTGACTCCAAGAGTGGTCCACACATCCTTTATGGTGTCCCTTGTGCCAGCCAAACCTTGCTGGCCTAATTGTGCCGGTCTAACTTCAGGTTAGGATTGCACTGTCAGAAAGGTTTAAAAAGCTTTACCTGCCAAAATTCCCTCTTCTATGCAATGGTTACAGTTATAGGCCCACTATCCCCCATTGTGTCTGGTCACCCTGGCTGTGGGGATGATCCCATACTGCATTGGGTGACACCAATCTTAGTGATGCAAGAGTCCGCAAAGAGAAAATTTGACCTTGTGAATATGGTTTTGCTATTTCTGTTCTAGCTTAAAAGACAAAGGAAGTGTTTGCATATTTTATTTTTAAAGCCTAGATTTTATTTAGCATAGGACAAATGAGCTTCAGCTGATGATCCCAGAATGAATGCAGCACAAACACACTTTGCCAGTTGGTAATTTATATCTTACCTTGCCAGAAGATTTTACTCCCTTCAGGATACAGAGGTACACAATGACCCAGGCAAGGAGGAGGCATAGGCATAGATTCCAGCGAATTCTCCCAGGATCTCCAATCCCTGAACTCTCTTGGATGTGCAGGACATAACGACTACGGCAAAGGGAAAGCTATTAATGGCCAAGGGAATCAGTCCTTGAAAAATACACCTGGTGCGTCACTGTGAGGTACAGGAAGCTGGACCAGATGGGCCCTTGGCCTGATCCAGTAGGGATATTCTTATGTGCTTCTGGGATGGCAGATCTTTCTTTCAAAGTCCAGTGATTGATGTAGAGACATCCAAGGGCAGCTTCCAAACATTATGTATGTCTTACATGGAAAGCATTTCATGGTAGGAAACAGGATGGAAACTGTGTATAGGTTTTCACACATGATAATTGAAGAACTATTTAAAAAATGACTACATAAATAAATTATCACTATGTATGCCTGCATTGTGTGTACACATAGGAAGAAGCCGCAACCAGTCATAGCTTTCTCACACGTGTGTGTATACACATAGATGCAGATGTGTTTATCATGTATGTGAATCTACACATGGATTTGATTTTTTTTTTCTATGCAGAAGTGCTTTGCTTACCCGGAATGCTGTTTCTTGCTGTCATAACAACAGTAAGAAACTGATTCATACAACATACGTTTCCTACATGCCTGCCTGCCACGTGAAATGATCGCATTTGTTTATGCTGCCAGTCAGTGGCCATGTCTGTGCAGCATCAGGTCTTCCTATTGCACGTATACGTAATGACATAGCTACTTGTATCCTCATCATGTGATGTTACCAGTGATGTAATCTGGTAATGAAGAAAGGGAACTCTGGGCAGGATTTACGCGTGATTGGCAGCCCATCTGTTCCGTTCCGCGGCTGCCCTGGCCTCGGGGGGACTGCCCCCGGTTGGTGCACCCCACTGCTGCTCGCCCAGGCACCTGGCGCACCCCCCATCTGTTCCCCCCGGCGAGCAGGCGCCCCACCGAGGCCAGGGCAGCCGCGGAACAGAACGGACGGGCAGCCAATCACGCATAAGTCCCACCCAGCGTTCCCGTTCTTCATTACCAGATGACATCACTGGATGGTACACACATAGGGTACATGAAAGAGATGTTGTATAGCATATTTTTCTTTATATAGAATGAATGGTAGACATTCAGCCTAAGGTTTCTTGTCAGCAAAGAGCTTGATGATTTCTGATCTTGTTAACACAGTAGGATTTCTTCGTAGAAAACCACACCACTATAATCACACCAATGCAATCACACCATTGTGCTGGGTTGAAAGCAAGGTTGCATTATCTCTTCCTTAGCATATTTTAGCTATGCATGGATGTATATAGACTATCCAGCCAAGCTTTCAAAAGCCACAATGCTCAAATTAAGGGAAGAAAAAACAACAACCTGTGCATGTAATAAAAAAAACTTGCTAAATATGGTACACAGACTCTTCACAGTTGTCAGTGAACATTCAGTCCAAGAAATGTTTCATGGGCTGTATTATGTGGATTGTACTACACAAGCCATCTGTTATAAAATCTAGACTGTGCTGCAGCCTATCAGATGTATTTGGTGGAATACAATGTGGTCATAGTTTGCCCACACCCTTCAGTTGATCTTGCTTAACTTCCTCACCTCCAGTATTCCTCGCTTGGGCTGACAGTGTTAGATAGGTTGAAGGGGACAGCACCATTCCCTGTCCGCATGACGTGGTGGTCCAGGCACAGGTCTGTGTTCCACCAGTTGCTGCAGTACTGCCAGGGCAAGTTGTTGGTCAATGAGGCAAAGAGGTAGAAGAGAACATAAGCAATGATCATGTTATAGTAAATGGCCACCAAGGAGACAATCAAGATTGTGGCCATGCCAACACCTAAAATGAGAGAGAGAGAGAGAGAGAGAGAGAGAGAGAGAGAGAGAGAGAGAG
>JAJKFI010000005.1:15496458-15561977 GCA_029204185.1 Lerista edwardsae
GAGAGAGAGAGAGAGAGAGAGAGAGAGAGAGAGAGAGAGAGAGAGAGAGAGAGATCAGTACAATGGGAACAACACAACACTTGAGCATCTCTTTAAGGGGGCTGTTTATCTGTTGGACTGTTCATGACTGTTACAGCCCCAGATAGTTTGACAAAAGTCACAGGTAACTACTACAGGTTGAACAAAGGGATGACAGGAGGAGGGTGGATCAGGTCCAGTGGCGTTTCTACATAACAGGGATGGCAAAGCTCTAAGTTTTGCAAGAAGCCTTACCTTGCAGTGGAGATTACTCCTCTCCTGCACCGTTTTAGCCAATCTTGGCGTTGCTTACTGGCTACAGCAGCAAGGGAGAGGAGGGATTTACATGACAGGGTAAGGCTTCTTGCAAAACTTAGAGCTTTGCCATCCCTGTAGAAACGCCTCTGATCAGGTCCCAGAGGGGGCAGGATCAGCAGCACCAGCACATGCCAAATCCCGAGCCTGATCTGCCTCCAAGGAGCAACGAGAACCTGCACCAGCAATCGAACAGGTGCAGGTCTGAGTTGCCCCATAGCGGCTGACCTCCAGCAGCCAAAAAAATCCCACAGGATGCAGCAGAAGCCATGCCAGTGCCGCTGCATCACAGTGTGGGGATTTAGTTTGGGCTGGGCGATCACTCAGCAATTATGCCTGCTTTTTCCAAAGCTCTCAATGCACAACGGTGGATGCATCCTCTGTGCTTCCCACCCTGCTCCTTCACTGATCTCTGTGTCTTCTCTCGCCAGCTTCAAAAAGTGGGACTCCACAGTGGCTCCAAAGTGTGCAAGGGCTGCATGTCGATTTCCTACATTGCAGAAGAAGAAAGAGGAGGGGGAACTGGAAGAAGCTGAGTTCTGAACCACACACACGCACACACACCTTTAAAGAGTGGGCTTATCTTCCAAACAGCAAGTGGCCCCAGGCTTGAGAACTGGCCCAGTGAGAGTTCCATGAAGAAGATGGGAATCCCGCATATTGCCAGCATGATGAAATACGGAACAAGGAATGCCCCTGAAGGAGATGGGATGACACAAAGCACAGGATGCAGGATTATAAACCTGGGGGGCAAAGCTGAGGAAGTAACACATCAATGTGACCACTCTGAAAGAGAAGGGACAAGTTGGGCTTCCCTGTGTTTTAGAAGATACTTCCCAGATTCTCATCATTCAGATTGTCAAGTTGTCATTTGGAGGTTGGCACTGCATTTCAAAATCACCCAAAAAGCAGGGGATGAAGTGGTGTAGCTTCTCTCTATCACGCCTTGTCTAGTCATTGGCCTCTCCTCCCTGATCTGCTCTAATAAGTAAGATTTCAGATGGGCCGTGGAGCACAGCTACAGAAGGCATGCAGAGAGCAGGCTCCAAAAGAAAGGAGCAGGAGATGATGTGCTGCTTCGCCTCTTGCCAACGCACAGTGCAAATCTCCAGGTTGCAACTGGGCAACTCTGTGTCAACACCCACTTACTAGAGCACCTCATACAGTCTTCTGTATCCTTTTCACCACAACCTCCTTGAGAAGTGGGCTACTGGCACTAAAACATCTGTTTTCACATTGAAGTGCCTGATGTATCTTTCAGGTATTCAGCCTGTGCCGAGGTACTACTACTACTACTACTACTACTACTACTACTACTACTACTACAGGCATGCCCTGGTATCCGCTAGGGTTCCGTTCTGGATTCTCTCATGGATACCTAAAATTGTGGATTCTGGGGACACCTTTTTAAAGATAGGAGAACATCAGTGGTTTTGCTGAAACCAGGTAAAAAAAGAGATTTGTTTAATGTTCCCCTATCTTTTTAATAGGTGCCCCAGTATCCATGGTATCCCTGGATAACTGAAACCGTGGATAACAAATCAGGGGATACTGGGGCACACCTCTACTACTACTACTACTACTACTACTACTACTACTACTACTGACTAATCTTGTGATAAATAGGAGCGAAGATGTAGAAAAATTAGAACACCTTATTCTGGCAATAGCTGAGTAATAATAATGTAAACATTTCTATATCACTTTCTAAGGGCAGAAAAGTATTTTGTGTGCACGATGCAGTCCTTACAAGAACCTTATACAAGTAAGGTAAATATTATTATCCCCACATTACATCTGGGGAAGACTAAAGCTGAACAGGAGTGTCTTGCCTAATATAAGGCCACCTTCGTTCCTGGCAGACTTCACGGCAGAGACTAAGTTCAAGCCTCATATACCTCATATAAGAGACATAGGGAGTCTCTTAGCCACTAGGCTATGTCAACTCTGGATACTGCCTGCGGCGATTGCATTGCTGTGAGCAACAGTAGTATGATTCATTTGTTTCCATGGTTTCTGTTTTGGGTGTTAGGATTTGTTTGATTTTATTGAGGGGTTTTCATTGTTTTAAGCATGTTTTTGTTAGCCGCCTTCAGCTCAATTAAGATGAAAGGCGGGATATAAATGTAAGCAATAAATAAATAGACGCTCACCAGCTCAGTACTTGAAGGACACAGCAAGAACTTCAATGTGAAAATGGAATCCTAAATGAGTTGGCAACAAGGAGTGCATCTGAAGTCCATTAGCATCCTAGCCGTGCCACTGTCAATACCTAAAAATCCAAAAATATCTACATTTTCCACATTTTCAAACAGGCTTTTTTTTTTTTTGGCAGATAATTAGTGCTTCTCAAGAACTCCAAGGCCACCTTGTCAAAGGAAGCCAATTCCACCCACAATTCTTCAACAAATGATCAAAATATAGTATTCATCCAAAGCTAATTGGAAAAGGCAGTTAGGAGAAGCAGAAGGAAAGGTTAATTATTAATTCTGTCAGTACGGGCTCATATCTGCAAAATTCTCCCAAAGATTTACAGAGAATGCTATGAATAGAGAATGGTAAGAATCTTTTATTGGTCTAGTTTGGAAGAAAAAAAAAACCATCTCCCGGTGCATGCTGCCCTTTTACATCCTGTAATCATGCAGGCTGCATTATACACTGACTCAGGAGGACGCATACCCCCTCCTGATTCACTCAGCATTGCTTTCCGAAGCACACAGGACACTCAGCAGAGCAGAGCAGTCCAGAAACAAACTGGCACCTGCTTAAGAGCTCAATCCTAACCCGGAGTTAGGCCGGCACAGTTAGGCCAACAAAATTTGGTCGGCACAAGGGACCAGGGGCGTTTCTAGGGTGCGGCAGGGGGTGGCACGAGCCATGGGCACCATCTTGCAGGGGGCGCCGTACGCATGGCGCCCGCCCCCCCAAAATGGCGCCCACGGCCCGCCCGCTCCCGCCCAGACCCTGCGCAGCATTCTCCTCACTCCGGCTGGCCTTAAAGAGCCAGCCGGAGCAAGGAGAATGCGCTGCCACCCGGTGCCTCCTCCCGCTTCTCAAGGGGGGCGGGGCGCTGGGCGGCGCTGCGTTCTGTTCACTCATGCTGGCTCTTTAAGGCCAGTGGCAGCGAACAGAACGCGGCCGGGGCGCCGCATTCTGTTCGCTTGTGCCACCCTTAAAGAGCCGGCACGAGCGAACAGAACGCAGCCGGGGCACCGCGTTTGCTGCGGAGCGAACAGAACGCGGCGCCCCAGCCGCGTTCTGTTCGCTGCCACTGGCCTTAAAGGGCCGGTGGCAGCGAACAGAACGCGCCTCTTAGAAGGGGCGGGGCACTATGTCATGATATCACGATGTGACGTCATGACGTTGCATGCCCCTAGGGGCGCATTTTCATTGGGCGCCATGGGCGCCCTTTCAAATAGATTTGCCCCTGCAAGGGACACTGTAAAGTATGTTTGGACCACTCTTGGCGAGGCCAGCACACAGATGTGCATCATCTCCCCCTGATTCCTAGAGTGGTCCAAACATGCTTGTGCCAAACTAGGCCAAACTGTGCTGGCCTAACTGTTGCTGGCCTAAAACCAGGTTAGGATTGCACTCTCAGAGGCCTTCATTCACAGAAAACTACAGTCAATTTCTTAACAAAAGTGGCCTTGCTTTTAGGTCCTGGAGTTCTTCACAAACAAATCGGTAAGGAATTCTGAACTTGAATTCATCCTTTCAAATTCAGGAAGGGAAAAACATCTCATTCAACTGATAACATTCATAAGTAACTCCTTGGGGGAGGTGTGTGAAATTCGTCGAGCAGAAGAAGAGATAGAGTGTGGCAAAAGCTCCAGAGGAGTGGTACTGAGGCATAGGATGTTAATATCCTGTAAGGCCCTGTGTCCTCTCATCTGTCACAGAGTGACACGGAGCCCAAAGCAGGAATCTGAAATGGCAGTGTAATCAATGTACATCTATACTAGCAGTTTGGGATGTGAGCCTCTGTTCCCATTAGGATACTGGAAAAATTTAAAACCATAGAACCAAATTATATCCTACAAATACAGGAGTACCCCAGTATCCACGGGTTCAGTATCCACTGTTTCAGTTGTCCACGGATTCTACAGATACTGGAATACCTATTAAAAAGATAGGGGAACATTAACCAAATCTTTTTTTTTTACCTTGTTGCAGCAAAACCACTGATGTTCCCCTATCTTTAAAAAGGCGTCCCCAGAATCCACAGTTTCAGGTATCCATGGTGGGGTCCGGAATAGATCCCTGGTGGATACTGGGGCATGCCTGTATTTTGGATAACCTCCTCAGCCTCTCTGGTGTTTTTCTCTTCCAAATTCCGTCCTCATTCCCATTTTACAATTTCAGACGTGGATGTGGGCAGGAGGCTGGAGTGGGGAGGGTGTTTGCGACACCCTCCTGATCAATGTCACCTATGCACATTCCCTGGACTAGTTGTACATCTGCACTGGACAAATAAACACCCACCCCAAGGGGTCTGCAGGCTAATGTGAGGCCATGCTGAAACAGAGGCAGCATGCTGTATTTGCTGGAACTGGGAATGAAAAAGGCTGGAACGGGGAATGAAAAAGGTCATACGGAGCAGTGACATTGTTGCTCCACTGTGTGCCATCACAACAGTTTGAACCAGGGCAGCTGCAAGATGTCAAGTGAACAGCAGCAAATATTTTGATCTGAGGGCCTTATGCCACATCACTCCATTTTTCTGAAGCTCCTGCTGTACTATAGAAGCTGCAGAGGGAGGTGTGTACAGTCCCTAGCTGCCCACTGTACATGCCCATTTCCATTGTTGGTTTTTGCAATGTAGATACACAGCCCTCAAACATTAACTGCCAAGGGCATTGCAGTGGCACACAAAAGGACTGTGAGTCAGAAGGCATGGCTTACCTCCCCCATTTGTGTAAGCACGGTAGGGAAACCTCCAGACATTCCCTAATCCCACACAGTATCCTATACAGGACAAAAGGAAATCCAGCTTGCCCGTCCAATTCCCTCTGTCTTCAGGGTACTCAATCTCCAGGTCACCATCTCCTTGATCACTTGGAGTCATTAATAAGTCAGGAATTATTGGCTGGCAAAGGGAAAAGAAAAGTCCAAGGAGTATATTAAAGACACATATGGAAGAAATTAAAAAGAGGAAAAAATGCAAGGAAAAGTTAGAAGAGAAGATCAATATAAAAATCAGAAACAGTAGCATATCTAAAGTATGGCATGCAGGGCATATTCCCTGGGTACCACCTAAAGAGGGCACCACTGAGCAGTTTCTATTAAAGTTGAGCAAGTGGAGGCATTGAGCCTCAAGAGGGGGAAAAGGGGGGAAGCCATACCATGAGGCTACCAACATGAGGAGGTGATCCAGAAAAGGGCAGCTGGATCACAAGACCAGTCCACAAGGTCTCTGCCACCTTGGGGGAGGAGAACCATCAATGTCACATGTTGTCATGACATCACCACCCCAGCTGCCATGGCCACTAGTTACGCCACTGAACAGGGAGAATGATTAAAATAGTGAAAGGAGTTAGAATATATAGTACAGAAACTCAGCATGCATCTCACTGAAATGCAATCACAGTGAGCCTTCAGGTGGCCTTAAATCATGTTCATCACTTGATGCTACATCTTGCACTTGGGACTGAGGCCATGGCAGACCAAGCATCTCAGAACATTCATCTCACCTTGCATCCCCTCAGTGATTTTCAACAGAGTCAGTTACAACTGAATCATGGTGTGCAGGTTCATCATTCAGCTGCCAAGTCCCCATCCAATGGCCTCAGGAAGCACTTGGGGGCTGTCAACAAGCTCACAACCAAGCTATGCTCACGTGCAGAGGATGATTGTAAGAACTGCCACAGCCACACAGAGCAGTGACATCGCTGCTCCACTCTGTGCCATCACAGCAGCTTGAACCAGAGCGGCTGCATGAATTCAAGTGAACAGCAGCAAATATTATGAAATGTGAACTGAGTGACATAAACATTATGTCTTAGCATTCCCAGAGTTAAAATAGCCTGTTTCCAACACCACAGTACCAATCCTGTGTCATGAAGTAAATCTGGAATTACACCTGAACTCTGTACCTGGCCTTTGTTCCCACTGTGCTAACGTCATCTTTGAAATGTTTTCATAAATTTAAAGAAAAAGACCTGATGTGCCATTTGGGAAAATACAAGCTGTCAGCAGTGAGAACAAATTCTGACAGGACTTGGTTGAAAATCCTGGTTGTGTATTTTTAAGTCTGCTTTCATGACTCACAGTCACCCAGCTCCCCCCTTCTCCATCCTCCTGCCTTTCATTTCAGCTTTTGCTCCCTTTTCTTGTGTGTGCATTTATGAATCACACTTGTGTTAAGAGGCTGTGTGTGTGTGTGTTTGTAACATTCTAACATACTTAGAATGTTGCTTATGGATTGTGCAATTCAATTGGGGATGGGAAAGAGGGGGAGGATTTTACTTTGGATGCATTTATAGTTCAGTGGGAGAGCCCCGATTTGTCCTGCAGAAAGTCTATATTCAATCCCTGCAGCATCTCCAAGCAGGGCTGAGAAACCTGCTTGGAGAACCCGAAACCCTGTAGAGGCACTCAGTAGAGATGACACTCAGCTAGATGGACCAGTGACCTTACTAGTGTAAGAGAGCTAGAAAGAGGTGATAAGACCTGTTTGTGTTATCTGTATTAAAACATTCAAGAAGCTATAAACAGTAATTCAAAGGCTTGTTGTTGCTTGCTTGTTCTGGCAACATAAAGAGCCCTCTTGTGTTCTCCAAGCTACAAAAAAGACACACCTTGTTGACTTCCACTGCCCAATTAACAAATAGCTTCAGATCACCTGAAATACTGTATTTATAAATAATAGCTGCTTAGCTCCAGATCAGGGCCAGCCTTAAGCCAATATGACCAATGTCATCACATTGGGCCCCACACTTTGGGGGACCCTGCACCAGCCCAGCAAGCAGATCACATGCTGCTGCAGCTGGGATCTCTATGGGCTATAGATTAGTGGGACAAGCAGAGCAGCTTTACCTTGGGCCCTCCCACCTGCCTCTGCTTCCAAACAGTCCAAAATGGACCTCTGGAAGCAGTTGGAAGTGTCACCACCAACTATTCATGTCACCACCAACTATTTCCAGGTGCCATGGACAGCATCACAAGTGCTTTCCTTGGTGAGCGGGGGCCTCTTGGGGAGGGTGGAAGGCCCTGTGGGAAGGCCCTGCATTGGGCCTCGCCATTCCTCGAGCTGGCACTGCTTCAGATCCCCTGAAATACTGTAAGCTCCAGGCATGAGTGACTCCTTGGCACTTAGATGTATCTTCCCAGCAGACTGAGCCAATTGCTTCTCAATGTTTAATTTCTAAAAAGAGGTGCATATACTCAAACATATCTGGTACCACACACTCCATCCTGGAGGCCCGTCTTTAAAACCAAACCAGGAGGAACAAGATCTGGTCTGCAGTTGCTCAAAGTGTGTCACACTTTCATATGTTCATATGTTTCATATCATTTCATATGTTCTTTGAAAACCAGATTCTAGGCCAGGTTGTACAGAGCCCTGTCCCAAATTAAGCTCTGGGCCTTCTTTTCCTCCAATACCTGCCCTTTCAACCACCACAGTGGCACAGCAGCAAGCAATGCTCCTCTTGTTCCGTTTCCATGGAGACCAAGGGAAGAGAGTAAGTGCGAGGAAACTGGCCCCATCATTAAAATAGACATTTACCTGCCATATATGTTTCCATGCTCTCATGCTGACAGAAACACATCCTGTGCACAAGCATCAGCAAACACATCCTTGTACACAGTCATGTATATGCATGAAGAAAGAAATGACAAGTACACATTTAAAAAGATCGTGAAGATATACACATCACATAAATTTTGCACATGTACCTATATGGGCACAAGCCCTAGAAAACTTCTATATCTGCCTGTGAAGTGTATTTGGATGCTGCAACTGGACCAAAATGCTCATCCAGGTGGCTCATGGGAGCATGCGGGGACCATTTTACTCCTATCATCAAGAGTTACACTGGCTTCCTCCTTCCTCCCCATCCACCTTCCCACCCTTCCCACTGCCTGCTGCCACTACTGTTTTATCTGGCACTAGCAGGCAGAGTCTTTGCCTTGCCAGTGACACTGGTGGCCTTGTTGTGCTTGCCAGCAATGTCGGCAACATGACATAGCACCTAGCACAGCATACACCAGATCATACACAAAGCATACACTTTGGCCTGGATCCTGATGCTTCCGCTGGCAAAATGAGCATTCTGCTGGCAGAACATGAACAATAGGCTTGGGCTACGGGTTGGCAGGCTCAGTGGACAGCATCTTCCCTGTGGTGCCCTCTTGAATGTGGAACTTCCTGCTGCAAGAGGTTGGGGAGGCCTCCATTCTCCTGGCCTTTAAGATAATACTCAAGACCAGTGATGTCATTCAGGGGGAACAGACCAGAACGGGTGTTCCGGATCCTAACGGGCTCCATGGCTGGTTCCGTGTTCCTGACAAGTGCCAATCAAAAGTGAGTTCCTGTTCCTAAATAATTTGAATGACACCACTGCTCAAGACCCATTTATTTTAGATATTCAGACTCTGATAATTAGCGGTGGGTTGCTGAGGTTGAAAAGTTATCTTTTTTTTAGTTTCATTCGATGTTGGTTTTTTAATTGTTTTATGTTTTTAATTAATATGTTAGCTGCCTCAGGAACTTGTGAGGTGAAAGTCAGGATATAAACAGAAATAAATAAATAAAACAAATATAGCCATTAGACCAGTGGTTCTCACACTTTTTACACCTGGACCCACTTTTTAGAAGCCCAATGATGCGCCATCGCACGTCACTGCATTTGCCCCGTCCCCGCACGCTCACAAGGACGGTGCTTGCCGGCCACAGCAGGAATCGCCACATTTGGCGGGGGCACGGCCTGTGCGGAGGTGAACGCACACGCACTGACCCCAGCTCAGTTCGAGCTCCGTCGACGATCTCCCGCCCACCCGCCCTCTGATCAGGCTGAGATTAGCTGGTCGCTTTGGGGCCAGGAAGGAATTTTTTGCAACCGGCTTGATTGGCCTTAGCTAGGTTGCTTTTTTGCTGACCCCAGCCTGGTTTTGGGGTCGTAGTGTCTGCCAGGGGTGCCCCTCATCAGTAACTTTGGCAGGTGGCATGCTGAGGGTAGACAGGGATCTTATGGTGTTCACCTGAGACAGGACAGCTGGGGATAGCAACCGCTCATAAGATGCTTAGCTGGTTCGGTGAGATGGTTGTTACCCCTGGTTGGATATATGCTAAGGCTACCCTGGTGAGCTGGTGCGGTCAAGCTGTCTTGCCCTCAGGTTGGCAAGGATGGACTTAGCCCATCTCTAATGGGATTATGTCTGGAGCCAGGTGATATCCCCATGGTCATCCAGACGAATCAGGGGAGGCAGACAGATAGGACCATTTCCCCTAAGATCCAGCATGCTGGGCATATTTTAGGCCCAGCTGCAAGTTGAGTTGTAAGTTACGTTATTTCAATAAAAGTGGCCCATAAGTCCAAGCTCTGGTCTCATGTGCTTATTGGGGGGTACGGGATAATGGCATTCGTGTTGGGACCCACTGGACGTGATGCCATTAACCTGGAAGTGATGTCATAGCCAGAAGTGACATCATCAAACAGGAAGTGCTGTCAGTGTGGTGTAAAATTAGGGCAAAATATGATGTAAAAGCATAGAACTATAAACAAAATTGAAAAAAAATGTCACTTGAAAATTCAAACTCTTAAAACTCACAAAAGGAATATAGCAAGAGTAAGGTCTGCAGTTTCCAAGATAGCTGCTCCCAGCTTTCTGCGACCCACCTGACATCAGGTTGCAATCCACCAAGTGGGTACCGACCCACAGTTTGAATAACACTGCATTAGACTGTTCACAATACCAAAACCCATCCCTGAGAAAACCAAAGAAGCCATTCTAGAATTGTTTAGCCATCAAGCACAGCTCTGAGATTCGTTCATGTGGATGATTTACACAGGAACACAGAAGTGTGAATGCTTTCAACACAAACACCTACAGAGACACTTTTATTAGTAGCATTAACTGATGACATCATTGACAAAAAGGAGGAACAATTCAATATCTTGTCCAGATGATCCTCTGTACTGAGCCAAAGTGAATGCTTCAAACAGAAATTTTAAAAGGCAGATCAGAACTGTAACTATTTTTTAACAGATGAAGCAGATACATGAAATAAGATCTGATTCCTACTTTCTGCCAGGGGCAATGGAAAGTTGGTAAGGCTGAGAACCATTCCCAGGATACACCAGCATATCCCTACATACACTGGGGTGATGACAGCCCTGTTAGCATAGAAGTCTGCTTGCTGACAGATGGATGCTGGTGCAGCACTGGAAAAACGCCATGGCTCAGATGTCACTTAGATGTCAGCAGATCTCCGCAAGCAGGGAGGCCAAAACAAAGAGGAGATTGGGATGTGGCACGGGAGGAACATAGGAGGAATCAACATAGACCACATCCTAACCCCAGTCAACATGCCTCTAACACAAGAAAAATGCTATGCCAATGGCATAGCTGGCATAGGTAAGAGTTACCCCATAAAGTACAATGGGGGAAGAGGGAAAAACAGATGGAAAAGTTGCACCTTGTACCACCCCTGGCCCCACCTACTTTCCTATGACAAATCATAGGATATGATTAGGTATGATCTACAGATTTGATCTACAGACTAGGAGTATACAGTCATTTGGAGCCAATCATTGCACACCAATCTAAGTACTCAAGCCCCTGCCAGGGAGATGGGCAGCCCAATCCCGGGCTGCAATTAGCATCGACGCAACATTGTTGCATCGACGCTATAACGTTAGCTGTTCGGCGCCCCTGCATCGGCGCTAAGGCAACGAGACCGATGCTGCAGGCAGTCATTAGCCCTCAGCCTCACCTACCTCACAGGGTTGTTGTGAGGGCAAAAGGAGGAGAGATGCCATGAGCTCCTTGGAGGAAGGGTGGTATAGAAATGTGGAAAATACACAGACATAAATACCCGCTAGCTAGGATTAAGGTTAAAGGGATTTCAGATTCTCCATACCATAGAGAATCAAGCCAGTGCTTTACCACTGGTACAGATGAATGAAATTATTTCACTCTGCAGTTCTGTGAATCTGCTTGAAGTTCATTCTGATGAAGACACTGCCATGTAATTCCACAATTTTCTGACTCCAACCTATTGCCACTAAGCCCAGTGGAGAAATATGCTTGCTTACTGGTGTGAAAATCTGGCATCGTTTTTCAGCCTTAATATTGGCTTTTCATTATTTTTAGAAGCAGAGCTCTAACCCTGAAAAAAAATGTTTGAATTATAATCATTCGCCTTCTGTTGCTCAAAGTATCAATTAACTGTGAAAAGCTTTTCACCTCAGGCTTGAAAGATTATGAGTTGTGTGTTCTCCCTGTTCCTAACTGAGCTGTGAGGCATGTGAGTGTGGCATGGACTCCCTAACAGTAGGGAACTGTAAGAACATGCTGTTGTTCCCTTCTCTCCCTGGAGTGTGAAGTTCTGTGAGGAGGGTCTCCTAGAATGGGGGCACCCAGAACAGAAAAGAGTAGGAACAAGGAGCAAAGTGGGAGATACTTTAGAACAGATGAAGTATCAGTAGATATCTGGCCTTACAAATACATGAAAAGAAAGTAGGGCAAGGTGTTAGCAAGCATGGTGATGAAAGTATGTCTGAGAGCACAATCCTAACCTGGAGTTAGGCTGGCACAGTTAGGCCAGCAAGTTTGGCCAGCACCGTAAAGAACCACTCTCAGAGTCAGGGAGGATGGCGCACATCTATGTGCTAGTCTCTCTGACTCCAAACATACTTGACAGTGTCCCTTGGGCTGGCCAAACTTTGCTGGCCAAACTCTGCCAGCCTAACTCCAGGTTAGGATTGCACCCTGAGGTACAGTGTTAGCAGTGGACCTATAAAGGTGGATATTTCCATAGGTTTTTCCTAAAGCATCAACCACCACTGATGGCAAATGTTAGGTAGAGGACATGTACAAAGTTGGCAACAGCTGGTATTTCCATGTGTTATTTACAGCCAGGCCGGCGCCAGGGGTGGCAGAGCCCAATGTGGGCATTCCTGTGGGGCCCCCTCCCTCCCTGTGGGCCCCCCCCACTCACCAAGAAAAGGGCTTCTGGTGCTGCATACAGCATCTGGAAATAGTTGGCTGTGACATGATGACATCACTGCCAACTGCTTCCAGGAGACCCCTTTTGGGCTGGGCAAGAGGCACTTTTTTCAAGTGGCGTTCCTCTTATATTTAGCAGGGGGAGAGTAGCAGTCCCTCTTCACCCCAGCGCAGTGTCTTTTCTAGTGGCTGCCGCTGCTGGTGTTCTGCATCTTTTTAGATTGTGAGCCCTTTTGGGACAGGGAGCCATTTAACTTTATTTTTTTGCCTGTGAACCACTTTGTGAACTTTTTGTTGAAAAGCGGTATATAAATACTGTTTGCTTGCTTGCTCAGAGGCAGGGGCAGGTGAGACGGCCCAAGGTAAAGCTGCTCTGCTCACCCTACTGACTTACAGTTCATAAAAATCCCAGCTGTAGCAGCAGACGATATGGGGAACCCTCGAAAAGCAGGGCCCAATGTTATGCCATTGGTCACATTGGCTTAAGGCCAGCCCTGACTTACAGTGGGAGATAGCAACACATTTTAACGATTTATTTGCCTTTTTATAAGTAGGAGAAATAATAGGAAGAGCTATCATCAAGCATTTGAGAATAATCCAGTCTTTTTTCAAGGAATCTTGGCAGAAGGCATAGAGACAATTATTTCCCTGGAATAATTCTGCATTTTTGATCAGATTCTCATCTCAACTTAAAAAAAAAAAAATCAGGGGGGACTCCCTGTTTTCCACTGTCAAAATGCACATTTTTATTTTATGGAACAGGTTCTAATAAAATATGCATTCAAGCTAAATTTCATCTGAATTTATTATGACTAATTTAATGACTGTGGGCACAATCTTAACCGTAAAGCGCGTTTGCAACAGTCTTGGAATCAGTGAGGCAGGCACATGGATGTGGTCCAAACATGCTTTACAGTGCATTTGCAACACTCTGGGTTAGGATTGCGCTCTCAATCTGATATAGCAGGCCAGGGACATAAACAGGAATAATTAGATATGCCTACTAGACTCACAATGCTTATTCTAATAAGCATCAGATGGCTCTGATACAACCAACCATTATAATGTGTGAGTAAAGGTCACAGAAGCTTTCCTTTTATTGACTGTGATAATAAGTTCCATGTCACATTCAAAATACTGAGTTACTGAGAAAAATAATCCCCCATTTTAAGAAAAACACATCTGTCACAAGCAAGCAGCTGGAGAAATCAATAGGCATTTTTTCCCATAGTACTTTGCAAAATCTTGCCACACATGCCCTCTGGGACCAGAAGACTAAGGCAGGAACGGGATGTGTGGCAATCCAAACAAGGGTTTTGCTCTAAGTAAGGGTAGCTGCACAAAACACTGGTGCCATGTAAAGTTTCCCTTCCTCTGCTAGTGGAGGTAGTCTGTGCTCGTACTTCATTGTTGGATGCTCTTGGGCCAAGGGAGTGGGGGGAAGGAGGCCTGAGAAATGCACAATGTGATGATGTTGTGTCACTTAGTTCCTAAGGGCACGATCTTAACCAACTTTCCAGCAGTGACATAGCTGTGTCAATGGGGCACGTGCTGCATTCTGCTGTTGGAGGGGGGCAGCGGTGGCATCCGGGCGGAACGGGCCGGTACGGCGTTCCGCTTGTTCCGCGGACGGGCCCGGGCTGCGCCGCCTCTCCCAAGGACGGACGAGCTGTTCCTGGGCCCTCCCGCCCTCCCGTGTGTCCGAATCGCTCTGAAATGGAGCGATTCCAGGCGCAGGGAGGCTCAGGGAGGCATGGCTGGCCTCCGCCATAGGGGCAGAGGGCTGCCAATCATCCGGGCGTTCCAGTTCCTGGCGCGCCCGGATGACATCACTGGAGGGGGGCAGTCATGGGGGCTGCCCGTGTTCATTCCCTTCCCTCAGAGCTGCATTGCCCTTACTCCCGGACGATGCTGGAAAGGAGGTCAGGAATGCACTCTAAACTGTCAGTGTGTGGTCAAGAGTTCCCATAATACTCATATTCTCCATTGGAAGACAAAGAAAATTCTTAAAACCCACAAAACTAAAGAACTTTCCCAGACGGGGCCCTCTGGCTGGCCTATAGGCCCAAGCAGAAGAAAGGCAAATAGATTCAGAAAGCCCAGCGGACACAAAGACATTGAAGTGGTTTGCGCAACACAAACGTGATGTGTGAGTTTTAGTGTGAGCAAGCACTCTTGACAATGCCAACAACAGCACCTGGCTGTGTTATTTTCTGGAATGTATGTAGAGCCCTATGCACACATTTCTTCTGAACTTCTGGTTTGGGCTTCCTTTGTTTCTTCACAGCAACCATCAGATTCTCTGAAGCCCACCAGATGTAGTAATGGAACTGACTAGCTGGGTGATTGGCTTTAAAGACTCAGCAAACAACGGGGCGGAAAAACACACCAATTTGACTCCATGTCTTTGGAGGTATATTGTGGCACATTGTAGCCAGGCTGTCTCCCAGTTCCTATCAAGCTTACAGCTGGGAGGAAGGGGGGCCTTTCAGCTCCAAGAGGAATCGAGATCCATGTGCGAAGGGATGAGGTGAAATAAAAATCATTGGCAGAGGAAAGGAGGAAGCAGCCGGGCAGATAGTTCAAGCACAGAGGGACTGGACATGGAAAGAAACATAGAAACAGAGTTGGAAAAGACCTAAAAGGTCATCTAGTCCACCCCCCTGCTTGTAGCAGGAAATCCTCCTACAGCATCTACAGCAGGTTCCTGTCAAGCCTCTGCTTGAACCTCGCCAGTAAGGGAGAATCTACCCCCTCTCTCGGCAATCTGTTCCACTGTCGAACTGCCCTTATTGTCAAGAAATTCTTCCTGATGCCCAACCGGAATTTCTTGCAGTTTGTACCCATTGGACCTAGTTCTACTGTCAAAGGCAGATGAGAACAGATTTGAACCCAGAGAAGTTCACAAGACTTTGGCCCAGTTGCTCCAGCAATTGCCAATGTGAGCAGCTATGCAGTCTCCCTGGAGCCTGCTGCTGAAATATGGACTGGGCGCTGTAAAGCATTTGCCTCCAAGCTTTCCCTTCTTCCGTGGCACAACCCGAACCACCTGTCAAACCCAGCAGTGACAGAACTGTGAGTGATGCGTGCAAACCGCAGGGAACAGAGCCTTCCCGGAACATCTCTCTCCTCGCAGCCAAAACTTTTCCCTACCCAGATTTCATGCAGCCACAACATGAATCATCCTGACGGAAACACCTGCCTCCAAGGAAAAGCACCTGCCTCGTGAGGCTGGCCAGCTAGAGCGGGTGCATGTGATCAGCTATGCTGCGCTGGTGTTTGCTGAACTTGATAATTGAAGGAAGTGAGAAAGAAAGAGCTCGTTCTGAAACAAGAGCCACCCACCTGCCACCCGGCCACCCACCTGCCTCATCTGCTGCCTCAGATCCCAGGAGCAGAAAGCAGAAAGCTCTTTCCAGGTGGAACAGAGCATCCTTCCGAAGTATCAGGTCCCTGAGGAGGCATCCCCCGCCATGCCTGCCTGGGGAAGTGAGACGGGGCTGTGCTGCTGCTGCCTTCATCAGCCTTGCCTGTTTGGCATGAAAAGGACACCCCCCCTCTTCTTCTGTGGCATCCTATGATGTGCCTGTGGCACACATTGCTGCCTCTTACCTTCTGAGGCTGGTGCTGCTGGTCCTTCTTCATCTTGGAGTCACGTTGCTATGCACTCCCTCGCTGGGTTTCCTTTCTCTCTCTCTTCCTCCCCCCACTTGCTCAGGAGACAGCCTCAACGGCAGCAGGGAGGATAAGGGAAGCATCCACAGGCAAGCAGATCAAATCCCCTCCTGCTTCTCTTTTTCTGCTCCTCTCTGACTGCTTCTTCTTTGACTGAGTGCTGCTGGCACTGTGAAATGATATATCAACACTATCTGGAGTGAGACAGAATGAGAGGGAGCTGCTGGGGAGGGCTAGGAGCAAAGCTGGCTGGCTGGCTGGCTGGCAGGCACACTGGTTTGCTTGGAGTTGGACTGAATGAGGAGTGGGCAAATACCCGTGTGGCAAGGGATTTCATACCTGGCACATGGGTCCATTAGTCACTAATAGCCAGGATAGCTGGATCGTTTTTTTCATGTTCGGAGACATCATGCCTTGTGTGGGGACAATCAATGGAAGAGGGTAATTGGCTGCATGCTCCGCTGGTGGATTGTTCAAAGATGTGTGGCTCACCACTGTTGGAAATGGGATGCTGGATTCAATGAGCCTTGGTCTGATCTAGCAGGCTGTTTTAGGGTGTCCGTGAAAGGGATTTTTGTCCCAGGCATGATGGGGGAGAGATCAGTTGTTCTTCGAGACTGCAGCAAGCTACAGGCTAAGTAAAACTGAGGAAGAGCTAGAAAGAGAACTGGAAATGTTAGGTAGCACACAGCACCATAGTTCATACAATGAACTGGAAAGCCCAGGAGCATAGCTAAAGAAGTGCAGGGGGATGCAATTGCCCTGGGCAACAAGCTTTGGGGGGGGGGCAACAAGCTGAGCTTGACATTAATGGCCAAAATTGTGAAAACCTTGGTATGTATGAATAGTACCATCATATTATATATCATTGGAAAGGTAATTTAATGCAAAATGCAATGAAACAAACTACAGTATAACATTTTTATCTCTCAAGAGCTATGGCCAAAAAACCAGAGCAAACAAAAATACAACTGTGACATCACTTCCTGTTGCAATGTCACTTCCGGGACAACCTTTTGCCCTCTGCACTGGGCTACAATTACATTAGCTACACCCCTGGGAAAGCCAACACATTTTGTGAATGTGTACACTTGCTCTTCCAAAGATCTGTGTCTTGCATTCACAGAACTATTAATAACTTCAATTATTAGAAAGTTCCAATTCATTTCAGAGCACTTAGCTAAAGCTAAAAGTGTGCAGCATCACAGTAGCCTAGGATACGCTACCACTGCAATTGTCCCCATCTCAACCCAGAAAGGTGTGGCTTCCTTTTATTACTATGCTTATTTTGTTAGCATGGTTGGTTTAAGCAGCATGTTTTAGAAAACTTCTGTTACAAAGATCACGGCCAGACTTGTGGTTACAAAGAAAGAGACACATTTTATTGAAGGAACTGCATAATTGGATGGGCGAATGAGAGGGACAGAGACCCTGTTTCTCTGGCTGAATGGGGGAGGAGGGGGAGAGGGGAGGAGAGTGAGGTGGAAGCCAGTTAGCCTGAGAATAAGAATCTACATACTGAAGAAGATGGGGGGGGGACAAGAAAGCCCTCATGGCCCCTCAGACTAGCCCACTTTTCTCCAACAGAGCATAGGATACAGACCACATTTGGCAGACAATCACAGCACACCAACCCTAGATCTAAAGGCCCTCCCAGGGAGTAGCAGTAGGTGCCCTGGGTCACATGCCAGCCCAGTGATTGGCCCATGCAGTGCTCCCTCTGATAGGTCCAAGTGCTGCAGCCTCCCAGCCAGTAGTTCTTATTTGTAGCGATTCATGGTGTTAAACAGTGGAAGACGGGCTCTTAGACAGTATCCCATTGTGACTAGGCAGTCAGAGAGCAGCTCAGTGGAGTAGCTGGTGTGGGTTCTACATCTGCCTCCGCCTCTTCTTTCTATCCCTCCCATAGGTGTTTCTGGCCAGTCATGCAAAAGGTGAGTGCTTTGCTGGCAGAGCCATTCCTAGAAGGGTGCTGGCTTGCTTGGGGCAACTCAACCCATGCAAGACCCCTCTTATGGCCATATCTTGGTCACAAAAGCATAAGGTACAGGGTGGCCACCCCAGTTGTCCTATCCAGGGGATGGCTCTGCTTGCTGGTTAGTGCAAGTCTTTTGGCTATTCTCTAGCGCAGTGGTTCTCAAACCTTTTAGCACCAGGACCCACTTTTTAGCATGACAATGTGTCCAGGACCCACCAGAATTGATGTCATGGCTGGAACTGCCGTCATTGTGACACCAAAGCCTGCTGTTTTCCTGAGAACGCTGCAATCAGTTGGGCTATTTCTCAGCCATTTTCCAATAGCAAAGTGAATTAGAAAGAAAACAGCCTATTTACAACCTTGACACAAGCAGGACAACCACACACCTCTCCTCCTTTCCAGCATCCTATCTTCCCATATTTTCAAAGACCGCTGCTGTAGGTGCTTTGCGACCCACCTGAAATTGATTCGTGATCCACTGGTGTGTCCCACCAGTTTGGGAACTACTGCTCTAACCCATTTTGCCTGGCTCCTAGGCTGTGTCATTGTGCAGTGAGCGACCAGCACCCTGCTTAGTCTGAATGCTGTTGAGGTTCCTCTTGTGACATTTTCTAGTCCCTTCCCTGGCATTAAAGGCTCCTTCCAGCTGGTGGATGTCCTCGTATGGACCTGAACTCTTGCCATGGAAAGACTCGTGCATTTGTCTCACATGGATGCCCTTTTCCAAGTGAGCTTTTTCTACCTTTGCTGTACACCAGGGATAGACTTTTCAGTACAAGGGTGGAGGGCCGTATTATATATTTTCGTGGCCTGGAAAAAAAATCAGTTTAATAAATGAACAGCTGAAATGTTAATAAAATGAATATGTTTGACTTGGATCTTTTTTTGTAATCACTATGATATGATTCAGAACAAAAGGGAAATATGACATTTACAAAGAAAAAATTCTGTGGTGAAATTGAGAAATGATATATAATGAGTAAAAATGTCAAATAGTTTAAGTTGCTGCAGGCTGGATAAAATGTTGTGGCAGGCCAGATTTGGCCCCCGGGCCATAGTTTGGAGACCCCCCGCTCTGCAAAAGGCATGAGTGGGATGGGGAGACTTGAACACTGAGTGCAAGAGTTCCTAGCTGCTCTTTCCTTCTGCCCCTTTGCCGCTGATACCACTGTGACTCCCGTAGGAGGTGAGGATGCGGTGGCATCCTTGTGCTGTGCTGTCCTGGAGGCATCTCCCCATGGTTCGTGGAGGGGCCTGTTGCTCTGTTGCCCTGGCAGAGTGGTGTGTCTCCCCTACACTCATTAGCCCACATCCTGCCCACCATGGCTGTGCTTCTCTGGCCACAGTGCTGAGGCTGATTGGATGTGACGATTGGCTCTTTGGACATCATACCTGTGATGCACCAGCATCAGCATGTGGATAAAGAGCGGTGTCTTTGTCCCATTGACACAGGGACGTTACTGGGATTGGCGGCACCAGCGCTGCTTTGCCAGGACAGGCTGGTCATTTGCGCTGGCACTTGTGGCACCGGTATCAGTGCACAGTTGGCATAGCCAGGGCAGCCTCAATGACAGATGTTCATTGGTCCCAAATAGAATCCCAAATAGGACTGGGCTTTTATGCCATCAATTAATGCTGGAAAAAATAATCTCCAGGAAGAGCTTCAGTCCGAATTGGTGGCCTAATGCCGCAGCAGGAAAAAATGCAGAGTGACCTCTTGTGCTTGATCAAGCTGTTGCCACTTGTTTCTTGGGGTATAATTGCTGTTGATCAACATGAAACAGGTCCATATTTTGATCCAACTTTACCGCAGTGATGGCCAATTTCAGCTGATGTCATGCTTTTCTTTCTCCTGACCTTTTCTTTCCTGCCTGCCTCTTTCGAACCAGGTCACCCCTTCTTTCATTTTTCCAGCTTCAGCGTGTGCAAGAGATTCACACCCTGCTGTGCCCCAGATTTTTAGGAATGCACACTGGTTGATAGTTCAGAAATTATAAACATATCTTCCCATTCCCAGTTAGCCAGCACTTGAGCTCCTTGCTCCCCCTACTGGCAAAAGTGTGAAAGAGAACAATGATGACATTGTGACACATGGTGATTCCGGCTCTTGTAGTTCATTTTTAGAGAAATGAGACTGTGGAGAGATTAGCAATCACAGTGCAGATTAGCCAGGCTTTATGGGCAACTCCCCACCTTGTTTACTTTACAAAAAAACTATGGCCCTGTCAGCCTATCTGAAACCATCAGCCCCTACTCAGAATCTCCAGAAATCCTTAAAAATGAGTGGATGGGATATAGTAAGAAAGAAATCATCTGCACAAATTCACAAGCTTTTATTTATTTAGCTAACTAGCAAGCATCTGTGACTGTGGGGAGCAAGTACATGAGATGAGAAAGCTGAGCTCAAGGATCCAATGTTCAACTTCATTGGATTAGCTGCAGCGGTGTTATGCTGCCGGAACGCTGGGCGGGACATCCAGGTGATCGACAGCCCACCCATCGCATTCCGCAGCGTTACACCGTTTGTGTAACCAATTACGCCGCTTGCGTACGTTACGCAAACGGAGTAACGCTGAGGAATGCAACGGGCGGGCTGTCGATCACCCGGATATCCAGCGCAGCGTTCCGGCAGCATAACACCGCTTATTAGCTGGCACTGAATCCAACAAGGGCAGCCCATTTCTATGGTTGGGTCACTGTTGCGAGGTACCAAAGTGGCCCCCGCTCTATCCCACGGGGCCAGAGCAGCCACCAGAGCCTCCTTGGAGGAAGAGAACATCAGTTCCTTGTGTCAAGCTCCAATGGTGGCAATGGGTCTCCTTGGATCCAGGCCTGCTATTCAGTGGGTGCAGAACTGAGGAGGTGCAGGTTGGCTGGAGCAGTCGAGAGGGGGTGTTGGAGTCAGCGGCAGCCTCTTCTTCCATCCCTGCCCCAGGCCTGATCCTCCCTCCAGCCCTCCCTCCCTCTCTGCCCAGTTCAGCTCCTTCCGCACCTTCCCCCCAAAAGCCTCCCCTCTGCTCGGTGGAGATACTCACCACTCGGCAGACCCAGCACTTCCCAGCACTGAGACCCAGTGCCGACTGGAGCTGTCCTCCACCAGTGCTGCACATATGCCACCGCCAGGAAAGTATCTTATGACACTTTTGCAGCACTCAGCACCGGTGGTGCAATTGTACCGCCAACACTTGGCACCACAGGATTGGGCCCTTAATGAAATTAAGAGCTCCCTTGGTCTGTTGATGCAAAACAAAACATTCAGAATGAATGCAGCACATTAATGCTGTGGTCTCACAATCATTGCTTGTTTCATCTGTAATGTTGGATTCTGAGTTCGATCAGTGAGTTGATTGCTGACTTTGGGGTTTTTGGTAAGGAGAAACCAGAGGGAAGGGACGAGTGAGAATACTCGGAGCACACAGAATGAGGATGAGAACTAGATGCCAGAAAGATCAGAATTGAGTCATGCCCCTATTACCCTGATACCTTCTTGTGCAGAAGTCAACCCTTGTTCATAAAGCTTATGTTTTCTATGCCTGTTTTCCCAAATTCAAGCCTAGCATGGCTGGCCTTTTTTTTTTTGTAAAGGTTGGGAGAGAGATTGCTCTCATATCCAGGGGCATTGCTGTGACTCAGTGATTATCATAGCTGGCTACATAGGCCACTTTTTGACTCAGCAGAAGGCAAATCCACCTCCTGGTCTGTACATTTTAAAAATATTGCAGCAAGCTTGAGGACTAGAAAGCTGAAGCCCAAATCCTCAGATGCATACAGAATGACACTTGCATGGAATTGCAAAATAGATGAACCCAAAAGAGGCGCAGTGATTTAGACCTTCCTTCAGGTCCAGTGCAGAACCACTGAGCTGATAACTGACTTGGAGATATGCTCTGAGCTGAGATTACGAGACCATCAGAAATTAGTGCCAGGGAAGGGCAGGCAAAACCAAATTGCAGCCTTGCTCGTATGCATTGAAACTCAGTGTTGGTCCAAGACAAACCTGAATTTCTCAACTAGGTCTGCGCAAGGTCACGAGTGTGGGGGAAATGACATTGGGCCAGAGCACCTGCTTCCATTTCATAACCTGGAACAAGATGTTTGGAGAGGGGGGTTAGAGACTGAGAGCACCTTTATTGCTGCTTCTCATCATCATCACCTGCTCCCTGTGTGCACAGACCTTGCGGGAACCATGCAGCTCCATGGACTTTTACCCTGTTGTGCAAACAGGCAGAAGCCTGATAGCGTTTCAGTTGGAATGTCATCCGCTCAATATATATGACGGGAGCTGCCACAGAGCCCACAAATGCCTGTTCTTTTTCTGTTAGTGGTCATTGCCATGCAAGTCTTCCCTTTCCTGGCTTTTCAGTACACGCTTCTTCTAACTCCTGCTTGATTGCTGCACCTCAGTGTATGCATTGCCTCCCTGATATGTCCCAGCTCATAATACCATGACAGTCCTTTCTGTGATGCCTGGGTTGGGTACGTGTTGATAAAACACGAGCTTACCTAGCTCCACAGGGAGGCATTGAGCTAGCAAGAAGTGAGCAAAATGATATGACAAGACCTTTTCAGCTACAGCCACCAGGCTTTGTAATGGCCTCCCCCTGGAGGCCTGCCAGCTCTCATCGAAGCTAATCTTGGAGATCTTTCTTCTAACACCATGTTGAAAATTGCTAGAGGCCCTGTTAAAATCTCCGGGATTCCTTTTAGTAGGCACCTGGAGATTGATGTTGATTCCTAGGGACTCCAGGCCCATCCTGAAGTGACCTTTCACCTGCTGGCAAAGTCTTTTGCCAGCTTAGGCAGGTGTTTTGGATAAATTAACGTTCCCATCTAAGTTTGCTTTTTCTGCTTCTCTATTGGTTATTGGTAGGGGTGTGGTTTTTGGGTGATACTTTCCCCAACATTTCTTGATTAAAACAGCAAATTGCGGTGTAGTGTGTTTTTATTCTACAATCTCATTCCAAGTTCTCATTTTTATTAATTTTAGGTGCTTTAAAAGTGTACTAGGTAGATGATACAGACAATATAGTGTCAGAAGATGCAGCCACAGTATTATTTCTAAGTGGAAAAGTAGTCTATTTTAATTTCTGGAAAATATCTTTGAACACCAAAATGCAGTGTTTTGTATTTTTATTCAGATATTTTAATTACCAAAAGGCGGTGTTTAACCTCCAAAAACCGGTTTTCAACAAAAAAGAAAACCAAACACCCCTCATTATAGGATTTGGTGGTTATTGTCTTGGATTGTTCTTTTTGTTTATTTGGATATATTTTTGAATTCTTCCGAGGCATGCTTAAACCAGAAGTTCCCCATCATTACCAAAAAGCAACGACCACAGAGAGAGAGCTTGGTTTTCTTTTTACTACCAAGAATCTCACCCAAAATGTTGTTGTTTTTAAAGCAGCTATTTGCAAAGGGTTGTTTGAGGACTGATAGAAGTTTATATGGGCTGCCTCAGTTGCAGATCTAGGGGGGGCTAGGGGGGCACAAGCCCTGGGCGCCATCTTGGGGCACACCAGTGGCATGGCACAACCCCCCACAACATTGCATGGGGGCCCCAGGTCTACCCATTGGGAACAGCCACGGATAGACCTAGGCTACAGGGAGACCAGGTCTACCCATTAGAAACTATTGGGACTACAGGAAACCCAGGTCTACCCATTAGAAACAACTGTGGGTAGACCTGGGCTCCGTGAAGCCCAGGTCTACCCATTGGGACCAGCCGTGGGTAGACCAGCTCTCCGCAGGTCAGGAAAGCTTCCGGAGCCCAGACCTTCCCGCACCCATTCATAGCATCTTTAAAGTGCCAAGGCATCTTTAATCTTCATAACTTTTGAGGTTACGGTGAGCTCAGCCTTAGTTTTTTTTGTAGTTGGTTCTTTACGTTTGCTGATTTCAGTTTGAAATCCCTGTGTCTCCACTTTCAAAAATCTGAGTCAGTGTCTGAAAAAGCCACATGTGAGCAGAGACCATCATGCAATGCTTCCAATTTGCCTATATAACGGGGGTGGGGGTGGGTGGGCACATGCTAATCTCCCATTTCAAACTAAAATCAGCAAACGTAAAGGACCAACTACAAAAAAAAACTAAGGCTGAGCTCACCATAACCTTAAAAGTTATGAAGATTAAAGATGACTTGGCACTTTAAAGATGCTATGAATGGGTGGGGGAAGGTCTGGGCTCCGGAAGCCTTCCCAACCTGGGCTCCGCAGGGCCCAGGTCTACCCGCCATCGTTTCTAATGGGTAGACCTGGGCTCCCTGTAGCCCAGGTCTACCCGTGGCAGGTCCCAATGGGTAGACCTGGGCTACAGGGAGCCTAGGTCTACCCACGGCTGCTTCCAATGGGTAGACCAGGGCTCCCCGGCTGCTTCCGATGGGTAGACCTGGGCTCCTGTGGGAGGTAGTGGTTCTTGGGGTGGGGTGGCATGATGTCACGTGCCCCATGGGGGTGCACTTCCATTGGGTGCCATGGGCGCCATTTTGACTAGGTCTGCCACTGGGCTGCCCTTTCAGCAGCACTGCTTCTGCCAGGGAGTCACTTCGCAGCTCAGCAGCTGAGAGATGCTGAGCAGCTGATGGCAGTGCTTGAAAAGCTCAATTATCACATGAGCTGCCCTTTCAGCAGTGCCACTGCTACCGAGGCCTCACAGCCCAATTCTATCAAAATCTCCACCCCCCATGCAACTTTGCAACCAAACTGCATGTTGCATCTTGTGAGCGAAGGAATGCACTTCTTGAATGCAGGTAAAGGATCATAAGAAGAGCACCACTGGATCAGGCCAAGGGCCCATCTAGTCCAGCTTCCTGTATCTCACAGTAGCCCACCAGATGCCTCAGGGAACACACAAGACAACTAGATATGTGCATCTTGTTGCCACACCCCTGCACCCGGCACTCCAAGGTAGCCTACCTCTAAAATAAGGAGGTTGCACTAACCGTCATGGCTTATAGCTATAATATAGGGAACATATTATAAGGAACAACTGCCCCAATGGGTCTACTCAGAACTGCACCTGTGATTGCTGGCATAAGTCCAAATGAACCCAAGTTGGTGAATCATGGCTGGGAAAAGAGATAGGATACTGGTGGACCTGCTGTCACCAACAGCTGCTCCTTCCTGCCCTCAACGTGCCCCCACCCCTGCCAGGTTCCTATCTGGTTCTTCCACCTCCCATTCCACCCTATGCCTGCCTCCCCCCACACTGGGACTCGTGCAGTTGCCACACTTACCCAGCTACCACTGCTCACTGTTTGTGGAGGTGGACAGGCTGCATTTTATAGCATGTTGTATTTAGAGACTGCAGTAAAGTGCACAGTGCTTCAGGAACACACATTCCAGTGGCACAACTGCCGGACAAGATTGGGCTGCTAGTGAAATATGAGCTCCATATTATCTTTCCGGTTGCCCTTGAGAAAAACAAGAGCATTGACATGTGCCCTTAGGCAAATTTCTCAGTGTCCCCCCTGCTGTTCCTGATGCTTCTTGGTAAGATCCTTTGAAAAGTTTCAAAGGCAGCACCTGAGCACTTCTGCTGATGATGTTCCTGTTCCTGCTGTAGATGAGGTCCTGCCACTTCTTTCACTCAACTCTCCTCAACTAGACGCCTGTCTGTGCTCAGACAAAGGGGTAATTTATCCCAAAGTTGTCTCTTTAGAAGAAACTAGTGCATGCTAACTACTGTACATGGACACTTTAGGAAAAAACTGAGTTATTCTAGTATGATTAATCTATCCCCTTATTATTCATTTCCATCTTTCAGAATCTAAGGTTTAAGAGGACCCTCAGAGTAAAGATGAATTATTTAACCTATCAGTGGTGATGAAAATTTCTGTCAGGATTTTATTAGCTCCTTCTTGGAGCTGAGTTGGGTTCCAGTTTCACACTGCAATGAGTCTCACAAGTTCATTGCATATTGTGCCAAAAATAATCTTCCTTTGCTTATTTTAAACCTACTTTCGGTTTATTTCATCAGATGCTACATTTGGAAAAGAAACGCGGTTCCCCTGGATCATAGATGCCTTTCGCAAATGCTGAAGAAACATCTTTGCAGAGACCTTGCATCTTCAAGCTAGTTCACTTTACTTCATAGAGTGGTACGGGAAGCTCCTAGGACTAATGTACCCTTAGAACTGAGGGCAGTTGAGGAAAGTAGGAGCAGGGAGGGTTTGTTTCCAAACCACGGGCCAAAGACCAAGGCCAGCTAACCATAAACTATTAGTTGTTCTGGGCCTCTAATCTTGGTTTATGGCTGTCCACGGCTGACAAGCCTCCCCATCCAAGAACAACAAACAGAAAGAAGGTGTAAGATAGCAAATGGGACAGCTGGCACTGGTGTCTAGGGAAACACCAAGTAATTTTCCTTAAGAACTGTGGGTCTTGCTCACTCTCATGTTTTCTGTATTGCCTTGCACAATTGCTCTCATATTCATTTTGCCTTTGCCTTCTGCACATTAGAACAAGCTCGCATGTTGTGCTTCTCGTAGATGGCTACATGGAGTTGGGTTGTCACCTGAGGGAGAGCAGAAGAGTGGAAGTCAAGGCAGAGTGGCTATGAAGCATTCAGAGTTCATTTTTTATTACTCAGAGCGCAGTCCTAACCTGGATTAGGCAAAGTTTGGCTGGCACAAGGGCCTCCATAAGGCGCATTTGGACCACCCTCAGAGTCAGGGAGGATGGTGAACGTCTGGATGCTGGCCTCTCTGACTATGAGTGGTCCAAACATACTTAATGGTGTCTCTTGTGCTGGCCAAGTTTTGCTGGCCTAACTGTTCTGGCCTAACTCCACATTGGGATTGCACTCTCGGTCACATAATAGGAAAATCTAACCTGGTGCACACCTTCAGTGGGAGGATGGATGGATGGATAGAATTTTATTGGCCATACATGGAATTTCACCATACATGGACTTTTATTCCAGCCCAAGAGCTCTCTCATATACCTTAAACTAATAAGTAATAATACAACAAAATATACCATCACAATAGCAAGACCCCACTAACTCTAAATTTATTCAAATCAGATCATCAAAATACACTCAATACCTCATATAATATGAGCATGCTTGTAATATTTTTAAAAGCTCAATCCTAACCTGGAGTTAGGCCAGCACAGTTTGGATGGCACAAGGGACACTGTAAGTATGTTTTGGCCACTCTTGAGTCAGAGAGACCAGCACACAGACGTGCACCATCCTCCCTGACTCAGAGAGTGGTCCAAATGCGCTTTATGGTGGCCCTTGTGCTGGCCAAACTTTGCTGGCCAAACTGTTCTAGCCTAAGTACAGGTTAGGATTGCACCCTAAGACTCCCAAGATGGAGAGAGCAACTACTTTCAGAAGGGGCAGGGTAGAGGAGGTAGTTAACACACAGCCAGGTTCGTTATTTTACAATGTTTCAGGGATGAGAATAGCTGTACAGAGCTGCCTTACAGCAAGTCAGACCACTGGGCCATCTAGCTCAGCACTGTTAACTCTTGTAGGTTTCAAATGGGTCTTTCCCAGCCTTACCTGAAAATAACAGGGTCCTTCTGCCACTATGCCTTCTGAAGTTCCTTTTCACACAGCTGCTGTTCACCCAGTCTTGCCTTCTGTTTCATCCGGTTACCTTAGACGGAGGGCACAATCCGAAACTGAGTTAGGCCAGCATAAACTAAGCCAGCAAAATCTGGCCAGCACAAGGGACACCATAAAGTATGTTTGGACCACTGTAGGAGTCAGAGAGGCCAGCACACAGACATAAGCCATCCTCTCTGACTCTGATAGTAGTCCAAAAATGTTTTATGGTGGCCCTTGTGCTGGCCAAACTTTGCTGGCTTAGCTCATGCCAGACTAACTCTAGTTTAGGATTGTGCTCTGAGAGACTGAGGGGATGGAAAGCTCAATCTTGACCCTGTAATGACCTAAAGGGACCTCCTTTGACCACAAGGTCAAAGACCACAAGATTGCAGTGGTGCTATCAAACATGCCACACCAATATTCAACAGTTTGAGATTTTAAGACAGTTGCACTAGCATAGTGTCATGAAAGAACATGCGAGTCAGGTGTAGTAAGCTGGGGGCTATCATAACTCCATCGTGGCTGAGAAGGCAACTGGGGCACATCAACCCTCTAACCCAGCATTTCTCAAACTGTGGATTGCAATGGGTAAAGGACTCATGCCCTGGTCCACTACGCAATGCTTCTTCTTGCACGGCAAGACCTTCTTCAGAGGCCTCAGAGGCCTCTTCCGGATTGTGCTGGGCTGGTGATCTATCGGCCTCCATGGGCCTCAGAACGGCCCACAGAAGTGACCAAAATCAACTTCCAGTTTCTGGGTGCAACTTCCAGTTTGAGCAGAAGTTGCTTCTGTTAGCTTCTGATGATGGTGGAGGCTAATAAAGTACGTCACCAGCTCAGCACAACCAGAAGAGGCTTCCAGGGACTCCCAAGAAGGCCTTATGGCACAAGAAACCACATCCCTTCGTGACCCACAGTTGAGGACAGGGTGGGTCGCGGCCCTGAAAAGTTTGGGAATCACTACCCTAACCCCATCATTGAACTAACCAGTTATTATTACTAAGACACCACATTATGCCTTAGCAAAGCACAATGTCCTAAAATTGGAAGGAGATGTGCTGGAGGGAGGAATGTTGATTGCCAATTCAAAAACCAGACCATGAGAAAACTCTACACATGTAGAGGCTTCAATAGGGCTGCCTCTGAGATATGAAGGTGGCAGCAGGTTTGAATTGTACCCCTAGCTGTTAAAAACTCATGCATGTGCCAGGCAAAGCAATTCCATTGTACAACTATAGATCCCAGTTACAAATCACAACAGTTAATCTCCAAATCAAACATTTCCGTAGGTCCGCTACAGCCAAATTCTAACATAAAATTTACCACATTGAAGGAAAGGATGGAAGAACAACAAAAAATATCTAAAACATAATTTTTATTTTTAAAGACGCTTTAAAATCTTTTCTATACAAAAACTCATATCCTGAGTTGTGATAATGAAGAAATATAAACATCAGTGTTTTTGCCACTAAGTACTACCGATATCTTAGTTATCTTATTATAGGGAGGGGAAAAACTATTAGTTAAAAGCCAAATATACAGCAGAGGTGGGGCGAATATTGAGAGAGGTGAGAGAATATTGGTTTGACCCAATCAGCTGTCCAAGGTCTTCATCAGAGAGATAACAGCTTCATCTCCATCTCCTCCAAGCTTCCCTCTTTGCCTTCTAGATTAGAAGATGGCATCAAGATGCAGTTTCGAGAGTACAGGCAGGCCTCGGAATCCACTGGGCTTCCCTTCTGGACCCCACCGTGGATATCTGAAACTACAGACACTGGGGACGCCTTTTTAAAGATAGAGGAACATCAGTGGTTTTGCTGCAATAAGGTAAAAAAAAAAGATTTGTTTAATGTTCCTCTATTTTTTTTAATATGTGTCCCAGTATCCATGGTATCCGTGGATAACTGAAACCGTGGATACCGAATCTGTGGATACTGAGGCATGCCTGTACTCACATTCACAGGAGAGAGATAAGGAAAACATTCATGAAGCTTTGCAGCAAGCCAAGGGAGGCCAGAGCGGCAAAAATAAATGGGCATAAACAAATATACAAAAATAAACAAAAAATAAACAAATAAACATGTTGTGGGTAAGGGGGCCCAATTTCCCTGCTGCAAGAACATGATTTGTGCAGAATCAACAAGGGCACACATGCTCTAGTGTCCCTTCTCACTTCTTCCCATTCACTGGTAGCTCCTCCACTACTTCAGAACTCACTTTGTTCCTATCAGGCAAATGTGCACAGGACTGCAGACTTAGTCTCTCTCCTTCATTCTCCAGTTTCTCACACAGTCAGCTATAGAAAGCCTGTTGCTTCCTAAAGAACATTTTGTTATTGCTGTTCAGTCGCTGTCGTGTCCGACTCTTCGCGATCCCATGGACCACAGCACGCCAGGCCTCCCTGTCCTCCACTAGCTTCTAGAGTTCGCCCAATTTCATGTTCATCGCTTCGGTGACACTGTCTAACCATCTCATCCTCTGCCGCCCCCTTCTCCTTTTGCCTTCCATCTTTCCCAGCATGAGGGTTTTTTCTAAAGAGTCCTCTCTTCTCATGAGGTGGCCAAAGTATTTGAGCTTCAGCTTCAGGATTTGTCCTTCCAGAGAGCAATCAGGCTTGACTTCCTGTAGGATTGACCAATTGGATTTCCTTGCAGTCCAGGGGGCTCTCAAGAGTCTTCTCCAACACCATAATTCAAAAGCATCTATTCTTCAGTGCTCCGCCTTCCTTATGGTCCAGCTCTCACAAACATACATGACTACTGGGAAAACCATAGCTTAAAGAACATTTTACACTAATTTAATTCAGTTGCCTATACTGCAGTGTTTCTCACACTGTGGAGTGGGACATTCAGGAATTTCAGGTGGGTTGTAGAGCACCTAACACAGCCATCATTGAAAATATAGATAGATGGGTTACTGGAAAGGAGAGGGCTCTATGGCTATTTTGCTTATATCAAGGTTGTAAATACGCTTTTTTCTCTTTCTGATTCACTTTGCTATTGGAAAATGGCTGAGAAATAACCCAACTTATTGCTATATTCTCAGAAAAGCAGCAGAAGTGTCACAATGATGGCACTTCTGGTCATGATAGTACTTCTGGTGGATCCTAGACAGATTGTCCCAGACAGAAGGGGGTCCCAGTGCTAAAAGGTTTAAGAACCACTGCTATACTGAGCAGGGGACCAGGCTAGATGATCTCTGAAACATTTTCCAAGTCTAACATCCTATGATTCTATCTTTCCTGTAGTCCTTTGTTTAAAGGGCATTAAGAGGGATTTGACACTGGGACTGCACAAGATTCCCATTGCTGACTGGAATGTTGGCAGTTCAAGACCGTGCGACAGAGTGAGCTCCCGTCACTTGTCCCAGCTCCTGCCAACCTAGCAGTTTGAAAGCATGTAAAAATGCAAGTAGATAAATAGGTACCACTTCAGTGGGAAGGTAACGGCATTCCGTGTGCCTCAGCGTAGAGTCATGCTGGCCACATGACCACAGAAGCTTATCCTAGGACAAACGCCAGCTCTTCAGCTTAGAAACAGAGATGAGCACCGCCCCCTACAGTCGGTCATGACTAGACCATTCAGTTGTGGGGGAAAGGTAACTTTTATGCACAAGATTCACCTGCTTGATACATGAAGTGAAAGTAATTGCTGACCATGCCTAAGGTTTCTACTTCTACAGGAGGAAGACTAATTGTCAATGCTTCTTCAAACATAGCAGAGCTCTTCAGCAGATGGATCAGGACCCATAAGTGGGTCATGACCTGATCTCAGGTGGATTTCACCATTTTATTTGGAGTGCACAAGAGCCAGGCCTGGGGATCCTAGATGAAGTCAATCCAGTGGTATCATTCAAATGATTTAGGAACAGGAACTCACTTTTGATTGGCACTTGTCGGGAACCCGGAACCAGCCACGGAGCCCGTTAGGATCTGGAACGCCCGTTCTGGTCCGTTCCCCCTGAATGACATCACTGCCTTCGGCCCCCGTAGGAATCCGGAGTCGCTCCTTTTAACCCTCTGTGCCGGCCAACCAAGAAGAAAAGCTCTTTGCAGAGGAATTGGGAGGGGGGAGGAGGGAGTGAAGCGGGCGGAGTCAGCCCTAATTTTAACTAGTGGAACTGAGTTCCCCCGCGTTCCCCCTGCATGACATCACTGAGTCAATCCCACTGGAGACTTTGGCTTTGCAGTGCTTGTTTTGGCCAAGCCCACCAACCTTCAACCCCCCCCAGCCACCCACTCTCCCCTGCCCATTCCCTCTGCCTCTCCCTCCATCTTTCAAAACTGAATGCCTACTGTGGGCATGCCACTGACTGCCCCACCTCTCCTTCCAATGGGTGTAGAAGGAAAGAAGGAATGACATATTGGCAGTGCACAAAGCCAAGCAAGGGAACAAGAGGAAAAGGAGGAGGAAGAGAGTCTGCAACAGCCTGGCCATTCACTTGCTAGGTCTTGAAGGTGGGTTACATGCTGCAGGCTGGCTTGAGGTTGGTACCAGTTCTTGACAAGTTGAAAACCACTGGCAAATGGTCTGACAAGAGTAGGTAAGCTCATGAGTAGGTATGTACAGGCTTAGAAAAAGAGGCAAAAATAAATAAATCTCCTTGTTGGACATAATATGGGGAACCAAGATAAATATGAGCCTGCAAGTTGCTGGTCTGTAGTGCTGCATTCTGTTGTCTCACCTACCAGGAACAGAACCGTAAGTCTACCGCTAGAGCTTATTAAAACAAACTTCTCTATGCCTCTGAACTAGCATACTGAATTATTAAAATACACACAAAAGAAAGAGACAATCTCAGCAATAGTGTTTCATCCTTGATATACTGACTGCCCAATCCTATTCCCCTGCCACATTGGCGGGGAAAGATGCATTGCATGCTATGGTGGGGGCCATCAGACAGCCTGAAGGAAGTATTTACTTACCTTGTGGTAGGCTGCTCAATCACCTATGTCTCCCCTTAGACCTATGCCAGCCATTTTGCTGATATAAATGTGAGGAGAGCCAGGGGTGTCAGAATCAGGGCACAGCAGCCAGATCCTCCCCTGATGCACCCCTAGTTCCTTCTCCCACATGCCCTGTTGCTCCCCCTCCCTGCCCATGACTCTCTCTGCCCCTCCAGGAGCTGCTGCCAAGTATGCCATGTCTCTTGCTGTCTGCAGCAGCAGCAGCCTGGTTTTCATGCACTCTGCACTGCCCAGACCTCAATATCAGAGATCTTGCTGTGCATTAGCCACCTACCAACTTTCTTTACCTGATTGCTTCTGTTGCCTGATTCAAGCCTTCCTGCCTCTTTGTGTATGCCTGCTATTCTCAGCTATTTTGTCCACCACCTTGTTACTTGGCTCTGCTTGACGGACTTTCTGAATGACTTTAGCTTTTAATGCTGAAGAGCTAAACTGGATTGCAGGTTTGGCATCAGCCTACCAATATTTGCTATGTGCCTGGATGAACGTCTGTCATGGCGTGGACCTCTGACGATTGACCTGACATGTTTATTTCGGGCTCCTCTATCAAGGCTTGAGTGCTGGTTGTTCAGATACTGGCAAATGATTCTGAAACACTTCCTAGTTCGCTGCTTTTTTTTTCCTTCAAGCATTCATGCCTGCATTCCCCCCCTTTTAAATATTTTCAGAAAGCAACACATCCTTCCTTACAGTAAAGTAATAATAACTAAGCTACTCCTTCTATACTTAGGAATGAGTTCATGAAACCTATCCAACAGTATTGTACAAAATACCCACTGGGTGCATAGGAAGTGGCTTCATTAGTTCACTGTGTTTGTCTCTGAAGTTTGCCAGCTAGTTTGATTCTCCCGGTTAATCCACATGTTTCTGCATAAGTGTAGTTGTAGATCAGATAGTAGGGCCAGACTTAAGGCATGAATTCTTCCTTGATAGTCATTGGTGATGAGGACACCAGGTTGGTGGTGCTGCTGCAGATGCCTCCAATTGGACCAGGGGTGACAACGGCAGGTGGGGTGGGCGTGGTTGTACTGGTGGGCTGCGTATGCTGTTGCATTTTCTTCTTGTTCACCTTCCTCTCCTTGGCTCTTCGATTCTGGAACCAGATTTTTACCTGTAAAGACAACATATAGAAAGTGGTAGAGATCAAGCAAACAAAAAGGAGGGAAACTTTATTATTAACTTTAATGATAATAACCTTATATTATTAATATAATAATCTTAATATTATAAGATTAATAATAACAATCCCAATAATAATCTTAATATTATAAAAATAAAATTATTTAATAATAATATTAATAATAATAATCAGTCAATCAACAGGTACTTATATACTGCTTTTCAACACGAAGTTCACAAAGCGGTTTACAGGCAAATAGTAATCATTTGCCTGTAAACCGCTTTGTGAACTTTATGTTGAAAAGCAGTATATAAGTACCTGTTGGTTGGTTGGTTGGTTGGTTGGTTGGTTGGTTGGTTGGTTGGTTGGTTGGTAGGAAAACAGAGAGCAGGGGGCAAAGGCAAGTGGGAGAAGGAAGAATCAGAACATGGCAAGATCCAGGAGAAACAAGAGTCAGAACAAAGATGGAAGTGATACAGTAATTGTAAGAACTTACTAAGATGGTTCCTTTTTCTCCTGATACCCACTTTTTCTTTCAACTACCTTTTCAAGCTCAATTATTTCCTACACATACTTTTGCCATGTCAAATTACTTTTCCATATAAGACCTTAGAAGAAGACCATATAAGATCAAGATCTACCAGAAATCCAACCAACCCATCCACTTTGTTCCTGGAGCAAGGCACATAAATAATCAGGCTTGAAGCACGTTAACAGCCTGATCTTACGCATGTTTACATAAATTCCCCCTGCATTCTGTGGGCCTTCCTGCTAAATAAGGGCCAATCCTAAGTGGCATACCACGTGTTGTACACTCATACTGACTGTGTCCCTGTCGTGCAAGCTGCCTTAGAGCACAATCCTAACCTGGAGTTAGACCGGCACAGTTAAGCCAGCAAAGTTTGGCCAGCACAAAGGACACCATAAAGTATGTTTGGACCACTCTCAGAGTCAGTGAGGCCAGCACAGAGACGTGCACCATCCTCCCTGACTCAGAGAGTGGTCCAAACGTGCTTTACAGTGGCCCTTGTGCTGGCCTAACTGTGCTGGCCTAATGCCAGGTTAGGATTGCGCCCTTAAAGTGCTTCTGTAAATCCCCTTAAAGTGGACTGGAAATGCATATAAGCAAGCACACCTTTCATTTTATGCTGACACCTCTGCCTGAGTTCCCCCTGTAATATTATTTTCAGATATATGATGGCTTGTGATCATGCTCAGGCACTGCAGCACCAACCTGTCGCTCAGTGAGTCCTAACGTTGCAGCCAGCTCTGCTTTCCGTCGGATGGTGATGTAGCGGCTGTAGTGAAACTCCTTCTCCAGTTCCAAGCGCTGATGGTCTGTATACACAACACGGTACTTGTCTTTTGTTCTTGTCTTGCCTAATAATGGGCAAACAGAAATATACAGAAGAGTGGATGTGAAATATCTGGGACAGGTAGTGCAATGTATCACTATGGAAGGGTAGTGGGTCAAGGCAGCAGAGTGGTTGCTGGCAGGTGGTTTCGGAAGCACTGCTGATATCCTATCGCCCTTCCTGGCATGAATCCCCTGACCCAAGTCCACTCAGACTTGCACCAAAGTAGATCCATCAGGACAGTAGAGGCTTGCCCTGGGGCAGAGGAATAAATGTTCCTTTGCCTCAAAAAGGACTCCAGGACTCAAAACTCCCTTCTGGGGTACAGTGAGTGGGAGCACAATCCTAAACTGGAGTTAGGTTGGCACAGTTAGGCCAGCAAAGTTTGGCCAGCACAAGGGCCACTGTAAAGTATGTTTGGACCACTCGGAGTCAGAGAGGCCAGCACACAGATGTGTGCCATCCTTCCTGACTCCGAGAGTGGTCCAAACACACCTTACAGTGGCCCTTGTGTCGGCCAAACTTTGCTGGCCTAACTGTGCCAGCCTAACTCCAGGTTAGGATTGCACTCTGACTGAGCTCCCTGTTGGCATTGCTGCATCAGCACAAGGGGAGTTAGATTGAACTGGGCTACTCTGTTTATCATTGGCATTAGGACGAATGTTATTTCCAAGATGCTTACAGAACCTACAGCTGCAAGAATCCTCCTGCTCTGGAGATTCTAAGGTTCTAGCTTACCAGATCTGTTTACTAGAAGAGAACTCAGACAACTGGAATCTGTGTTTTTTTCAGAGGTACATTTCTAGAATATTGTGAGATGCAAGGCCTGGCGTGCTGTGGTCCATGGGGTCGCGAAGAGTCGGACACAACTTAGCGACTGAACAACAACAAAAAATGGTTTAATAAAAGTCCATAGGGCTAGGTGGGGTTTACTCCGGGGTAAGGGGAAAATATCCCCTTACCCCAAGGTGAGCTCCAGCTGCCTCCCAGCCTGCATAGGATGTAGCGCAGGCCAGCCTGCCTGCCTGCTCCAATGCAGGTTAGGACTGGGATGTAAGGATCCAGCTCCTCTCTGATACAAACCTCAAAAGGCAGAGGAACACAGCTTGTATCTTTTTAACAAAAAAGATATGTGAAACAAGTATTTTAACTTTTATAAATCAAATGTATTTTTTGTGTATTTTTTTTTCTCAAAATAAAAAGATTCAGCCCCAAGGATATGGAACATATTAATAAAAGAAAACTCAAAACAAATTTATATTTTATTTGATCATTTAGGTCTTATTTGTGGGTAATTTTACTTTGGCCTAAGTTGCTTTTCTTGAGCTAGCTACATCATGGTCATTAATATTGGCCATTAATTCATCAAAGTGTTTCTACTGTACATTCTAGGCTTTACTACAAAGCCCTAGAAGATCAACTAGACCCTTTCCAATGACTTAATTGAGCAAGACCTTCATTTATTTGAGGGCAAAGACACAAATTCTGGGTTTATGTCCATTTAATGTGGTATCTCAGAAGGGAACAAAAATATCTTTGAAATACATAGCAAAGAAAACATCATATGTATAAAGGTTTACTGTACTGATGACTCTTAGGCAATACTGTAATGTGTTTACGTATAATATGAACACGATGCCATACCAGAACTAAAATGATGTTTCAAAAACAAGAATAAAGCAACTATTGGAAAATGTGACCAAAGCAAAGCTTCAACTGCACATTTGGAAAGTAATTTAAACAAGATGTGCTAGAGGTATGTTAGAACATAATTCAACCATGCAGAAACTGATCAGTTTGACTGGACTTCTTCAGATTTCGTGGGGAGGGTGCCCCATGTGAAGAAAAGTGTTCCATGTGTAAAAACAAGCCTAAAATCATCCCAGAGATAAGCTTGTACCTCTCTAAGACAGGAGATCTAGCTGTCTTACAAAACAAACGAACAAAAACCATGTAATGAATGCAAAAAAGCTTCAATAGCTTTTCATATCACAGACATTTTCTTTTCTTTTTTCCTGAGAAACTGCAATTAGGCCAATGCGAGGTTTCAAGTGTTATTGATATTAATGGGGGGAAGTGCCACTGAATTTTATTTACTTTAAAAAAATTGCACCCCACTTTTCTACCCCGTATTGGGCACTCAAGGTGGCCCACATCAGTAAAATACAATAAAACAATACAAACTGACAGATTAAAACAGTTATAAATAAATTGGACATAAAACTGATTAATCATGCAAGGATTTGTTGCTTTTGACCCTAGGAATTCAGGAATGAACTAATGCTTGCTGAGGTCTCTGACTTTCTCCAGGACTGTCTGTTAACTTTTCAAGTCTTTCTCATGTCTCTGCATGAAAGCTATATTTTTATATTAGGAAATAAAATCATATCTGAAGATTTTATTTGCATTCTTATCAATCCGTATTCTTATTTTTCATTTTTGCCATGCAATCTGCTTTACAAACAAATGTTGAATTCAATATATGCTTCCTGTGGTACTAACATAGGAGCAATTAAGGACCCTAACCCTACTGAAGAGTAGTTTTCAGGAGTTTGTGGTGTCACAAAAGCACTGTGAAGCACTTTTCGGCATCAAACAAGGCAGCAGTGCTGGTGGGAAACCCTGCACTATCCTGCTGGTGCTGAATCTAGCGGAACGTTCACTAGTGCAGGTGAGTACTGCGCTGAGAGGTGCAGGTATGGGGGGAAGATGTAATGGAGGTGGGAAAGGGATTTTGGGGGCAAGGAGGGGAGCTGTTTAGGCCCTGGAGGGGGAAGGCCTACATGGGGCTACTCGGATCTGAGAAGCCCCACTGAGCAGGCTGGGGCTCTACACAAATGTTCCCTTATCTCAAAGAGACCACCTTCCTGCTCATTATCAGTACTGGAAATGGCCTGGGCCATGTGGCCCCACTGCACCAGCACTGAATACGAATGTGCTGACTGATTATTCATTTTGGCACCACCATATACTGATTTTTACATTCTGCACATTATTCTTGGAAGAGGAAGGGGGGCATTCCCAATCCTTTGACATTGGCCTTCCATAAAGCAGGAAACGGAGCCAGCGTACAAGCCTAGCTCCACTGTCGGAGAACTCCTCCTTCTTTTCGAGACCAAAAACTGTAAAAAGCAGCATGGCATCTTTTCCAGTGGCTACTGCGGGTGTCTCTTTTGCATCTTTTTTAGAATGTGAGCCTTCTAGATCAAGGAATCTTTATTTAGCTACTTAAACCACTTCATTAATTACTCTTGTTGAAAAGTGATATCTAAATATTCTTAATTAGGGTTAAAAAGAGAAAAGAAGCAACTATTTCCTTTGGCCTAGAAAATAAGTAATTAACCCTTGCACACGAACTCTGGAACTAGGAGTAGGGGAAGGATGTAACGAAGGCAGAATAGGGTAGGGGAAGGGCAGATTTGGTCAGGAAAGGGGTGGGTTTGGCAGCTGCAGTGCCACTGAATCTGAACCCCCTTCCTAGATCTGATTTCACAGTACAGGTAAGGTCCATGTGCACCTGCAACAGCGATTTTACTGGTGCAGGTCCAAGTAGACCAGTCCACACCCATGCCCAGGGGTAAACGAACAAATGCTTCCTTTCCCAGAGGGGACTACTCTCCCTAAGAATGCAGCAGTAGCTATTTTGATGTTGCTGCATCGGTGGCGGTGGTTGGTAGGGAAGAATAACGCTGGGCTATTCGTGCTTCAAGGCATTTAGTGCAGGAACTGCCACCACAGCTTACGCAGGCTTAAACCTCAGATCCCCTCCATCTGGAAGACAGAGGAAGCCATAGAGCACAGTGGTCTTCCAAGTCCAACTCGGACTTTGAAGACCTGGTAAGTGCTTGCGGGGGCGGGGTGGAAGTGGGGGGAGGGCCCAGCAGCAGCGATCGTGGTGCTGCAGGCATTTAGGGACTTTTGCCCTTACCTGGGGGTGTCTCAAAGCATTGGGGAGGCCCGCTGCCACCTCCATGGGCTTCCCTGATGCTTCAAATAGCTCTGTGGTACAGTCAGTGCTCACTTCCTGCTTTCGTGTGATGTCTGGACATCGGTATGATTGGACCACTCTCGGAGTGAGAGAGGCCAGCACACACAAGTGAACCATCCTCTGAGAGTAGTCCAAACACGCTTTACGGTGGCCCTTGTGCCAGCCAAACTGTGCTGGCCTAACTCCAGGTTAGGATTGTACCCTGAATGCGTGCAGAATTTCTGCTAAGATTATCGCAGAATAAGCACAACATATCTACTAGTTGCAGTTTGGTTTCACTATTTTAAAGTAAACAATTTACAGGTTAGCCTTATGATGTATAACCAAAACAAACTAATCATCCTTAGATCTTTACCTTTTATTTGCCTTAGATCAGGCAAATAAAAGCAATACAAAAGAATATGCAGAATCAACAGTTGTTCATAAGGTCAGAGTTTGTGTAAGAGATACCTAGAGCACATCTGGTAAATGGACGCAACCGCACATGAGATGCATGGATAGACCAGCTTTTAATGGTGTGTGCAAATAATACAATGCCTACTCACTGGGATCCTTCACGTACATAAGTACAAAAGAAGGGTCTTGCTGGATCAAACCAAAGGCTCATATGTGTTCTGTTTCCCACAGTGCCTCACCAGTTGCCTTGGGGAAATCTTCAAGCAAGAAAGAACAGTGGCATTGCCAGAGGGGGGCACAGCACAATGTTTTTAATAATAAAATAATAATAATAGGGCCCGATCAAGCCGGGTAAATGGCCTCTCACCTTTGCCTTCATAGCCATTCAGGGGGTCTCCTCTGCCTTGTTCCAACAGCTCAGAAGGCAAGAGGCTGTTTAAACGGTGTGGTCAGGAGCCATGATAAACTTAATATCATGTCCCCCGTCTGCACCACTGAGAAAGACATACTCAACTCTATCTGCTGTGCTCCTGCAACTCACATTCAGAGGCATTTCGCCATTGAACCTGGAGGAAGCACATAGCTATCATGACTAGTATTGACAGATCTGTTCTCCATGAATTTGTCCAAGCATTTTTTAAAGCCACCCAAGCACACGGCTATCACATTTTGTGATAATGAGTTCCATAAATTAATTGTGTGAAAAATGTCTTTTTTGGCCCTAGGTCCAGCAGTGTAAGACCGATTTACAGGTGTTGCAAAGCACAACATGCAGTCTGGCCACTGCAGAAGCCACCAGCAAGTGGCAGGCACCAGTAAGTGAGCACAGGGGGTGGGAGGGAGGCAGGGAGACTGGATCAAAGCTGAGTAGACCCATTCAGGCAGCAAGGGCTTACTGAGGCGAGGGAACAAACGTTCCCATACCTTGAGGAGGCCACTGTGACCTGAATGCAGCGGGATGCAATCTGCACCCTGTTGATGCAGATGCATCAGTGCACAGAGAGTTAGGTAGGATTGGGTTGCCCATTGTTTAATCATCTCTAGAGTGCTTATGCTTGCATAAAAGTATGCATGGAGGCTGTCTTCTGACATTCAAATAAAAACACTTGGTGAGGGCGGATCTTGTTGCTACTTCCCCTTCCCACATATATGTGTTCTACTCATATGCTACTCATTTCCTTTCTTTGAAATAGCATTAAGGGCGGCAGCAGGCACTTCAAACAGGGAAAGTGGTGGCTGGTTAAAGATTCCCCAGCAATCGCAGTGGTGGGTGAGAAACTAAATATTGCATATTTCAAATTGAATGAGACTGCTACTTGTATACCAGCTGCAGAAAAAGGTGGGGGGGGGGGTATATTGCCGCCTAGGAGAACCTTTGAGTAATGGAAGCTGCATAACAAGAAAATACCATTCATCTTTCGAATCCAACATTTTGGAATGCTGCAGGCAACCCAACGAATTTGTTAGCATTTAAGACAAATTAATGTTAAGAACCCTCAAAAGAACTGAACCAAGTTCTATGGGCAACATGACATTCACCTCAGCTATTCCACTGGGGTCCCTGCAGACTAGCTATTAGTCATGCCCAAAGGGATTCTTGTTTACAGCACAAATGAAGTAGCAGATGCATTCTCCAGCATCCCTTGCGTTTAACTTTTTACAGCCCTTCATCCTTATAGTTGCATCCTCTTGCAGCGCAATCCTAACCAGGAATTAGGCTGGCATGGTTAGGCCTGCAAAGTTTGGCCAGCACAAGGATTCCCATAAAGTGTGTTTGGATCACTCTCGGAGTCAGGGAGGATGGCTCATGTCTGTGTGCTGGTCTCTCTGACTTTGAGCGTGGTCCAAACAGTGTCCCTTGTGCCAGCTAAGCTTTGCTGACCTAACTATGCCGGCCTAACTCCAGGTTAGAATTGTGCTCTTAGGTCATGTGTGAGCACCATATGAAAGTTTGGCTCCCATCTACAAATAAATACATCCTTTTCAGAATGTCAGGTAGGCAGAGGCGTAGGGAAATTGCTGCCTGGGGAGGTGAGAGTGGCGGGCACTTTCTACAGTTGGGTGCAGTGGCAAGGAAAACCCCACGCATTTTTGGTCCCCAGATATCCCTTGAGCGCTCCTAAACGGAGAGGTTTTGGGCATTGGGAGGTGTGGCCAAGGGCAGTTGTGCTGGGGGCGTGTTGATGTTGCCCCACCCCAAGTGCAGTGCAACCCTAGTACAGCTCTGCAGGTGGGACAGGGTAAGAGGTCAGACAGTCGTCATCTTTTGAAACAGGAATAATTCGATTTGTTTCCCAGCAAAATACAAAGTAGAGCAGATGCCCTTGAGCTGTCTTTTCCTTAACTTTTGCCAACAGAGTTTGGAACAGGAACAGGAACCCAGTGGGTGAGAAATTCTGAGCATTTGCTCATTAATTTTAATGCTCTGGATCAACATCAGTTGTCAATGGGAACTGGGTTTCCTGTGCAATTCCTGATCTCCAACTGCTTACCAGATGTAGAAGCTGCAATAAGTAATGGGAATTATGTTTCCGGCCATACTAACACATAATGTAGCGGACTCCCTGCTGTTTAGCAGTCCCAAGTCTGATGAGCCGCAGCAGCCTGAATCTGGGCTGCATGGCCCAGGGACAGGGGTTTGGACGCGGCCTATTTAGCTGGTGCAAATCCAAGCAGCCTCATGTAAGGCGTTCAGGACTGGGAAAGAGGATTGGCTATAGCGGAGACCTGTTCTGCATTTTCCACCCCCTCCCAGGCCTGATATGCGCCTGGTCTACCCTACAGATAAAAGCTTTCATACTGTAAATCAAGAATCTTGTAGCACTTTAAGGACTAGTCAATTTATTGCAGCCTAGGGTGTCATGAAATACAGGGTGTGATCCTAACCTGAGCTGGAACAAACAGGACAGATGGCCTGCGCTATATCCAGCATAGGTTGGGAGTGAATATTGAAAAGCACTGGGCTTTTTTTCTTTCTGGATATCAGCAAGTAAAAAAATTAAGCAAACAAGGGTGGTGGTATCATTAGATAGAAAAATGTCAGTGGCCCAGCTCTTGGTGCCCTGGTGCAGAGTTTCTGAAGGACTAGGAGACTGTGTGCCTACAAGAGAGAGATGAAGCGGTGTGCCCCACTAAGTAATTTATGAGGGATCAGCCCATTGGTGATAAGAGGGAGCGGCAGTCACAGCAAGTGGTATGTGAATATCCAAGCAAAAACAAGTTGCTATAATAACCAAGCCCAAGCAAATAAATTCCTGTTTTCTAGGGCAGGAGGTGCGGACTGATGGTTGAGCTGCTGGTACTGCCTGAAGCTAAGCAGGAGAATCTGTGGCCTTGTTTTGGGGTGGGAGATGGAATGCCAGGCTGTGACAAGCTGCAACATCTGTTGTGGCGAACAAGGTTGCTGTGAAGCTGAATAGCCAGTGTGGGAATGTGTGAGAAGGCCAGCCAGCAAACGAACAGAGTGTGGCCTTGAGGGCCTATCCAAGCTTGACATACGATTGTCTGCTGAAACTTGATGGCACGCAACCAAAGGAGAGAACTACACTGTAAAGGCTATATCTGGGACTGAGGATTCGGTGAATGATACTATATCATTGTAAAAACCCCACTGAAAAATGGTGGTTTAGACTAGCCTGCCCATGTGAGCTGCCTCGGGCATTTGCTTCGGCATGGAAAAGCCGGGATATACATTCTTCAAATAAAACAAATATTGTCCACAAAGGAAAAGACGTGTGTGCATAAACATGTACAAATAACTCTATATTTCTGGATGCATAGATGACTCTGGTAGCTATATGGTGCACAGGGTGAAACATCCCAGTATGTCTTGACTGGAAATGAAGCAACCTCAGATACCAAAGCTGCAGTATGAATAAAAGGAGGAGTATTCCCAATAACTGTCATGCAATGTTGCACTTTGTTGCAATATCCTTTAGGGCACTGGTTCCCAGCCCTTAGAAGCCACTGACGCAAAGTTGGAATTGTAATGGACCACATGCAAACCCCACACACACTCAGGGCGCAATCCTAACCAACTTTCCAGCACTGACATAGCCGTGCCAATGCGGCACGTGCGGCACCCTGCAGTGGAGCAGTAGTCGTGGAGGCCTCCTCAAGGTAAGGGAGTGTTTGTTCCCTTACCAGAGAGCTGCAGTGCCCTTACCCCGGTGCTGGAAATTTGGTTAGGATTGTGCCCTCATCCTTGCACACAAAACTACCACTCTGGTAGCCCATAGAGAAGCATCCCCTGAGGGAGCACTCCTCCTCTGACTACCAGATGGGGCAGAGAACCCCCTCTCACAGCCACAACCAACACCTGGCTGCGGGTGGTTTGTTCTCCACCTCCTCTTGTGGTCCGTGGGGGAGCTCTCACTCAGTGAGATGCAGGAAGTGACCACATGCAATCTTGTGAGACTTCATGGGTCACTTCTCAGGGTCGCACAGACCACCTGGGATCCACGGACCATAGGTTGGGAACCAGTGCTTTAGAGCCTCTAGCAAATGCCAACCGCTAAAACAATACTTGAAGTTAGCAAGTAAAAAGATGAGTGACTGTATATAGAAAACATTACATTATACAGTCTATGTGATATAACAGTCTATCTTATACGTTCCACGTCAGTGGTTCCCAAAATGTAGGTCAGGACCCACCAGTGGACGTGAACCAATTTCACTGAGTTGCAAAGCACCTAGAACAGCTATATTGAAAATTCTGGCCTGCCCTCTAAGGTCTTTTGAAAGGGCTCTCCTTCCAGTGCTGCTTCTATCCCAAGTTACAAGGATGGCAGCATGGGAGTAAGCCCTCTCTGCAGTGGCACCACAACTATGGAATTCCCTACTGCATGGCTTTTCAGCAAGGGCTCAAAACATATCTGTTTCATCTGGGTTATGGACTGATGTTTGTGCTCTGCAGCTCTGTAACAGTGCTCTGACTTGGCTGCTTCTTTCTGGACCGAATAATTACATGCACATGCATGGTTCTATTCTGTGTAGGGGGTTATTTTTTAAAAAATTACTTGTTATTATACATTGTACATTTTATGATGTAACTTTGAAAGCAGCCTTGGGCATTTGCTTTGGCATGGGAAAGGCAGGATACAAATTTGTCAAACAAATACTTTTTGTAAACAGTAACATTTCCCATACTTATCATAACCTCAAAATCATTTGCAAATATCTAGGAAGCTTCAACATCTCAATGGAGCAGTAAAGAACAGCGATACGAACAACATGGGTGCTCTAACATGAGCCATTAGGCAGTGCCCAGCTTGACCAGACCAACTTGACCATCCTGAGGTCATCCTTTGACCATCCCTACAATATGGGAATAATAATGTTTATCGTACAGTGCTCTTCTAAGTCACGGGTCAGCAACCTACAGGCCAGGGGCCAAATTTGTCCTGCCACCCAATGTTATCCAGCCTGCAGTCTCCAGCCTGTAACAGAAAGATGGGTGGCACTTTTCACCAGGAGTTAGCAGCAGCAGCATTGGGGCTCCATAAGGCTGGGCAGGCAGTTTTGCCATTGGCTGTCTGGTGCGCAGCAAATTGGACAGGAGGCTTCATAGCATGGAGCTCAGTAATGAAGTGATGATGTGATCACCGAATGTCCAAAAGTCATTACTGAACGTCTGGCCTCTATCCCAAAGAAGGTTGCTGACCCCTGTTCTAGGAATTACATCAAGATAATACAGTACATGTGAAGCACTTTCCATTCTCAGAAAGCACACATGTTAAGAATTATTATGAAAACATAAAAAGTCACAGGAAGTTTGAACGGCTTCTGAATTCTTGGCACATTTCTGTCTTTTCCAGATGCATGTCTACCACAGATTTCTGGACACAGAAGCGATTTTCAGACTGCCTTGACAAAATCAAGACATAGGAAGCATTTTGATATATAAACATGTAAGTTCAACCACACCAAAGCTCATTAGATAGCCACATGTTCTTTTTTACCTCGTAACAGAAAGGACACGTTTTAGGGGGCATAACGAGCCACAGTTCTATGGTGTTCATCATTTTGAAATGTTTCATCTAGGAACCCAGGGATTGACATACTGCAAACAGTGCTGTGCTCCTTGGCTGGATTGACTGCCCCAAGTCCTGTATTTGATCATCCTGATAAGAAATCCTATTAATCTAAGAGCTGCAATAAGCACTGTTCAAAAGTTGTTGTTGTTCAGTCACTAAGTCGTGTCCGACTCTTCGCAACCCCCTGGACCACAGCATGCCAGGCCTCCCTGGCCTCCACTAGCTTCAGGAGTTCGCCCAATTTCATGTTCATCTCTTCGGTGACACTATCTAACCATCTCATCCTCTGCCGCCCCCTTCTCCTTTTGCCTTCAATCTTTCCCAGCATGAGGGTCTTTTCTAAAGAGTCCTCTCTTCTCATGAGGTGGCCAAAGTATTGGAGCTTCAGCTTCAGGATTTGTCCTTCCAGGGAGCAATCAGGCTTGACTTCCTGGAGGATTGACCGATTAGATCCCCTTGCAGTCCAGGGGACTCTCAAGTAAGGGGATTCAAAAGTAACATGACTCAAATGCTGCAGTCACAACTAAGAGATACAAATAACTTTTTATCCTTTCCCCAAATCTTGCCGGAGATAATTTTTTTAAAAATAACATTTTAACAGACTAGACATTTCACTTATTCTAGGAGGAGTTAGATTTATTTTATTTATAAGAAAACTTATAGGAGACCTCCAGACATGTTGCCAGAAGTTACACTGAGGCCACAATCCCAACCAAATTTCCAGCACGTAGCTGTGTCAATGGGACATATTCAACATTCTGCAGTGGTACAGTTGTCACGGAGGCCTCCTCAAGGTAAGGGAATGTTTGTTCCCTTATCTCGGAGCTGTATTGCTCTTACCTTAGTGCTGGAAAGTTGGTTAGGATTGCACCGAGAGTTACATGCAGAATTGCGATGCTCCTTTTACTCTGCAGTTGATTTGTGATGTTTACATTGCACTATATCCCTTCCATATTAATGGATGGTGCAAGAAGGGACATATCTGGGACACAGCTGATGGACTCTCTCTCCTTTACCTCACCTCGCAAAAATCCACCATGTTTTTAGCAACAGTGATGCTAAAAGCAGTCTACATGTGTGATTGCTGCACAGGTGTTCTTTGTTGGCTATTCTATGTTAATAATGGCCAATCCTAACAGCATATAGCTCCACTGCCAGAAAGAGCATTCCGGTACTGCTAGGTACTTTGCAGCATTCGCAAAATGCAACAGGCCAGTGTGTGTGGTCTGGCCGGTGCCAGAATCAGCCAGTGGCCAGCTCTGCATGGCAGCAAGACACCCACCGCCCCAGGTAAGATCACACAGGTAGGGTGGTGGTGGGGAGCATGGGATAGTGATGAAGTGGAGATGAGGTCAGATCTGGATTGGAAAGGAGGTTGATTCAACAGCAGTGGCGTCTGCTAAATCCAACGCTCCTTTCCAGGCTCGATCTGCTTTCATGGGCCCATGTAGACTTGCACTAGAAATATCAGTAGTGCAGTTCTGAATAAACATACTAGCCCAGAAGAGGCACTTGCTCCAAGGAAACCTCCAGAGACCAAAACTATCACAAACAAGGCCAAAAATAAAACAAGGCAATGATACCCTGGGCCCAGTGGTGTTATCCTACCGGAATGCTGGGTGGGACATCCAGGTGATTGGCAGCCCGCCCGTCGCGTACCGCAGCATTACGCTGTTTGCGTAACGTACGCAAGCAGCGTAATTGGTTACGCAAACAGCGTAACACTGCGGTACGCAACGGGCGGGCTGCCGATCACCCGGATGTCCCGCCCAGCGTTCCGGTAGGATAACACCACTGCCTGGGCCATTTGCTATATCTCATTCTCACCAACCTCTCAAGGTTGTTGTGAGGACAAAAGGAGGGGAGAAACTATGTACATCACCCTGAGCTCCTTGGAAGAAGGGTGGTACAAACATGTGAAAAATAAAACAAATTCCCCCGTGGGATGCCATGGCGTCTGCATTGGTGCTGCTACATCGCCACACAAAGAGTTGCATTGGATTGGGCTACCCTTGTGTCAAGTTAAGTGGAGGAAAGATACAAGTGACAACGGATGGATTTTAATGTTCCATCAACCCCCTGTAAAGAATGAGTTGAAACACCCTATTGGGAAGTGCTCTGGGTCATCTTTCCATCCAAAAAAGGCTCTTAAGGTGGCATGTAAGAGAAGACTCAAAATATAAGCCTTGTCTTAAAAATACTCTTTAAAACAGGAAGGTAGTTTTTTTAACTAGTAATTTATCAGTGTTAGTATTTATCTTTCATTTGTTTCTACACATGTTACAAACTGTGGAAATTATTTTTTTCAAAATTTCGAATAAAATGGCCCTTCATCTCAGCCTGCCTAAGCAGGAACCCAGATCTAGATGCCTAAGAACACAAACTCTGTCATGCTCCCTAACTTCAAAGGCAGCCTCCTGCTATCTTTGTTTTCCAATTAACTCCTATTCTTTATTCATTAAGCCACTTTTTCTTGATAGAAGGCCTGGAGCCTAATTGTCTTTTTGTAATATTTGAAAACTGCAAGTACCTATCTTCAGATAAGTCAGGCTCACTTATTTTCGATTCTTTTTCAGTCTTGTCACAATTATAGAAGGTAAATGACCTCCTTGATCAGCCCAAATAAACCCATTCATGAGGCTAGAAGCAATGAGTTCAAAATGGGGATCAAGGGGAGGCTAATGTCTGTATGTAGAGAGGGTATCGTTACCTTTGTTAATGTGTAACCCTAATAGCCTCAACTTAGCTATCGTTAGATAAGGGACTTGCTTTAATATGCTGCACAAACTATAAAAAGAATCACCTCTGATTGTGCATATGCACATGAATAGTCACATTGGCTTATGCTCAGACTATTTTACGTTTGGAAATTCATACCAGATTAGCAATTTCAGTCAAGAACGACAGTCAATTCTCCCATTTATCTCCTATTCTGGAAATAGAACTTAGTCTAATTAATCAACAGAAAATAATTGACTCATTGCTCTCCAGCAATTCCCAAAGTAAACAAATGGGATTGCATTCACAGTTTTCAGGCCAGCCTGTCCCCTAACAGAACACAAAAGTCCTAAGAAAAAAGACAAAACGGAGAGGTATGTGCATGTTCTATGCATATTTTTCACCTTCTGTTAAATATGTCCGAAGGAAGGAAGGAATTTATTGCACTTGCTTACAATAGTGTAAGAAATGTTTGAAAGAACCTGAGTTTGGAGAAGGAGGCAGGTAGAACACAGAACATGCCATCAGTACTGAACCAGGCTGAGACTCCTTCACTGCAGGCTGTTGGGCTGGGACAGAACATGAATGGCAAGGCACATCTCTTTGAAGGTACAGGAGTCCTCCCATATCCGCAAGGGATCTGTTCCAATGCCTCCCTCTGGATACAGAAACTGCAGATACAGGTGAACCCTATCACTACGTCCCCAAACACCTCTCACATTCAGTAACATTGTTTATTTGTTTATCACTAAGAAAATGTTCTTCCTTTCACAGGTCGATAGAAGCACACAAGTACAGGCAGGCTGCAGGTAGCCTGAATGCTGAAAAAGACTATATCAAATGGTAACAGGAAGCAAAAAGTTAACTGCTTCCTCTTAGCGTTCAATCTAGCATTTTCAAGCATTCAGGCTGACTGCAAACTATCTGTGTATCACTATAACCTTCCATGCTTACAGAGAACTGTAAAAGGAAGAGCATTTTCTTAGCAGCAAATTTTATTATTTGTTTTATTTTTATTTGGGGGGGGGGTGAGGGGTCAGTGGGTAAATGAAACTGTGGATACCAGATCCACAGATACAGGGCCAGCCAGTAATGCAGCACAACCATATTGCATAAGGAGGTACATCCAGTATATCTTTTTATTTTATGAACATTGGAATGAGCAACTGAATATGCACATCCAACCACATTCTGCCCCTACTAGTTCTAGGTAACTATGTACAACAAGAACTAGATCTGAACAAAAGTCTTGTAATATAACACCGGAGGGCAATGAAACCACCAGCACAGCATAACAAGGTGGGATGAATTGGCCTAGTTGCTTGAGCGTTAGGGGTGTGTGTGTGTGTGTGTGTGTGTGTTGTTTTTTACCCTCGATTGTCTCTACTAGCAGCAAATTGGGGACACAATGGCTAGAAAAGGCACCACGACCACCCCACAAAAGAGTGAAAGGTGGGGATTTTCACAAACATTTTTGTGCTCCATGAAATGGCATTTCACGTCAAGACTCTAACCTAATATAATATGGCATAGCACTTTAACATGGTAGGAGAATTTTTTAAAAAGGCAGATGACAGAAGTAGAATGAGATTTGCTACTTTATTTGTATATGTATACTAGCTGTTTGTGACCCGGCGTTGCCCGGGGGACAATGTATCCCTAGGTTCTAGTAGGAGACGGAATGAATTAGGGCCCCCCCCAATATCGATGACCCTGAGCCCGAAATGCACACTATCACTGTGAAAGTAAATAGGAAGCAGGTAGACAATCAACCCAGAGAGCGAACTGAAACTGTCACACTTACTGAACCATGTCTGCAGGTAATCAGGTGGGATAGCAGTGAAGTATGAGAAACGGGAGCAGCTGGCCAGTGAGCTCTGTGTAAATACGTCCATCTCAGATCCGACTGCGTGCTGGAACTGTGTGGAACCTGCTCTGTCTCCTGGGCAACTCAGGGACTGGGAAGACGTTTCACTTTCAGTTTAGAGCTACTGCAAGCCTACCAGATAATCTGCAGAATCGTGTGTGACCACAGGGTGGCAGCAGACCTCTAGTCCAATGCAATCCCCTTGGTCTGGACGTTCTAGCCCCCCTCCCCAAAAAACCGGGGGCTGTAGGGGGGTCTGAGCCCTGCAGTGTTTCCTTCCAGGCTGCAAGGTGTATTCCTGCCAAGTTTTGTGCGGATCGGTCCAGGCGTTCCCGAGCCTATGCATAACATACATACATACACACATACAGACATACACAGATACCCACATACCCATGTCCATTTTTATATATATAGATATATATGTACACTTGGCAATAAGACATACAAGAAAAAAAGTGAGAATTCTCATCTAACAACTACACATCTTCCTAAAACGTCCTCCCTGATTCCATACCACAAAAACCATTATGACATTCCCCAAAAATTTCAAAACATATAGTAGGTGCCATTTACTTCTAGATCTTTTGTTCAGTTCTGAATAGGCAAACTCTATCATGGAAATATGAGTTCATCACTTTGGACAGTGAAAAAGAAGTCATATTTCTTTAAATGCACAAGCTAGAATATTCCTTAGGGAACCCCACCCCCACCGCCGCACTGTGCACAAAAGTTTGTTTCACGAGAGCTTATGAAATGAGGGAGTTATTCAAAGCTGTATGTGTGATATAACAGTTACCAAAAATAAAATTCACAGGCATTGCCATTCTTATCATCTAACCAAGAGCTAAATAAACCTAAGACAGCATTTCTCAATGCTTGTGTCCTGCTGTACCACTTTGCATTGTGTACCTACTGGAAGTACCACCAGTAGTTACTTCTGGATTAGGAGGCCAGATGCAATGCAACAAACACTGGTAAGAGACTCAGGACGGGCAGGAGGGCTTTTTAAAGCACGTGAAAAGCACAGGCTGGAGCTCTGCCTGCTGCACCAAGACTCCTACTGCTGCATGTTGCATTGCGTTGCTTGTCAGTTAGTTAGTTAGTTAGTTAGTTAGTTAGTTAGTTAGTTAGTTAGTTAGTTAGTTAGTTAGTTAGTGTGTTTGTTAAAGAACAATATCCTAGCCAAAAGCTCAAGGAGCACTAAACATAGGTGAATGCAACTGCCTCCAGCAAATCGTGGTTCATCGAAACGTCAGGAGAAAGAACTGAGAAGCCTGGCAGTGGAAAGGTAGAAGAGCGGCAGGGGGGAGGTGTTTCTCAGCAGGGGATGGCAGAACAAGGGCGGATCAGGCCTGGGAAGGGGCAGGATCAGCACAACAAGCCACTGTATCCTATACAGTCTCCTGGCCCTGAACGGCCTATGCAGAGCTGCTCGGACTTGTGCCAGTAAATCAACTGGCACAGATCTAAATAGCCCCATTGGGCAGGCTGGAACATCCAAATGTAAGGACAAAAAACCTGAGGATTTTTATTGTCAGGCTTTTGGCTAGGATATCTGCTGTAGTCTTGAGCTTGGGAGGCAACAGAATGGCAACTATGTTCTTTTAGGTACAGGGCAGTTAGATCACTCCCTTGAGAAAGGCTCACGTAGTTGGGGCAAAACGTTGGGAAACCTTTTAGTTTTTTAAACATGGCTTGGGATCCCAAAAATGAATTTATCTGTTTATGACGCTTCTGGCCACAGAAGCGTTAGTTCATACATTTTTAGTTACTGTTGTTTTACACTGTACTTATATTACGGAGTTTTGTAAGCCACCTCTGGCATTTGCTTTGACATGGGAAAGGTGGGGTATAAATTCTTCGTCATCGTCATCATCATCATCATCATATAATGATAATAAAAATAAAAAGATTGCAGCTGTTTCTGATTCAAGTCATGAAATGAATATGCACATATATAAAACATTAGGCTTGTTTTGTCTAAAAAGCAAAAAGTTGATAGCATTGCACTAAACATCCTTAAAGGGCTCCTCTCACTGGGAAATATAGCTGTCACCTCCAGAACCAAAGTCCCTTACTATATCAGACCTATAATTTAGGTGCATTTATTTTAAACGTTCAATGCATTGTTAAATAATCTTTAATTGAATATTTACAATTAGAAGGAAGCTGCTATGGATCTTCAAGGAATGTTCGCTCCAAGGAGTATTTAAAAAGACTGTACCTTGGACACAGGACTGGCTGCTCAACAAATCCTGAATGAGGTCAGCAGCATGCTGTGGTTAATAATTTAAGAAAGAGTTGTGGGTGTACGTGCATAATTGTGTGTACATATAGCATGTCTCTTTATGTATCACAGCATGTGGAGAAGAACTATCAGTTTTCAGGACTTTGACAATGACTGTTCCATACTGAAAAAGAACACAATGTAGAAATCATGCTGGAAATCAACACCAAACTAAATACTGTAATGAGAATGACACACACAAATTAGAAGTCAGCCTGTTAATGTCTTTATTAAGACTCTGGAATGAATAGGGCAGCAGTATTTTGAGACTAAAACATGCCCATCTCCCAGGATTTAAATACATTTGAACTAGCCTCAAGATTGCAACACAAGAACAGAAAATTAGCAGGAAAGTATTTCTGAGAATAAATGGTATTCTCTAATTCTAATCAACTGCTCTCCAAAGTCTGAGAGCATTGGTTGTCACTGGAATTTCCATAATCACAACCAGTATTTGCATACTTCAGCCTGCATAGTTCAGTCAAACTGAATATTCTCTGAACAGAATTTAAAATGTATTATAATACAAGAATTCAAGAGTTTTGAACAAATACCCAACCAGAAAGCAGAAATAATGCCCCATTGCTTATATAACTACCCAGAGAAGTTACAAAACTCAGAAGTAAAACATGTGCAACAAACTATTAGGGAGCTATTTATAAAGGTGGGGAGAAAACAAAATCACAAGGAAATCTGCATTTATGAAGTGGAAGACATTCACACATCGTTTGTGAACATTCTCTGCACAAAAAGGAGGCCACATCAACAATTGACTTCTGATATTTCTTTTGCTTTTGCTGGCCTAACTCCAGGTTAGGATTGTGCTCTCAGTTGCAATCCTATGCTCATTTTCTTGGTAGTAAGTCTCATTGAATAAGTGGAGCCTCCATCTGCGTAAGCATGAATAGGCCTGTACTCAAAATCTCTGGCACGGCAATATACAAAAATGTGCAGGTTTATGCAGAGGCAATCCTACACACGCTTCCTTGAGAGCGAGCCCCATTGAAAACAATAAGACTTCTAAGTAGAAAAGCATAGAATTGTTCTATGCAACAATTCTAACAGCCCAGTTCTATGAAACTAGCATTCTTCCAGTGCTACCTCCTTTATGGCTACTGTAAAAAGTGGTCCGGCAGTGTGAAAAGTAACATGCTGCCAGAACAGCAGCAGAAAAGCCAGAGCCTTCCTGCACCCTTCCTGCTGAACCTGCTGAGGCAGATAGGATGTCATGGGAGGTGGGAGAGGTTGGGGAGGTGAAATGGGGGAGGGTGGAGCAAACTGAGCAGGGAGGAAAGCAGAACAGAGGAGGGGAGGAAGGAGATCCTGCAGCAATGGCACATATAGGATCCTATCTCCATTGTGGGCAGCCTCCCTGCCCTCTGTCTCTGCTCAGACATGTGGCAGCTAAGGAGGCTTATGGAGGTGTAAGGGGAATTAAATCTCCTTTCCCCTCCAAAGCCTCTTGATCCACCCACCCATCCCTGATGCAGCATGCCCATTTTTTGTGCAGCTGCAACAGCAGAAAAGATAGGATTGGGCTCTAAGTTCTGCTATCACAGTTTACGCACAGTTTACATGCAGCAAATTTATCCACTTTCATAAAAAATATGTAGTGAACACTGGCCATCTCTACATTTTTGGTTATGATTTGGAGAAAAGGTGACAGAGCAATCCAAGGCCCATGTTCGGCCAATGCATGTCCACTGTGTCAGCCTAGCACTGTCAAAACATGCTATAAGGCACATTTGCACCTGCACAAGAATCACTGGGCTGATATAGAGAGCAGCATCGGCCCAGTAACACTGGCAGGACCGTAAGGTAAGTCAATCCTGCACCAGCTGAGTTCAGCCAATATGGGGCCATTCTAAGGTGGAGGGAAGGCAGGAGGGCAGAGGGAGGGCAGCCCTGCAGTGGAGCAGCCCAGGGAAGCGGGTAGAGCCAGGATCTGGCCATTAGGCCAGAGTCTAACCCCCATCCGCAAGCCATATGGCCCTGATTTGGGTGGTAGCAGGGCACTCGGACTTGTGCCTGCTAATAGAAGGTACAGATATGAGGAGCCCCATTGGTCCAGCTAGGGCTTATCCCGGAGCAAGGGGAAAGATTCGCCTTGCCCCAAGGTGAGCTCAAGTTAGGATGCAGTGCAGGCCTGCCCAGAGCTCACTATGTGGGGCAAGGGTAAGCCGCAGCCAGCCCTATGGGGCTGCTCCACAAAATAGCAGGCTCCTATGGGCCACAAAATAGCAGGCTCAAGTTCATGCAGCCAGGAGAGACTCGGATCGGTGCTGCCCAGCCTAGGGGCTGGGTTTAGGATATGGCCTGATGGCTATGTGCCATCTCTACCCCCCTCTTTGCCCACAGGTCCACTCTCCCTCTGCCATGTAATGCCTCTCACCCACCCTCGTCATGCCCTTGGCGCGGGCCTGCGCCGGCAGAACTACGCCAGTGCGTGGCCACCGGTTGGTGGGCTGCACAGCACACGTGTGCTGGCACTGCTGCCTGCACCAGCTCAACGACCAAGTCTATGGTGCAGACGTGCTGTACAGCACGTTTGTGACAGCACTGATCCAGCGCAAGAGTGCTGCACTGGTGCAACGCTGGGTTAGGATGGCGCTCTCAAGAATGTATTTCCTAGCCACTGAGATTTTTTAGAATTCATCCTACTGAGATAGTAGTTTGTGCTTATTTTTTCTATTAAAAAAACTACTTTTATTGTTTTTATTACACCACGGATTAGTAATTGCTTCTATAGATTTTGATTCTTTTTAAATGTACGTTAAATTGTTAAATAAGTTAAATTGACCTATCTAAATTTCTCTCTCAGGTCCCCGTCTCCTCTGGGGCCCGGCCCTCCCCTGTTCTGCTCTCCCTCCACCCAGTTCCAATTCTTTCCTGCTACCCAGCAGTAACACAGCTCGGCGCTCCCCCAATGCTAATTTCTGGCGCTGAAGCCGAGCATTGACTGTGCCCGCATGCAGTGGTGGGATTCAGGGGGTTCGCGCAGGTTCTATAGAACCGGTTGTTAAATGGCCGGGCCCCGCCCACTCGCTTACCTCGGCTGGCTTCGGGGTTTTTTTTGGCTCTGGCTGTGATGTCATAGAACTGGTTGTTAATTTATTTGAATCCCACCACTGCCCGCATGCTTACTGCTGGTGGTGATATGCCTTATAGCACTTGCACAACAGCACTTGCCAGGGCAGCACACGGGCTGCCAGCACTGCCTTGGCTCAGGACTGGAATCTAAATGACTTAAACCTGTATTTGAACACTGCTACACTGAAATAAATTCCATTAAAATCAAAGGGACTGGAAGTGGTGAGGAATCACGTATGTTTTTTATCTTGTGCACCTTGATCAAGTACAAAGCACTCTCATGTGCAAAGCATGTTTACTCAGAAGTAGCTACCACTATACCTATGGAGCTTACTCCCAGATAGATATGCACAGAAAGGAAAACTGAATAATCTCTAAAGCATTTTCTCCCTCAGTGAGACGTGATAACACTAGAATATTGTTTTGAAGCAGCCCTCAGAATACATCCTAGTAGGCTGTTTATTCAAGGAAAGGCTGAGCAGCAGTCTTTAATTTACTGCCTTCAAAGTATTATGATTTATAACTTGCATAATTAAACTGTTGATACTTGGAGGGAAAATTCTAATTTCCTATTTCTGTTGCAATAAAGCGTCAACTTTTAATCAATTCAGGTTGATTAATTATTTCATCATATTGTTTCACTGGAAAAAATTTTCCCCTGTGATGCTTGATAACCATATGCCTGAGCAGGTTTTTTTTATTTAAAAAAATTCTTAAAATATTTAATAGTCTATTTTCAGCGGTTTATCCAGAAGCTGGAACATATATACACTGAAACAATAGGCTCTTGCCAGCCCAAAGCAAAAGCACCTGCACAAAAGCACTGTAATACTTTCTAGAATGCTTCCAGTGTTAGTTTTCCACGAATACGTTTTTAAAATGCAACTAGAAAGTAGAAAACATGTATCTTTGGACAACATGTAAAAGGTCTGATTTGAGATGTGTGAATAGCAGAAGTGCCAGAAATTTGTCTCAGACTTGATTCTGACATTTGTTCACAATATTGCAAAGACCTGCAAAGGCAGCCTATTTCTTGATTATTTCCAATACAGTTTACAGAATGTGTCAAGAATTATTTGTTGACTCCAGGCTGTACTTCACTAGCATGGAGCTCGGTTTACCTTCTGGACCATAGAAGTATTAGCATTTCCCCAAAAACCTACTCTAATGCAAGCAATGAAACTGGTTAACCTTCAGTCCAGATCTGCCATACTAGGAATCTAAATGATAGCTTGAATAATTTGTTTTCCCTTTATGCCTGCTAAGAAAACCATGTGAATTATGAGCTGGTTAAAGTTGAGTCTCAGGGACTATTCAACAAATAAAAATATTCCTATCTCGTACATACCAGCTTTCATTCAACTCACACACCAATACAAAATCATCTCTAGTTCAGCCCTAAATGAAATGCCTACGAAAATGTTGAATTTGCCAAACAATTCTAATGGCCTGATCCTAACAGGCTTAGTACAGGCGGTATGAGTGTACCACCCGCACTTTGTTGCAAAAGGTGCTATAAGGCACATCCTGTGCTGGTGGTATAGTAAGCAGTAAGTATACCCCTTGCAGCAGTAGCCACTTGGCGCATGGGCAGCATAGGATTGGGCTGCCCATCTGCTTTGATTGTGATTATATTTGCTGTCATTACTACATACCACTGAGAGGGCTATAGCCAGAAAAGCAAACCATTTCAGGAACATTGTATTACATACTTTATTCCTGAAAAGGACAGGCTCAGCAAGAGAGCAGATGACAGCAAGGTGCCCAGCGGGTGAATACACAAAACGTAATGCAGTGATGGGGACAGAGTGTGCTTGCTTTGCCATGCTTCTATTTTGCTCTTGCTTGATACATTCACACATCATGAAATTCAGCTAAGCACTACTCATTCTGCTAAACTGGGGCCAATTTTGTGATAGGAAAAACATAAGAAGACCCCCCCCCAAATCAGGCCAAAGGCCCATCTCGCAACGGCCCACCAGGTGCCTCAGGGAATACACAAGACAACTAGATATGTGCATCTCATTGCCACTCCCCTGCATCTGGCACTCCACTTCTAAAGTAAGGAGGTTGCATTAACCATCATGGCCTGTAGCCTGTGATGGACTTTTCCTCCAGAAATCTGTCCAATCTCCTTTTAAAGCATCTAGGCCGGATGCCATCACCACCTCCTGTGGCAAGGAGTTCCACAGATTAATTAAAAGTATTTCCTTTTATCTGTTCTCACTCTCCCAACACTCAATTGTAGTGGATGTCCCCTGGTTCTGGTATTGTGAGAGAGGGAAAAGAACCTCCCTCTATCCACTTTATCCATGCCGTGCATAATTTTGTATGTCTCAATCAAGTCCCCCCTCAGGCACCTTTTTTCTAGGCTGAAGAGCCCCAAACGCTGTAGCCTTTCCTCATATCGGAGGTGCTCCAGCCCTGTAATCATTTTGGTTGCTCTCTTCTGCACCTTCTCTAGTTCCCCTATATTTTTTTTTGAGGTGTGGTGACCAGAACGGTACACAGTACTCCAGATGTGGCCTTACCATCGATTTGTACAGTGGCATAATAATATTTGCCATTTTATAAACCCCTTTTTAAATTATCCCAAGCATGGAATTGGCTTTCTTTCCGCTGCCGCACATTGGGTCGACACTTTCATTGAGTTGTCCACTAGCACTCCAAGATCTCTCTCTTGATCCGTCACAGAAAGCTCAGAACCCAGTTTGCACCACTTTACACTTGTCTACATTGAAGCGCATTTGCCATTTTGCTGCCCATTTCCCCCAGTTTGGAGCTCCAGAGGGAAAGCATCCTTACTTGGAAAAGCAGGGGTGAAAAAAACACCTTTATTTTCTCAAAACAAAATCCAAAGGCATTCTAAGTATCTTCCATTGAAGCCAATAAAAACAACAGGATAACAAAGTTAACAAACTTTTGTGTGTTGGAAGACATTTTGCCAGACGCACTGAAACCAATCGGACTTCAAAGTGCTTCATGTTGCTGGTCTGTCACTAAAAGTATCTTGAATGCACAGTTTAGAGCAAGTTCTGCTACCTGTTCCAAACATTATGGATTTTCAAAGTCAAGTTTCCAAGCTTCCTTGAATTTGGGGGAACTTCCATGCATGAGTTAATACGAGTTACGTATGAGTAGTTTGTTTCCGGTAAGTAAAATAGGATTGCAGCCTAAGGCTTATTAAACACAGTGGTCTGAGTAAAACAAATAGCACCATTTTCCAACACCCCTATGCAGGAGTTACCAGCTGACACACGAACCTCAGGGCGAGCAAGCGAGGCCTCCAATTTTTTTTGGGAACGAGCGGAAGCAACCTCAGGCCTGTTCCGCGGCTAGGCGTCGTTGTTGGGCTTGCGAGTTTGGGCCGCCCTGGAACTATGCGGGAAACCGAAAGCGCCTGGAGATACCCCAACTTCAAAGGGCGCCGAGTCCCTCACTCCCAAAGCCGAGGACAATAGAGGCCGCTGGACGCCCTGCTGGAGGCAGGACCGCGGCCCATCTGCATGACAAAGGGGCACGCTTGTAAATGTGCGCTCGGCTTGAGGGAGGCGCTTGCCCCCCTTTCATTGACCAGCTCCGTCTCCTCCCTGCCGCCTTTGAACTGGAGCGCTGCGGGGCCTTTCCCCAGCATGTTCATTTGCGTTTCCCTGGGGAGAAACTTCCACTTTCCCACCGAGCAGCTCCCTCCTGCGAAGCCCCGGCCCGCTCAGAGTTCAAGAGTTCAGCACGGCCGTGAGGCGAAAGGTTCTGCCTGGCGCTGGAGAGCTCCGAGTTGCGCGCCAGCGCGCAGGGGAAGAAGCACCTCGCTTCCGGGGGGCGAAGCGAAGCGAGTCCAGGTTTCCGCTGGGGAATGTGCCGTGGCGGGAAAGGCCTCTCGCGGCCCGCGCGCCCTTTCTCTCATCCAGAAATGTAACCTCTCTGCTTCAAGACACGCTCTGAGACTCGCACGCATTTTTTAATTTATTATTGCATTTTAATTTATTATTGCACCCTTCTCTAAGGAGCTCAAATCGGCACAGATTCTTCCCACCGTCATTTTATTCCGACGACAACCCTGCGAGATACGTTAGACTCAGAGATCATGACTCACCCAAGGTCGCCCACTGAGATTCATAGCTGAGCAAGAATAAGAGAACCCCGGTTCCCCTCAGTTGTGCTGACTTTTCCCACCCATCGGAAATGATATGGTTTATGATGTGTATAGTACCTTTTGCCATGGATTGGGGCATTTTAAAATCTCGAATCACATTTTAGATGACTATAGATAGAACCTGTGTAAGACACTGGAAAGAGTGTGTTGGAGTTGGATGAAGGTGGCCTGAGGCCATCTACCTCATATGGTTGTGAGGATGGATGATAATCTGCATGTCCACTGCTCTGAAGTGCTGTGAAGAATAGCTAAACAAAACTAGTGTCAATGCAAGACAAACCAGAAACCATAAATTACACATTTTGGAGTTACACTTTCTTCAACTCAAATCCACAAAGGCTTATGTCAGTACATTTGTTAGACTAACTGTGACATAAACATTCACACCTTAAAGAGGTTTCTACATGAGAAAAACCCTAATTAAAGAGGTTTCTACACTGAGAAAAACCCTAAGCTTACAATGCTCCCTGATTTCCTGCAGAAAATCACCTATTTCTACACCACAGACACATCAGTCTCTGATATTCTCAATTAACACAGAACAACTAACACTCCATGGCTTTGTACTTACATTCAATAATGTGGATTAGAGAATTCCCACTTCACCACATGTATTGAAAAGTAGGAAAATCCTCCCTTTTACTGCTTTGACTGTGAATACAACAGAATGATTAAAGACTATTAAAGGGCAAGTAATCTGTATTTAGTGATTTTAAGTACAGTATGTGTGTTAGGTATTTTCAGATTCTTGTAAAACACACACACACACACACACACACACACACACACACACACACACACACACACACAGAGAGAGAGAGAGAGAGAGAGAGAGAGAGAGAGAGAGAATACTCTCATAGACCCACAGGATCTCTCTTTTCAAACACAGGATCAACCTGTCCTTCAAAGCAACCAGATCTTCCATACAGTAATTCCAAAGCCATAATTCTTTGCACATAAGACCACTGCATATATACAAACTATAGCAATCACCATACACATTAATTCCAGATTCTGGTCAATTGATCAGTCTGGTATTCAGTCATTGAATCAGAATGAGATGATGGTGATGAAGACTATGGTTTATGTCCCCCCCCCCAATTCTTCGCATGCTACCAGAACTGGAGCTGAAGATGCATGATTCAGTGACCTTCCCTAAACTATGAAGGTCTGAGTTCAGTCAATATATGTATTGGAGAATGCATGAGAATCTCATATTTACCACCACTAATTGCATTGAAGTAAGGTGGAATGTGTTTACTAATGAGGTAGCAATTCCCCTTTATTCCCCCTACCCTTTTGCATACATATGCAAAAGCATCTCACTATGGAAAGGTTTCTTTAATTTGTGACTATTCATCAGGACAGCCAGTTTTCTTCTCACAGTCTCACTTAAACTAGGTTCAGGTTTTTACTCACATTTACACACACACACACACACACACACACACACACACACACTTAGGAAATGTCTGCCAATTTTACCCATCTCCCTAAATGGCAGCTGGTTCTCTTATCACCCACCTCTAGTATAACTTCAGCTCAGAAATAAGAAAAATGAAGATGAGGCAACAGTTTCCACAGTCACTGTAACTTAATAAACTAAAGAACTCCGAAGAACATCATAGTAGAAGCCTTCCTGGATTACTTGTAAGGGAGCAAGAAGAGATGGGATATATGGCTATTAAGGGTTAAGACCACCATCATGTTCCATAACTCTATCTCAGAATTCTTTCCATGTTGCACACAGACAAATGAATGCGTACATTATCTATATTCGCACAAAGCCATCTAGTTGGAAATTGAAACATGAATACTTTTGTCAAGTTTCAAAATATGTGTTTGTCTCCCTCACACTTTCAGCAAGAACACAAAGACAAAGCCAACATGCCTGAGAAGCTATTAAACTCATCAGCTCTATGGCTAACAACCAAAAGTGCATTTGTGCATACCTTTCCAAGTATGGACCAGTTTCATTTCCTTATATTAAAAAATAAAATGTAAAGTGGCCTTTCAGATGTACAAATGTATTAAGGCAAGAAGGGATTTTTTCCCCACCTTTTTGATTTGATGAAAAACTGTTACATCACTCACCCAGATAAGGGTGCTAACCTCTACTGTGTGGCCTTTCCCCTGCATGTTCCCGAAAAAGGGTTTTGTGATTGCTTTCCAGGTGTATTGTTTCCAAGAGCCCTTGCAATCTCTGTGATTTGATTTTGCCTTAGAGAAGTCACACTGAATGACAATATTTACTTGCAGAAACTGCCAGTAAGCTAGAACAAGAGTAATGCAGTTTACTACCTCTAACTGGATGAGAGAAAAATTAACTAGTGTGACTCAGTGCTTAGCAGTTCCAGAATCTGGGTGAAGTGTTTGTCAAAGATACTGAAAAGTCTGAGACAAAACATAGGTTTGGACTAGTTTCAATCATCCCTTAAAATGCAGATGAGCACACACAAAGCAAGCAGCCCAAGACCACAATCCATATTCATTTTGCTATGTAAACCACTTTGTGATTTTTTTCCCTTGAAAAACCATCTAATTACTCTTAATATATTAAGGGCCATTTTTATTTCATTCTAACCCCCATCTTAACGCTTATTGCTTTGGAACTCTCCCTAGTAACTATTGCCAGGAAAGCATGCTTGATGCTAGGGTTACACCCAAGTACTATAACTTCTATAAACATGGCTATATAAAGTCTACAAATAGGACTTGCTTCCAGGAAAACAAGTTGAGGGCCAACTCCTATCCAGCTTTCTAACCCTGATGCAGCTGTGCCAATGGGGTGTGCACTACTTCCTGTGGAGGGGGCGCAGTTGTGGAGGCCTCTTCAAGGTAAGGGAACCCTGGCTCCTTTACCTCTGGGCTACATTGCTGCTGCTGTTAAGACTGGAAAGTTGGACAGGATTGGGCCCTCAGTCAAAGGGACTAACATGGTGATGGTGGTGGTGGTGGCCACAATCCAGAGAACACATAACACTGGAATCTATGGGACTTAACCATACCTCACAATTCTGGGTGGTGGCCCTTGGCTTTGATCACAGTGAAGCTCATGCTCAGCTGTAATTTAGATAGTATGGAGATCAGTCGGACATCTTTCCAGGAAGCTTAAATGGAGGCAGCTTCATGTTACAGCATCTGAATTCATATTGTTCATGTAATGAGACAAATCACGTCCACATGGGAAGCCCCAACTCATGACCTGAAAAATCTGTTATCAATGATGATGATGAACTACGTGTACCAATGTCGCGTGCCAATCTACATGCGTTCGCACGTTCGTTTTTCCGTGGAAGTTCTTTCTGTAACGTGTGAAGAGGCCCTCGGTTTGCGATCCGCTTCCCAACGTCCCTTTCAGTTTGCCCACAAACTCTTGTGTCTACAAGTTGATAGGCGAACGATAATGCAAAGTAAATCTTATAAAAGTTGCCAGCCAAATCCAGCACTCGGCGAACTGAAATTAATGGGACTGAGGAGAGAGCAGTAGAGGCAGAGAAGCAGAAACGGATCGCGTCTGTGGCCTGAACCCCGCTCCTCCCCGCACCGCAAGAGACAGGACAGAAAGCGAGGCGATTCCTTACCACTGTTGCTGCTGGTGGGAACGTTGCGCCGCATCCACTCATAAGGGGTGCGCCTTTGCGCGTTTGGGGAAAGCTGGGGCACTGAGCCGCTCATAGGCGGAGGCAGCAGTCCAGAGCCTGGTGGCTGAATTGGACTGAAATCAGTAGGGCTGTATCCAAGCTGCCCCGGGTTGGCGACAGCGGAAGGGGCTCCTGCGCCATAGGAGTGCCAGTCCTCTTTAGTGGGAGTGTATGGAGAGCCCCAGGCGCCCGCTGGCTGCCCGTGATGAGGGTCGCTGTTAATCCCTGGCACGTGGTGGTAGCTGGCAAAATCCGGGTACTGAGGAGGCACCGGCACATAGTTCTGGGGGGTGAGGTTCAGGCTCGGGTGCCTGACTGGATTGGGGTACATGTTGGTGTCCTTATCCAACAGATAGCCCACATACATCATCCCCAAGTGACCCTGCGCGCATAGTGTGCCCTGTGCCGCCGCAGCTTCTTCCCTGGCCTGCCTAACCGGCAACTCACAGCCTCTTCCTGATGAGCTGTTCACCTGAACTTCTTCGGCAGTTTTTTTTTTCCCACTTTGCAAAGGCCCCTCCCCGAAGAAAGGCTTTTTATTGGGCCAAGCTCTCGGAGCATTTGCATTGAAAGGCAGGTTTGCATTTCAAAGTACAGGAATCAAAGTGGGAGCCACTGGGGCGAATTCAAACGGTACAAATTACTCAGCAGATAGTAGTGACGAAGGGGGGGGGAGGGAGAAAGAAGGAAGAGGAAAGGCCTTGAAGAGGGAAAGGAAGGCCTGAGAAATTCCCAGAGAATACAAAGAATTCCAGGCACAATAGGATCATCAGGTAAATGGCCCGGGAAGAAGTGGGGTAGTTCAATAAGCTTGAAAGAAAGGGGTCGTGGGCAGGTAGGAACACCGGGTAGCTAAACCAGTGGCAATCTGGACCTCTTTTCTAAGCAACAGTTGGAGAACTTGTTTAGAGAGGCGACCACCACCGACTTCAAAAGTGACCACGTCGGAAGACTTTTGCCCTTTAATTTGTCGCTGCCAGCATTAACACATTAACACCCTGTTCAGATGGGTGTCTCATTCTTCGTGCAGGAACTGCACCGAAACTCTCTTTTTAAAGCCATCAACTCAACACCCACTGCAAACCACCAGGGAAACACGTGGCAGATTGCAACTGGCTGTCTGATCATTCCTTTCCAGTGTAGAGGTTATAGACTCTAGGCATCTGTGGATGCCTTGACTGGATATCCTGGAAATTTGGGCCTAAATACTATACAAGGAGTCATTCGAGGGGGGCGGGGGAGGAGAGGCTGTAATTCTAACAATTACCATAAATAATCAGAATATTTGCATTTCCTTAAAAAAAATTGTTGTCATGCTTTTCTCATTTAAAATCAGTATAACAGAAAACTCCCAACGTCTTTGCAAAACTCCATTAAAGAAAATCAACCACTTCTTAGTTTATTTTTAATAAAAAAAAAAAATTGATTTCAGCACAGACTGATTTCCCATCATTCAGCAGGAAGCTGCACTAGAAAGATCTATTTTATTTTTCATCCCTTTTTAATTTTGAGAGATCCTGTTATATTTTTACTGCCCTTTGGGAATGTCCAGAGAATGAAAAGAGCGGCAGGCAGCTGGTAAAAGTCCGAGTGCTCTTTCAACCGGAGTTTCCAAGAAACGCATCCATACATAGGAAGGAAGACGGCTACCCCCCTAACTGGCATTTCGCCCGCGTTCAGGTGACTGACTCTTACGTGTTGGAGTTGTTTTCAAACCAACCATCGAAACCAGCGATGAAGACGCGGGGAGAAAGTGGAGAGTTAAGACCGAATTTCTTTCCAGCTGACCAGAGTGCATTTATTTTTTAAAGTCCTTGCTGCTAGCTCGTAAAATCAATTGGCCGGTTGAGATTTTCGAAGGGTTTCACCTTCTCCATAGGAAGTTTCTACTTGGCGTATGTGCAGGTGCCTGGCTGGCATATGGGAGAGTGTGGAGTCATTTGAGAGTACTGTACGCCTATTTTAAACATGCAGACCTCTAAAGGGCTCTAAAGGGCTCTAAAACAAAACGTTTACAGTAGAAAGTACTCTTCTTATGTTCTTAACATAGTATCTGGTAAGTTAATTTTCCCGACAGGACAAGAAACACGGTGCATGGTTGCGTGAAACACCTATACTTTTAGCGATGCCTTGTGATAGATAGATAGATAGATAGATAGATAGATAGATAGATAGATAGAT
>JAJKFI010000005.1:15561987-15582026 GCA_029204185.1 Lerista edwardsae
GATAGATAGATAGATAGATAGATAGATAGATAGATAGATAGATAGATAGATAGATAGATAGATCCAGTGAACAGCAAAGGTCCTCTTTAGTTCCTATAAATGGCAAAAGGCAGATCTATCTTTTTGCCATGTATAGGAACTAAAAAAGACCTTCTCCGTTCATTGGCTCCTGCTGCAACAAAATACAGTAGGAATGCCGTCGTTTCGGTGTATTTTGACATGAGCGCCCGAAAGGAACTTGCTTGCTTGCAAAGAAATTCAACTGAAATCATCAGGGATATGACATCCATGGGACCCTGTGTCAGACTGGGATGAGATTTCGATGGTTTCTCGCATGATGCCCGATCCTGTGCATGTTTACTCAGAAGTCAAACCCCAATTGCAGCCCTAACATTGGAAGCTGCTGCCAGGAGCCACAACTGCATCAGCGATGCCAAAAGAACGGCTGTCTTCCCGTCCGTGCCACTGCCTGGCTACGTTTATGACTACCTTCCTCCTGACTACCTTCTCCAGACCCCTACGAGCCCTGCCTTATCCTTTTGGTGCCAGTTCACATCTTCTCATTGACAGTGCTGTACGTGGGCCGTCGTCCCAGAAGAAAAGGGACAACTTCCTTCTCCCACGGGAAAGAGGGTCGCGAATAACAAAATCCCTGCCAACCCGGGGCGCGGGGGGTGGGGTGAGAGAGAGAGAGAGAGAGAGAGATGGCGCTGCCTCCCCCAGCTCTCACTGTTCGCCCCTCGCCTGAAGAAAAAGGCAAGCTCAAAAATCGAGGGCTGAAAGGAAAGGCTTGTGCTTGCTGGGGTTCGTGACAAGGAGATGCCTCGGCGACGCGCCTGCTAGGAGATTTTGGAGCCACATCCGTTCCAAGTGGAACACAACTGTAAACCGTTCCTCCTCCCACTCTGCGCGAAGAGAGGGTATCATCATCTCTCCTCCGCCAAGTTTGTCTTTCACCGGAGAACATAGCGGCGCACCCACCCACGATCAACCGGAGTAGGAGTAGGAGAAAGCGGCGTTCGCGCGTTTGTGTGAATGTTTTTCAGGGGAGCTGCTGGTGGTAACATCCTAACAACGGAATTCGCAGCATTATGGCACGTTATGTACCAGTGCATAATGGTAGCATTTCTTCCCATTTTGTGCGATATTGTGCGTACGCAACATCTCAGCCTGTCCAATCAGTTTAGAGTCCTGTCTATGAAATCTCTTCTGAGATCACTTCTAGAGTGAAGTACTGGACCTTCGTTCAGGGTGGGTGTCAAAAATCTTCTCCACAGTTTACCGGGGATAGAGACGTCTATAAATATGGTAAAGAAATCTGATTGAGAAGTTCATCTACCTTTTATATTAATCAATGTATTAATTTGTCATTAATTATCAAGATAACTATGGTGTATCTATCAATCATGGGGAAAAGGCTGTCAATGCAGACAGATATTACAAAGCATACAAGGATATTTTCTCAACAAAATTGCACCCCAATCAGGAGTTAAAGCATGTGCTTACTTGTAACATTAAAAAAAAGAGAGAGAGAGAGAGATCCACTTTGTCTAGGGCAGTGGGCAGGTGTCCCTGAGCCGGGAGTCTAGGGCAATCTTTTGTTCCTCATGCACCCTCAGAAGAATTTTTGACCTACTCACACACTTCTGCAAAATATATTTTATATCTGTTATTAGCTATTTTTCTGAAATTAAAGTGAACATACAGTATGAGACAAACATTAAACTTTAATCATTAAAGAAAATGTTTTGCTTCACAGAATTTGAGGACATCAAAAAACTAACAAGAAAAATCAGTGAGAAGGCTGGAAACCATCAATACTGTGGCCAAGAAGAAAATAGATAATTGTCTTCTGTTGGCCCATCAGTAATCAGAGCCAAATTAAAGAAAAAAATACCCTTGCCTAGTATAAAAATGTGTCTTAAGACTTTTTTTCTTAATTCAGGAAGCATCACCTATTCCCTTCACACATATTCCTTAGGGATGCAGATGCAACAGGTTATGAACCCCTGGGTCTAGGGGGTGAGCATAATGCTTACAACTGCCAAGCAAGAAAAAGTCACTCAGTTCACAAACACAAGCATTTCTGGTGACAAATAAGGCTATGGATTGCACTGAAGGCACAACCCTAACCTGGAGTTAGGCCAGCACAGTTAGGCCAGAAAACTTTGACCAGCACAAGAGCCTGTTTGGCCCATAAAGCCTCTTTGGACCACTCTTGGCGTCAGGGAGGATGGTGCATGTCTGTGTGCTGGCCTCTGTGACACCGAGAGTGGTCCAAACATACTTTACGATGTCCCTTGTGCGAGCCAAACTTTGCTGGCCTAACTGTACCAGTCTAACTCCAGGTTAGGATTGTGCCTGATTATATAGCCGGCATTCACACTCATCTGCATTTAAAAAAATAGTTTGACTTACTGCCAGTGAAACGAATAGCATTAATGAAAGCGTTGTAAATATTGGCATTAATTGAAAATTATTTTTAACTTAAATTTAAAATATAAGAAAATATATATTTTGATTTCAGGGCCCAATCCTATAAAACTTTCCAGCATTTACCAATGGGGCACGTACTGCGTTCTGAAATGGGGAGGCATGGAGGCTTCCTCAAAACCAGGGAATGTTTGTCCCCTTCTCTTGGGGCTTAATTGTGGCAGCATCAGTGATGGAAAGTTGGATAGGTTGGAAAGTTGGATAGGATTGGGCCTTTACTCAATCCTACGCAATACATTTTACTCAATTCAGATATTCTCATATTCAGATTACACCTGAAGATTCTACTTTAGCTGTCATGCCTAATAGGTGTTGATAGACATCTGCATCAGAAATCTTTTAATCCCCTTTTGAAAATAAATATCAGATCCAGAGGCTTTATGCTGTTTGCCAGTTTCCCTGATTTATCTATATTATTAGTGTCAGCATTATTAACATAATTTTAATTATTATTAACAAATTATTAAATAAGAAGAAAATTCTCATTTTTCTCATTTTAATTAGAATTAAATTAAATTCTAATTTAGCAAAAATGAACAGAACCAAATTTAAATAATTTATTACAGTATTTTTAATTCACCTGAAATATGCTTGTTTAATTCTTTGAGAAACACACCTCTGCATAATAAATTTAAAATCAGCCCTGCTGTCATAAGCATTTTCACCATAAATTAAAAAAAAAAACAAGATCCAGAAATTAAATGCAATGGTAAAATTTTGGGACTTACTAGTAAGTGCTTCATTCATTTCTGTGCAAGTTAGAAAAGGCTTCTGTGTCAGAGGGAAATATGAAAGGTTAGCATGGGTTAAGAATTTGATTTGATGTGATCACTTCACCACAAGGAACTCCCACATTGTGACACACTACAAGAATTGCCCCGATGGGCAGAGGCAGATCTAAGGGAGGGCAAAGCTCTAAGTTTTGCAAGAAGCCTTAGCTTGCAGTAGAAGTCACTCCTCTCCTGCACCGTTTTAGCCAATCCTCACAGGGAACAGCAACATCTTGGCGTTGCTTACTGGCTACAGCAGCAAGGGAGAGGAAGGATGTACATGACAGGGTCAGGCTTCTTGCAACACTTAGAGCTTTGCCCTCCCTGTAGATCCGCCTCTGCTGATGGGCTACAGCCTGAACCTGTACAACTTATGAGCAAACTGAGCCTCTGTCTGCCATATGTCACTGGCTGGGCCATCAGGGGCTGAAACCACTTTGTTTTTGTTGCCTGCATAGGACTACAAATACAGGCAGACTGTCAAGCACTGGGCAGTACAAAATACATGCAAATGCTGTTACATTCAGCTTGATGGGTTACAAATCTGCTATAGGCATTTAAAGGCATCAAAAGTACCAAAACAAAGTCTAGGGAGATGCTGCTTCGGAAATGCAACAACTTACATGCTTAGGGTGGGCATTCAAATGTTTGTAGCATTGAACTTAAGTCAGCTTTTATGTTCAGTCATTTTTTGCTGAATTGGCAAGGAAGTGACACAGCATCAAGGCCAGCCCCTCACATGGTCTCTGCCTCCTTTTATTTTTCTCTTCTTTGCCCAGACCCAGCAGTGCTACATCCTTGCTACTCCCTTCCACTGAATTGCTCCTTCCTCCACTTGACCACACTTAGGCCATCTCTATTTGTCATTCTCTGCTTTTGCCATCCCCAGTTGACTCAACCATGTTGCCTTGCTTGCCCCATACTTGTCTCTTCCCTGCTTCTCCTCCTCCTCCTCAGTTTTTTCATTATCTAAGACTGACAAAACAGCACAGAAGAAACGGCAACAAGAAGAAGGGCTGCCCAACGACCACAATGACTGAAGAATCCAAGGGATACAGAATGACACAGAACAGAACATAGGGTGTGGATCCAACCATAGCAAGGGTATGGATCCAACCATAGCAATGTAGTAATTCATCCTTTTAAAGCCCCTAATCCATGTATTTCTGAGATCTGCTTTCTCTCAAATTCTCAGTGCAGAATGAGTTGAATATTTTGTGTGCATGGAAACCGATTTTATTTATGTCCTCTTCCTTCTTTTTCAAGGCTGTGCAGGCTGCTTGTGTTTCCCTTGCAGCAGGGTGAAAGGTCCAGACTGAGATTGTGGGGAAACATGAGCTCAAGATAAGGGAAGGCCAAGCAAGAGGAATCTTACAGCACAACAAATAGGGTTCGCAGTGAAAGAAATAAAGTGAGAGAAAATACAAATGCTCTGTTGGGTCATAAAAGTTCAAATCAAAGCTAATTAAAATATAGGACAGGGAATCTTCCATTTGCTTTCTATGCTCAGGCCTAGTCTAATCATTCAACTTGGCAATCTTTGTATGGCAGTGGTTGCCAACCAGAGGACCATGGACCACAGGTGGCCGGTCAGAACCTGAGAAGTGGTCCGCAAAGTCTCACCGCTCCCAAAAAAAATAAAATAAACCTTTGGTAGGTGTGGCCAACACCCTCATGGCATGGTGCCACCCCATGGTCTGGCACCACCCCCTTTGGGCCGTGCCTACATGCCAATCATTTCCAGACTGCCTGGCTCTCACACAAACTCCAGCATGATCTCAGGCAGCCCAGAGTTGAATGAGGCCTCAGTCAGTGCACCACAGAAGATCCTGCAGGGGTATAAGGCCTGCTGGCCTGCTTCCTTGCCAGCTCGCTGAGAAAGCTACAGAGACGAGTCAGCTGCCTCGTCCAGGTCATCCTGCCTTGGATGGGCCATGCAGCACCACTCAGGGTCTGCATGCCTCGGTCGTCCAGGCAGGGGGCAAGGGTGGGGGTTGGATGTGGTCCACAAGGATTCCAGTTTTTGCCTCAATAGCCCACTGTCTTCTAAAGGCTCGTCACTATTTATTTATTTATTTATTTATTTATTTATTTATTTATTTATTTATTTATTTGGTTTCTACCTTGCCTTTCTGCCCGAAGGCACACAAGGCGGCTTACAGACAATTAAAAGGCAAAACAAGCCATACAATTAAAACATATTAAAAACAATATTAAAAACAGTTAAAAATTTAAACAAGCCCCGTGGATTGAAAGATGTAAAAAATACCAGTCTGCCTGTCAACATATAAAAGCTTGTTGAAATAAAAAGGTCACTGTCTCCTGCTTTGAAGTTTTCACTTTCCAGCCACCCAGATGCAAAAAGGAATGTTTCATAAATCCACCACAGGATCATTCCCACCAAAAAGTTTCACATATCCAGCCCTCCCGTAATAATAACGTTACTTTACTAGATAAATCAAAGCTATGGTTTTCCCAGTAGTCATGTATGGCTGTGAGAGCTGGACCATAAGGAAGGCAGAGCACCGAAGAATAGATGCTTTCGAATTATGGTGTTGGAGAAGACTCTTAAGAGTCCCCTGGACTGCAAGGAGATCCAATCGGTCAATCCTACAGGAAGTCAAGCCTGATTGCTCCCTGGAAGGACAAATCCTGAAGCTGAAGCTCAAATACTTTGGCCACCTCCTGAGAAGAGAGGACTCTTTAGAAAAGACCCTCATGCTGGGAAAGATTGAAGGCAAAAGGAGAAGGGGCGGCAGAGGATGAGATGGTTAGACAGTGTCACCGAAGCAATGAACATGAAATTGGGCAAACTCCGGAAGCTAGTGGAGGACAGGGAGGCCTGGCGTGCTGTGGTCCGTGGGGTCGTGGAGAGTCGGACACGACTTAGCAACTGAACAACAACTAGATAAATATTAACTGTCTGTCAGGTGGTAGGCTAGAAAAACTTATCAGACCTGGTGTGGTACAGTGGCTGAAAGCCAGAACAACACCTTATGTGTATAGTAGTTTCCCGATTCTTTCCCCCACCCCCTTTTCTTTTATCAGGGTAAGCAATGGCAGGTGGCTTAAGATTAAGGAGTGGAGAAGAGGTGCAGTTTAACACTTTTCTTCCCAGACATTTGTCTTCTCAAATTGATCCCCCCCAGCAGTTGCTTTAATCCTGAGAGATAAAACATACAGTTAGCCAGATATGTTATCTATCGGGAAGAAAAGCAGCTAAGGGAATGGTCAATTTTCAGCAGACAAGTGGTTAGCAGATACCCTGCTTAATTTGAATTGACCTGCCACTACTATGAACCAAAAATGTTATTGGGGGGAAGGTATTTCGGAAGTACCTACACATTAACACCTTGCATAGTTCTGCCTTAAAAGTGCAGATCGTGTGTTTGAAAATCTCTGGTTCCAATCTCATCTGAGCAATGAGTTTAGGGGAGTGTCTTTAAGCAACTCACCATTCCATTATATTTGAAATATGCAGGTAATACTACGGTAGTCACCTACTTTATGTGGTTATTTTAAGGATTTCAGAGAAAATGCATGTGATACATTTTGAAGAAATCGAAGTGCTTATACACTTCTGATGACAGAGATTATTACGACCTAGGAAAGAGAAGAGGAAGGGCAACACATCACCAAGCATTTGTCAGCCAACTCTAGTGAGAAAGTCCTTTGCCCTTGCAGAAGGCTGATTCGATGTACTCTCGTATGTAGACAAACAGACAGACAGACAGACAGACAGACAGACAGACAGACAGAGAGAGAGAGAGAGAGAGAGAGAGAGAGAGAGAGAGAGAAACGGTGTCACGTTACTATTCAGAACCCCAATGGAAATCAGATGTATCAAAAGAGTGGAGATCCCATCAGTGGCGTGTGACCTATTCTCAACTGATGATGAAACTGGGAAAGAAGCTACACCAGTTATTGAGACTGAGGACTTTGAACTTCACATGCTTTGAAATGAGTTAGCACATGCAATTGCCCTTGTTCTTCCTATCCCAACCCTTTTGAGAAATTACCTTTCGGAAAGCTAATTCCTTAGCTTTATAAAAAAAAATCACGGAAGTTCAAATAGAGTTCAAATTCTATCCTTGTTTCTCATAATTGTCGCACAGATCTGTGTATCAGCCCAATCCTAGTTGGATGCCATGCCAATGGTGCACTGGGGCCAGTGCAATGACTGCTGAATCCTAAGCCCATCTAGGCACTGCGACATTGGTGCAGCCCTCCCAGTAAGCCACCAGCATCTATAGAAACCCAGCCTGTCATCCATGGAGTGACATCCTTACATCAGTTTGCACTGATGCATCGGTTATCTAATGTTGGTCCAACTTCCAAGGAGCCAATCGTGATGTTCCACCAGCCTCAACTCCCGTGGTCAGAGAAGCACCACCAGGGTGTGAATGGAGCAGGGGGCAGGGGCTGGGAGTGATGGAGTGATGCCCCTCCCAGGCCTAAGGAATGAGGCAACACTGGAGCAGTCACCAGTACCAGCCATGGGGAGATGTCCTAAGGACACCATCAACACATGAGACAGGAACGCCACATCACCACCCCTGCAAAGGACCTGCTATACTGCAAGTAGCAAGGGAGCTGAAGCAGAAAAGTCCTAGGAATCCAGGATGGAAGCCCCTTATGCTACCCATGCAAACATGCATGTCCAAGAAATACATTTTTTACCACAGGACAGCAAGGTGAGAAAGGAGCTCCCTAGGGAGGGCATCATGTGATACACATTCATCAGTCTTTGTGTGATAAAGGTTTTTCCATGGTGAGAGAAACAACCACAAAAGTCTTTCAGTGGTGAGAGTGGGTGAAAGACACCCATCTTTCCTTGGTGAGAAATACCTTTCCATGGCAAGTCCCTATGGAGGCACCCACCAGCTGGAAGGTACCCTTTTGCCAGTGGAGGGAGGGCCTGGGATGAGTCACATGAGTGCTGATGAACCAGAGTGCTGATAGGTCACTGACCGAAGACATAGGCTGCCCTGGGAGTCAAGCAAGACAGGTTAGAGCCCGGCCAAGGGGCTTGGCCTAACCACCAAAACAAACTGGCCAGAAATGCTTTGGGGGGCGGGCAAAAGGAGAAGGAGCGGCAGGTCTAAAATCCACACCAGCTACTTTGCAAAACTGCTTTCTTGCCATTCAGCCACAGAAGGAGAGAGACAAAGTTCCCCTTTGTGAAGCCGCAGAGGACTGCCATAGCTCAATGCTGTACATCTGATCATCTGAGCTGCAGTCTCCCTGTCAGGGAGCTTATATCCAGGGATTGGTGTGCTGTGATTGGTTGTGCCATGTAGACCATACCTTATGTGCCATTGTAGGAATGTGGGCAATGCAGGAGGGTGGCAGGAAGTGCAATACTCTGTGACGTTTTCCTTCTCCATTATTGCCTATGGCTTTAAGCCTCACGACACCAGCTTTGTTATTGGTGTAGTGTTTTTCCAGCATCAAGGGTGCATCTGTTGTCTGAAGGGGAATTGGGATATAGTGTACTTGACCTCCCGCTCCTCCCTCCTATGTTATGCCCCTGCCTCCTCTTCATTTTGGCCTCCCTGTCAGCAGAGTTGTGCCGGAGTCCAAGCTACATTGATGTGACATGAAACCAGTGTCCATGACAAATCCATTAGCAGGTAGACTCCTATGCCAGCAAGGCTGTCATCATGCCAGCGAATATGGACATGCACTGGCAAAACTTGAAGATATGATTGGGCTGGTACCCACTAGTGGGATCTGCAAATGAAGACGTGGAATGCTGGGCGGGACTTAGGCAGGACTTACGCGCGATTGGCTGCCCGTCCGCTCCGTTCTGACGCCCCCCCACTTGCCGCACAGGCTGCCCTGGCCTCAGAGGGCCAGGCAGCCTGCGTGGCGAGCGGGGTGGCGTCGGAACAGAGTGGACGGGCTGCCAATCAAACGGTAGTCCCGCCTAAGTCCCGCCCAGCGTTCCACTTCTTCATTTGCAGATCCCACTACTGCTGGTACCCCAAGGGGTTGACACTTAGAGAACAAAACATGTCCACATAGTCAGGGACATTAAAAGGGAGAATAAGGGCCAAATCCTATCCACATTTCCAGCACTGATGCAGCCGTGCCGACATGGCATGCTTTGCATCGTGCAGTGTGGCAGCAGTCACAGAGGCCTCCTCAAGGTAAGGGACCATTTGTTCCCTTACCTCCAGGCTGCATTGTCGCTGCACAGATGCTGGCATGTTGGATGGGACTGGGCCCATAAACAGCCAATAAAGTCAACAGATACTCTCACCAGCCACATCCCCTGTTAGAACCTTCAAATGGGAAAGCTGCAGGAAGCATTCCATGCAAAGGAATTTGCCTATGTGTCAGAGGGGCAGGACATACATTCCAGTCCTCCTGTTTATCTCTACCTAGTAATCCCTTTGTTTCACTAGAGCTCTTTCCTTTCCAAAGTGCAGACCAAAGACTAATGGAAAAACCTAGAGGGTATAACGTCAACCACAGCACAGATCATATTGTTGCCTTTCTGTTTCTAACAGCACAATCCTATACATGCCTACACAGATGTAAGCCCTACTGAGTTCAATGGGATTTACTCCCACATAAGTCTGTATAGGATTTCAGCCCTAAGAAATGAGGTAGCATCAGTAGTGTCTCTACAGGAGCCTTACCTTGCAGTGTAAATTGCTCCTCCCCCTTGCTGTTGTAACCAATCCTCATGGAGAAAGCAATGCCTTGGTGTTGCTTACTGGCTATGATAGCAAGGAAGAGGAACAATTTACACAATAAGACAAGGCTCCATGCAAAATGTAGTGTTCTGCCCCCGTATATGGATGCTACTGGGTAGCATGACTTTTTTTTTAAACTACCATGGAGTAAATGAATGGCTTGTATAAGGGGCGGCCCAATCCTGGCTTGGGCTTGGGCAAGCAGGCTGGTTAGCCTGTGCAGCATCCAAACCAAAGTGGAGGCTGCAGCAGCTTAGCATGGGGCAAGGGGATAGATAAACGTAAGCAGTAAGCTGCAGAAAGCTGCAGGCAGCCCAATAGGGCTGCTCAGATCTGCGCCTGCAAAATTGCAGGTGCACGTCTGAGCCCTCCTCAGCAGCCTGGAGACAGGCAGCCTAATGGCCACATCCAACGTCCACCCTTTCCCCATGATGTCCAGCCTGCCGGAATGCCATTGCCCTGCCCTGTTCCACCCCTCCCACATCCCGCCACCCCCACCCCCCCGCCGCTGGCTGAACCTGGCTGCCCAGGAGTGACTTATCAGCTGCCTCTTCAGCGGGCGCAGATGTGCCTTACGACACATTTGCATCAGCCTTGGGCCGAAACAATTGGCCCAATGGGTGCTTTGGATTGCTCCTTGAAAATGATTATTCTTATCTGAAGTTACATATAAGACATTTGCATTAAATAATTCAAAATTAAAATTACAAATAGTTATCTACTTTTAATGAAAAACCTGTGTATAATGTCTACACAGAAAAACCTGCGTATAATGAGACACGCTTAAAATTACAATTAATTTGCTCTGAACCTTCTTGCTCTGAAGTCGTTTTATTAATTATAACAGAATGGCATTGGAGATGTTATGTGGTTGCTTTCACTTCTTTACCTATGTTTTTATCCCACACTAAGGCTGCAATTTTCCTGGGAGTAAGCCCCATTAAATACAATGAGTCTTACTTCTGAGTAGACATGCATAGCCTGGTGCTCAAGGAACAGCCAATTCTCCTCTGTTCATTTTACCCACACAACAACCTTCTAAGGTAGACTGAGAAAAGGTGACTGGCCCAGTGTTTCCCAGGGAGCATCAAAGATAAGTGTAAATTTGAACCCCGGTCTCCCTAGTCCTGCCTAAACCTGTAACGAATTCTACAGTGTCCCTAGACACAAGTGTGGGAGCTAAATATTCACATCCTATCAGTGGCGTCCCTGGCAGGAGGTCCAGGAGGTCCACATAGGCCTGAGCGGCAGAGTGGAAGGGGCCACATTCTGAGTGCCGCTGTGCTGCGGTCCACTTGCCTTCCTGCCGGAGGGAGATGATCCTATCATTTTCGAAGGTCAGTTGCAACTGTGATGGTCACCTCCTCTGAGTTGCCTGAGCTGTCCAGGGTATTGGATGCCATCAACATGCTGATGATACCCAACCCTATACTTTCTCTTCCTCAGAGTCCAGTGAGTCAGTGGGGGTTCTTGAACCTGTGCTAAAATATGCTTGAAAGCTCCAGTTAGTAATGCAGAATGCAGCAGTATTAGAGTTTGTGAAAGGGAAAATGCCAGTGTCCATGTGATTCCACAATTATAACAGCTGCATTGACTTCCAGTTTGACTCCACGCTGCCTTTAAGGTATTTGTTATCACCTTTAAAGCCCTTAACAGTTTAGAACTAGGATTTCCTTTTTGCACATGTTCCTGCCCAGTGGGCGGGTCCATACGGCTAAATCCCAAGGGGGGCTGCACGGCTCCAATTTGATCTGCGCAGTCTCCTTGGATCTGCGCCTCCTGTTTAGCAGGCGCAGATCCGAGGAGCGCATAGGGGAGGCTGGAGCCTCCCCTATGGTAAGGGAGCAAACATTCCCTTGCCACGGGGAGGCTCCAGCCTCTGGTCGGCCGGCCTTGCCAATCCAGCGCTGCTTAGGATTGCGCTCTTAATTTTTAAAAGTTTTTTCTTTTAATTGAAGGTGCCGTGAATGTTTTTTAAACAGAAAGTGTGAGATACACATGTCTTATTGTGGGCGCAATCCTAACCTTATTGTGGGCGCAATCCTAACTCCCTTGCCTCTTTATGGCTCCAAAATGGAGACTAGAGTGGTGTGGGGGGCGTAGTGGAGCAGTGCAAGTGGCGGGGAGCCGGAGGAGGGGTGACGCTCTTCCTTCTTTGCCCCTGGGTGGCCCATTGGCTGGATCTATGACTGCAGTGGGAGCTGCAGTTTATGTGTCATAGCTCTGGGCTATCCTTTCTGGTGAGACTGTCTCATAGTGACCTGCAATATGAAAGGGGATACACTGGAGCAGTGTGATCAGCATTTGTACTACTTTGCTGCACTGAACAGAATGTCATGTTTGAATCCGGGCAAGTGGAAGTAGAATCTCTGCATAAGGTAGACTCATAGAGCATCCACAAGTTTGCCTTTCCACTACATTCTCTTGCTTCTTTCTCCTCTTATTGACGCCCAATGCAAATGTCTGGCAACATTTTGTGATAAATCAGCATGACACAAACTATTACATACCCCCAAAGGTACTCATCCATTCTTCTCCGAGGGGCTAAACTGACACAATCTGGACCACAGGATTATGCCTTGTGTGGTGCCATAAGATGAAGAATCTATGAAGTGTGCAAAACTTAACATTTGTGTGAGATACGTTCCAGGGATTGGTTGTAAAGCAATAGGGAGAGTCTTGTAAATGCAGAAGTGCTGCGCAGAAAATGTCATGTATTCCTGCTTTTCATGTTCCATGTGGACATAGATAATATCTACAATGTGGTACATAATTGCCAGATGCTTAAGCACCTCCCCTCCATGTCTATGTGTTTTCTGTGGTGAAAGTTTACTTTGGTGGGAAGGGACAAGAGAGAAGAGCTGGAAAGACAATAGAGCCATAAAGATCCACTGATAACTTTTCCTTTTGGTCTCTTCTATTACAGAAAAGAATTATGTTTGGAAAAGCTTGTTCATGAAAACACATAGCTCTTTCTGGTCCTACAACAGAGCATCTGCCACAATTACCATTTTTACAAAGAATGCCATGTGCACAATAGAGGTTAACCATTTTGTAACTTTCCCTTCCTGACCAAATGGCCAAACTCCAGTGCAATGCCCAGTAAAATCGTGTTTCAGAAGTGTTTCCATATTCAACCTTACTTTCTTCCTATAAGGAAAAAAGAGTAACTGTCTCATTAAAGGTTTAAGGGTTAAGTGTACTTGAAGAGAAGCTGTAACTGGAGAACTTAAAGATGTACAGGGCTTATTATCCTGCAGTATGCACATAGTCTGAGAGCTTCCATAGCTGCAAAATCCTAAAAATGTTGGCTTGCACCTGTCGCAAGCATGCTGCATATGTATATATGATTACAGTTGGATGGAAATGAAGCCATTCTATGGAAATGGGAAATGTAGGTATGTCTAGTGTCACAGTAGTTGGCATGGTGCACCTTTCTCTCTGGGACAAACAATGTCAACATCAAGACAACCCTCAAGATGGACAAAGGGATGATGTAGATGGCGAACCTATGATAAGCATGTCAGAGGCGACATGCCACAATGTTTTGGGTGACATACCAGTGTTCATCAACACCCGACGACAGGGTGCAATCCTTTGCAGCACTAGAATGGCGAGGCCGACTCTGCAGCGCCATATGCAATGCTGCATAGCAGAGGCTGGAGGCCCCCGCCCCACATGACAAGGGAGCATTCGCTCCCTTACCATAGGGGAGGGCTCCAATCTCCCCTATGTGCTCTCGGATCTGCGTCCGAGTGGGCGCAGATTCAAGGAGACTGCGTGGCCCGAATCGGGGCCTCTCGGCCTCTTGGACAGGCTTAGGATGTGGCCATATGGCCACTTCCCAAGCTCGCCCATGTCATGCCCCTGCCTCCCTCCCTCCCACCAATCCCCATCCCAATATGGGACAGAGCCTCCCTCGTGCCGCCGGCTTCGGCCAACGCAAGGGAGGCTCTGCGCGGGCAGAACAGGACCGGCGCTGACAGCAGCGCCAGTCCTGTTGCCTTAGCGCCAAGAGGGTTGCTGCTAGGCGCCCCTGCATCGGCGCTAAGCACCAAATAGAATGGCGCTGCCCGTTTGTTTTACTTGTATTTCATTTTTGTAATTATTTGACTTTTCTTTATATAATACATTATTGGGTTGTATTTTTAAAAAATAAATGAATATGTAAACAATTGTTTGTAAATAATATGTAAATTATTTTGTTTGGGGGTGGGGGAAGTGACACATGGGCAGAGTCCAGTTAGGCTTTTTTGACACAGTTAGCCCAAAGGCTTGCTATCATTGCTGTAGGAGCAAGATGACCAGATACGGTTGCGGACAGAGTGCCTATACCTTTAACCATCGTACAGAAGAGGGAACTGTGGCAGGTGCTGCTTTTTAAACCATTTTGAGCTGCACCTATCAAAATTTCCTCTTCTATACAATGGTTAAGGTATAGGCAGTCTGTCTCCACTGTATCTGGCTACCCTGTGTGGGATCCACTGCAGGAACCAGTGAATGATTCTGACTTCCTTGTGAGGTGCAAGGTTTCCTGTTGCCACTCCTGTCAAGTCACCAGGGCAACCAGAGGACAAGAAGAGTGGGGAAATGCAGCGCAGCTGGAAGTGAGAAGTAATCTGCCATTCCACTCTCATCAGCACACTTGTTGGCGCTCTATGAAGGTACCATATGCAGAGATAGGCAGGACAATCCTCCTTGTCCGTCACGCCAATGCTACATCATGGCATCGGCACTAAGGCAACGATACCGACCCTGTTGCGCCCGCGCAGCACCTTTCTCATGTCAGCTGAAGCTGGCCGTCGCGAGGGAGGCACCATCATGAATTGGGGAGGGGGGAGGGAGGTTCAGGGCAGGATGAGGGCGGGATGTGGGCAGGCTGGCAGGCTACGTAGGCAGGCTCCAGATTCGGCCATAAAGCCGAATCCTAAGCCTGTCCAGGAAGCTGCATGGTTCAGGCTGCGCGGTCTCCTTGGATCTGAGGAGCGCACCAGGGAGGCTGGAGCCTCCCCTATGGTCATGGCGTGAACATGCCTTTGCTGCAGGGAGGCTCCAGCCTCCCCGACCCAGCGTTGGATATGGCGCTGGCTGGCGCTGGGTAAGATTGCGCCCTCAATCCTCTCCTCTCTCTCAAGGAACCTGAGGCCCTGGGGTAGGGGGTGACATGCAGACTTTTGGCCTATTGATACCCTCCCACCTTTCCTTGCTGTCCAGGCTGAATGAGGGAACTGAGTTACACCAGCTAAGCCATGGAGGCCTCCCAGACCACAAGTGGTTACGGCCAGCCTTAGCACAGACAGGCCCAGTTTAAAATCTCCATTTGCCTCACTGCTGTCTGGGTGCCATGGGGTTTTTTTTTCTCATTGCGAACACTTTTTCCTATTGTTTGAATTGCATACATAGTTGCAAGAGAATAGAGGAACTTATTTTAAGAAAAAAATGGAGTTGGGTTTGAAACTGTTGTTTAGGTATGGCAAACAGCCCAATCCTAACCAAATCCTCCCCAATTGCCGTTATGCCAATGGAGCATACGTAGTATCCTGCAAGGGGCAGGTCCCAAATACTTCCTCAAGGTACAGGAACATTCATGCCCTTACGCTGAGGTAAGCCTCCGCTTCCTTTATAGGTCTACTCAGATCTGCACCAGCTCTTTGGCTGGTGCAACTTCAAGTGGACCCAGGGGGAGGATGGATCCCCTCTTCCCTGTTCTGCCCACCTCCCCACTCTAACTTACTGGCATGGGGCATCCTTGAAGGGGCCACTATTGTGCAGCTGCTGCTTGCTGTTTTTGTACCCAACAGTGTCTCTCATCTTGCGACACCAGAAAGGCATAAGAACATAAGAACATAAGAAGAGCCCTGCTGGATCAGGCCAAAGGCCCATCTAGTCCAGCTTCCTGTATCTCACAGTGGCCCACCAGGTGCCCCAGGGAGGCATGAGACAACAAGATGCTTGCATCCTGTTGCCACTCCCTTGCACCTGGTACCAGTAGCCCACCACCTTTGTAAGGAGGTTGCACAATCCATTATGGCCTATAGCCCACGATGGACCTTTCCTCCAGAAATCCGTCCAATCCCCTCTTAAAGGCATCAAGACAAGATGCCATCACCACCTCCTGTGGCAAAGGGTTCCACAGATTAACTACCCACTGAGTAAAAAAGTACTTCCTTTTATCTGTTTTAACTCTCCCAACCCTCAGTTTTAGCGGATGCCCCCTGGTTCTGGTGTTTTGAGAGAGGGAAAAGAACATCCCTTTATCGACTCTATCCCTTCCATGCATAATTTTGTATGTCTCAATCATGTCCCCCCTCAGGTGCCTCTTTTCTAGGCTGAAGAGCCCCAAACGCTGCAGTCCTTCTTCATAAGGGAGGTGCCCCAGCCCCGTAATCATTTTTGTCGCTCTCTTCTGCACCTTTTCCAGCTCCACTATGTCCTTTTTGAGATGCGGCGACCAGAACTGGACACAATATTCCAGGTGCGGCCTTACCATCGATTTGTACAATGGCATGATAATATTGGCTGTTTTATTCTCAACCCCTTTTTTAATGACCCCAAGCATGGAATTGGCCTTCTTAATTGCTGCCGCACACTGGGTCGACACCTTCATTGAATTGTCCACCAGCACCCCAAGATCTCTCTCCTGAGCTGTCACAGACAGCTCAGAACCCATTAGCCTATAGGTAAAGTTTTGGTTTTTGGCCCCAATGTGCATCACTTTATATTTGTCTATGTTGAAACGCATCTGCCATTTGGCTGCCCATTCCCCCAACTGGGAGAGATCCTTCTGGAGCTCTTCACAATCCTTTCTGGTTTTCACCACCCGGAAAAGTTTAGTGTCATCCGCAAACTTGGCCACCTCGCTGCTTATCCCTGTCTCCAGGTCATTTATGAATAAGTTAAAAAGCACCGGCCCCAAGACAGATCCCTGGGGCACTCCGCTTTTCACCTCTCTCCACTGTGAAAATTGCCCATTGACCCCCACTCTCTGTTTCCTGGCCCTCAACCAATTCTGAATCCATAAGAGGACCTGCCCTCTTATTCCCTGACTGTGAAGTTTCTTCAGCAGCCTTTGGTGGGGAACTGTGTCAAACGCCTTCTGAAAATCCAGGTATATGATATCCACAGGTTCACCCACATCCACGTGCCTGTTGACCTTTTCAAAGAATTCCAAAAGGTTCGTGAGGCAAGACTTACCCTTACAGAAGCCATGCTGACTTTCTTTTAGCAGTACTTGTTCCTCTACATGTTTTAGGATTTTATCTTTGATGAGGCTTTCCACCATCTTACCCGGAACAGACGTTAGGCTGGCAGGCCTGTAGTTTCCAGGGTCCCCCCTTCTCCCTTTTTTAAAGATTGGCATGACATTGGCTATCCTCCAATCCTCTGGCACCGTGGCCGTTTGAAGGGACAAGTTGCATACTCTGGTTAAGAGGTCAGCAACTTCATTCTTTAGTTCCTTAATAACTCTTGGGTGTATACCATCTGGCCCTGGTGACCTATTTATATGTAGTTTGTCAATTTGCTCCAAAACATCTTCCTTATTAACCATTATCTGATTTAATTCCTTGGTTAGGAAGGACTGTTCAGGCTGTGGTATCTGCCCAAGTTCTTCTGCTGTGAAGATGGACGCAAAGAATTCATTTAATTTCTCTGCAATCTCCAAGTCCCCTCTTATCTCCTCTTTCCCTCCCTCCCCATCCAGCGGGCCAACCGCCTCTCTGGCAGGTTTCCTGCTTCTAACATATTTGAAGAAGCTTTTATTATTCCCCTTTATGTTGCTAGCCATGCGTTCCTCAAACGCTTTCTTGGCCTCCCGTATCACCTTCTTACTTGTCTTTTGCCAGAGTTTATGTTCTTTTTTATTCTCCTCACTGGGGCAAGACTTCCATTTATGGAAAGAAACTTCCTTGCTCTACAGCTTCTCTAACTTCGTTTGTCAGCCATGCAGGCACCCTCCTGGACCTTGTTGAGCCCTTCTTTCTTTGTGGTATACACTTCCGCTGGGCCTCTACTACTGTTATTTTAAACAGCCTCCACACAGCCTGGAGAGATTGGACTCTTTTTACCTTCCCTTTCAATTTCTTTCTAACTAGCTTCCTCATCTGAGGGAAATCTGCCCTTCGAAAGTCAAGGGTTCTTGTGTCAGATTTGCTCTGCACTCTTTCCTGGACATGCATGGCAAAACCAATCGCAGCATGGTCACTGTTCCGCAATGGCTCAGTAACACTTACATCCCTAACTAGGTCCCGAGTACCACACAATATTAAATCCAGAGTCGCCTGTCCTCTGGTCGGCTCCATGACTAGCTGCTCTAAGGCACAGTCATTCAACACATCAAGGAATCCGGTCTCTCTTTCTTGACCAGAGCAGCAGTTGACCCAGTCAATATGAGGATAATTGAAGTCCCCCATGATTACAATCCTGTCTCTCTTGGTGACTCCCTGATTTGTTTCCTCATTTCAAGGTCACCTTCAAGTTTTTGATCAGGAGGCCGATAGCACACCCCCACTATTACATTGCTCTTATGGCCTGGTAGTTTAACCCACAGTGACTCCATGGTGGAGTCCGGCCCACCTTCAGTCTCTACTCTGCTGGATTCTATCCCTTCTTTGATATAGATGGCCACCCCTCCGCCAACACGCTCTTCCCAGGCAGCTGGGCCACTAGAATGCAGGTTCCGACGGAGCAATGGCTTGTTAGGATTGGGCCCACAATATATCTCCAGATACATTATTGTTACAAATAGCTGACTGATTTATGTGGCTGTTAAAAGGAATGTCATATATTCAAGGATATCTGTGAGACCCTTTTGATACAGGATGTCTCATCTACATTTACTGCACATAACTCAGTCTAACAGTTGGATATCTGCAATATATCAAACAGGCAAGCTTTATGCAACATGTGGGGGGGGGAAATCCAGAATCATACTAGAAAAGTAACATGGGGGAAGGTATATTTTCAAAACAAAGGCCCTCTGGTGGAAATGAAGGAGTACAATAATATAATAATATAATATTTGGTATTTAAACAAACAGGTCTTGCTAGCAGACATTAATTTTGAATAATTACACACACCACTGGACCTTGTCTGGTCTCAGTGTTTATCACACCAGAGGCATCTGAAACTCATCACTAATCTGTGCCTTTGGCACTTAAAACATTTGGGAATAGATTTCTCATTTGTGTCACCATGCAGACAAGTACACCCTTTCTAACAAGGCAAATTACTGTGCTCCAGCTTGCCAAACAACAAAATAAGTGTATTGATTGACATCAAATTTCTTTACAGAGTTGATGGGGGAGGGACTTCCCATTCATTTGGCAGACACCCCCCCACACACACACCTCTTATCTGTTTAGCTACTAGGCGAATGCCATGCAGAATAAAAGCAAGAACAGTCATGAAAACAAACCAGCAAGTGTCCATGCTTAATAAGGTTCTTTTCCGCACATCTACATTAGAAGCGGTGTCAGCAGAAGGGGAGGCTTTGATTAAATACAAAAAGGGCCATCGTAGCTTTAGGAATAAGCACGTTTTTTTTCCTAATGATAGGAAACGACTAAATCACATTCCTTATTCAGAAGGAAATATTGCTTGTCTACTTCAAAACTATAGCTAGAAGATTTATTTTAGAATATCAGAACCCGTCCACTATGTTGCACATCAGAACTGTCATGGCCCAGAGAGGAAAGAGCTGCTGTTTTCATGGCAAATGTCTTCCTTCAACCAAAACTCTAATGCAGTGATTCCCAAACTGCGGGTCAGGACCCACCAGTGGGTTGCGATTCAATTTCAGGTGGGTTGCAAAGCACCTAGGACAGCCATATTGAAAATATGGAAAGGAGGGATGCTGGAGAGAGCTATGTGGTTGTTTTGCTTGGGTCAAGATTGTAAATAGGCTTTTTTCCTTCTGATTCACTTTGGTTTTGGAAAATGAAAAATAACCCAACTTACTGCTGCATTCTCAGGAAAGCAGCAGGTTCTGGCATCACAATGACGGCACTTCTGGCCATAGACAGACAGACAGACAGACAGACAGACAGACAGACAGACAGACAGACAGACAGA
>JAJKFI010000005.1:15588582-15635270 GCA_029204185.1 Lerista edwardsae
CACACACACACACACACACACACACACACACACACACACACACACACCGCCAAATCTCCAGGAGTTACACAGTGCAAGAACAGCTCTCCATTTGATTATGCAGAATAGAAATTAGATTAAAGGACAGATGCACACACTCCATGTATTTTCCTCTTATGCAGTGATAAGTGAAGAAATACAGGCAGATGAAAAACCAAAATCTGATTAAGAGCGCCATCCTAACCTGGAGTTGGTCTGGCACAGTTAGGCCAGCAAAGTTTGGCTGTGACCAGGGCTACTGTAAAGCGCATTTGGATCACTCTTGGAGTCAGGAGGGATAGTGTATGTCTATATGCTGGCCTCTCTGACTCCGAGAGTGGTCCAAACGTACTTTACGGTGGCCCTGGTGCCGGCCAACTGTTACTGGCCAAACTGGGCCAGCCTAACTCCAGGTTAGGATTACACTCTGAGTGGCCAGTATACTTGGCCCCATCCTCTCCCGATTTGGTAATGGGTGAGGCTAATGCCCCATGTCAGAGCCTCTGACCCCTGCCAGCACATCTCAAGACATACACATGAACAGCTTGTCCCTGGTGTGCCAACAGTCACAGTGGGAGGCCTGCTCCCATCTCCCTCCAAATAATTCCAAGTATTCAGACTGCATTGTTTTCATTCCTGCAATCGAGAGAGTTGAACTCCTCTTGTCTCTCTGATTCAGAGAACCAAAACAAATGAAGCAAGTTTCATGCCTGTTCAGAGGTCCTAACCACATCTTATGCGTATAACAAAATCCTGACAGCCCCTCTTTTTAATAGCTTTGGTAAAGAACAAATTAGAGTGGGAAGGGGGGCAGAACACTTTCCCTGCCTGCTGCTTCTGTACTCCAAACCCTCTGACCTGCTTTCTTTCTTATGCATACGTTTAAAACGCCATGGGGAGGTCGCATCTTACGAACAGGGGGAAGTGGCAAAGTCCTAAAGAGAAAGTGTAAGGACGCTTCTTTGGTCCAAATCTTACCCCTTCCAAACTGCCTTTCTTCTTTGAAGCCCAATGGCATTTTATTGCATGTGCAATATAACATTATGCTGACACAAGATCATGCTGCATCCTAAAATGGGGTACCTAGGAGTCCACACACACCGATCAGAGCTTCCATGGGGGGGGGGAAATTTTAAAGTGGCTACATATGAAATCCACCCTGTAAACCCTCCCTGAAGGATATGATTAAATGTATAATAGTAAACTCCTGAAGGAGGGATAACAATGAACAGCAGCAAATAAAACACTAACACATGTATTGTTGTGTGTGCTTTTTTAAGGGAAGGGGCTGCTGCATTAAATGCATGACTTAGAGGACAGTGAAGAGGTTGGATAGTAGAGGCACATAGGTGCAGCTAAGAGAGGGCATCTTTTTTACAAAGTAATCATTCCCTGAAAGGAAAAAGAATCCATTACAAGGTCCAGTTCAGAAGCCATGAGATATGATCTCCAGACATCACTGGTTTGGGAGACCAGGGACGTATCAAGAACTCATGCTTCGCCTCTTCCTTTTCCTGTGCCATTCCCCATCCCTTCAGTGATATAACCGTAGTTTCCTGTCCTGGTGTTAGAATCGAGGGCACTAACTAGGAATTACCTCTAAACCCTGCTTTAAAACCATGGTTTGAAGGTGTTGTAGTCAACATTGATCACCTGATTTAGAGCCCAATCCTATGTGTTGTGAGCACCGGCAATGGGTGCTGTAAAAGTACCGTGAAGCACTTTCCAGCACCCAGTGATTAAGTAGCGCTGGTGGGAAGGCCTGCACCAACCCACGGGTGCTGCATCCCACACAACCGCCAGGAGCAAAGGTAAGCTTTGAGCTGGGCTGTGGAAAGGTGTGGGGAGGGTGATGAGAGGGTGTTCTGGAAGTGGGGGGGGTGTTTCTGGGCTAGAGCAGGGCAGAGTCGGGGGTTGATTGGGCCTGGGAGAGGTGGGGATTGTGAGCAGACCTCTGCCGCATTCTAATCCCCATCCAAATGTTACACAGGGCTTCCCAGTTCTGCCCCAACTAAATAGCTGGCACAGATCCGAGTAGCCCCATTGAACAGGCAGGGATGCTAATATTCCCTTGCTCTGAGAAGACCTCCTGCCTACTCAGTTGCAGCACCGGCGGCCCCACTGCACCAGCATTGCATAGGATTGGACTGCCCTTTGCGGTGGGAAACTAGGCATACAGCAAATCATGGAAGGAGGGACGGAATCCATGCAAGAGAGGCAAGGGAAGGGAGGGAATGTGTGGGGGCCACAGCAATATCAATCAATCAATCAATCAATCACTAGTATTTATATACCGCTTTTCAACACAAAGTTCACAAAGCGGTTTACAGGCAAATAATAACATTGGAGTTAAATGGCTCCCTGTCCCAAAAGGGCTAACAATCTAAAAGAATGGAGAACACCACCAGCAACAGCCACGAGAAAGACACTGTGCTGGGGTGAAGAGGGACAATTGCTTCCCCCCCCCGCTAAATATAAGAGGACACCACTTGAAAAAGTGCCTCTTGCCCAGTTAGCAGGGGTAAACTGCAAGGTACAAAATGTTTGCAAGGAAACACATGTCAAAGGGAAGCAGGAATGCCTCCCTCTTGCTGAGACAGATGGGCAATGGTCCCTCACCCCAACCTAGTCATTCACAGTTATCTAGTTGAGGTAGAATGTGGAGAGGGATGCATATTGCATTGGAAGTACACATGAATGACATCACACCTGGACATGACACCTGTTTTTCATAGGGCTTGAATCAAATCCAGAAGTCAAAAAGCCCATAGGCATGTTGGCTCAGATACTTAGGGCGCAATCCTAAGCTGCGTTGGAACAGGAAGGCCAGTGGGCCTGCGCTGTACCCAGCATCACTTGGGAGCAGGCTGGAGCCTCTATGGGGCAAGGGCTACTCAGAACTGTGCCCACTATATTTATTTATTTATTTATTTATTTATTAAACCTTTAATTGGCATACAACAAACATCGGAACAAACAATACAGGTAAAATTTTCAATAACCATATCTTAAGTCCTTGCAGCTAAAACACCTGTTCAGTGGGACCATTGAAACGCTGGTTATTTGTTTTAATGATATGCACTAGAAAAAGAGCCAGTTGGTTAAGCACAGCAGGATCCTCAGAGTCAAGTAAGAAATTCAGGGTCACCTCTTTACTAGCCGCGCCCAACTTAGTCATAAGAGGTTGGAAATATTTCTCTCTGCTCTTGGAATGTAATGGGCAATAGAAGATTAAATGCTCTACAGTTTCAATACTGCCCAGCTGGCAGGGGCAGGACCTATCAGCGTAGGGTACACCTTTAAAACGACCCCACAGGACTTCTGAGGGTAATACATTGCAGCGAGCCAACGTTATAGCCCTGCGTCTTATAGGGATATCCAAGATGTACAAATAGGGTGGAACTTGCCCACCAATTGTTCGTAATTGAAAAGAAAGCGGTGAACAACGAGTGTTGGCCCTCTGCAGTAAGTTTCGGTCCTGCAATTCTAATAATTTCCCCTTGATGGATCTAAAGGCTTCTGCCTGGGATATCGAGCCTATCAGTTCAGTATCTATCCCCAGTTCAACAAGTTTGGCTGCCCAGGGCTCAGCTGAAAAGTAAGTATCCGCAAGCATACACTGAATCAGGTCATTATCTGTTTTTGAGTAAAACACAGAGAGCCACAGCTTTGTGACCCGTATCCAGGCAACAGTTTCAATTGTTCTTAGGCCAGATTCTAGGCACAGAACTGCATATGGAACGCAACTTGGCATACCAAAAATCTTCCTGAGGAAGGAAGCTTGCACATGTTCAACCGAATGGTTAAAGTCTCGGATCCATAACGGAATGCCATACAGAATGAGAGCTAGACATTTGGCTGTGAATATTTTTATGGCCGCAGGTATATATAAGCCCCCTTTGGTGAAAAAAAAACTACAAATTGCCTGGGCAGATAAAGAAGGCAGATAATTATGCCTTACACACATAATTGCGTTGTACCTTCCAGGACAAATTGTAAGTGAAATAGAAACCGAGGTACTTATATGATTTAACTTGCTCCAGCTCCATGTTGTTAAGCCTCCATTTCCTTGGCTTCCATGATTTAGTGAATACAAGGATTTTAGATTTCTCATAGTTTAGTTGTAACTTATTTCCTATGAGATACTCGAGACTTTTGTTGAGCAACCTTTTAAGGCCGATTTGGGTGCGGGATAAGATCACCGCATCATCAGCGTAAAGGAGGATCGAAACATGGCGATTACCTAATTTTGGGGGGTGTCCTTCAGGGATATCTAAACAGGGAGCCAGGTCGTTCAAGAAGATATTAAACAAGATCGGGGCCAACAAACAACCCTGTTTGACCCCCTTGTTGGAAATAAATTCCTCTGTTAGACTCCCCTGCGGAGAGGTACGCACTTGGCACAGGTTATTGGAATAGAGGCCTTTAATAAGATATAATAATCTATTATCTATCCCAAGATTTTGTAATTTGTGCCAGAGTAAATCTCTATCCACACTATCGAACGCGGACTTAAGATCAAGAAAGGCCACATACAGTTTGGAATTTAAATTGATGACATATTTGGTGGCCAAGTGTTTTAATATGAGTCCATGGTCGATTGTTGATTTGCCCCTCCTAAAACCTATCTGCTCCGGCCGAATGATCTTCCGTTGATGAATCCACAGGTTTACCTTGTTCAACAGGTATTTGGCATAGAGCTTACCAACAATCGACAGTAGACTGATCGGCCGATAGTTAGCTGGATTATGGGGGTCACCCTTCTTATAAATAGGTACAATTATGGACTTTAGCCATGCTTTGGGGAAAAGCCCAGTTGCATTAACAGCAGTAAACAAGTTGCTTAGACGTGGGGACCAAAAGGACATATCAGCTTTGATCCAGTCAGCTGGGATGGCATCTACGCCAGCTGCTTTACCCAGTTTCAGATCTTGGATGAGTGGTATAATTTCCTCCTCATTCACCGGTGGCCACTCCGGTAGGTTTACTGTATCTGTGGAGAAACCTCGAGCAGCCTCCTTGTCCATCGAGGAAAGCAGTTTTGAGAAGTGATCGATCCAGGATTGATTTGTTATGTTGCCTATAGGAGCAGGAGCATTGCGAAAGCTCCCCCGCGTTATGCTCCAAAAAGCTTTAGCGTCGTTATGAATTATAGCAGAATGCAATTTAAGCCATTGAGCTTTCGCAAAGAGCTTCTTTTTCTCCCTAGTCAAATTTTTGAATGCTTCGTTGATCTCAAAGAATTCTCTTAGTGACTCTTGAGAATTCTGAGCTCTAAATTTGGCAAAAGAAGCCCGCACTTGAATTTTCACCCGCCTACATTCCTGGTCAAACCAAGAAGGGCGTGCCATACCATTTCTGATGGTTTGAATGGGTTGATGCGGTGCCCACTATATAGCGGGCGCAGGTATGAGCACACTGTGCAGCCAGGGATGAACCTAATGGCTGCATCTAAACTCCACTCCCTCCCTGGGCTAGCCCACCTCCCAGAATGGCCACTCCCTGCCCTGTTCCACCCTCCCTCCCTCATTCCCCCTGCCCAGAACCACCCCTGAGCCAGCTGAACTCGGCTGGAACAGGAGCGGCACAACGGGGGCTTGTGCCAGCACGGAAGCAGCAACGCAGGTGACTCCGTCGGCACTGTGCCAGAAGTGTTGGCGTGCACGTGCTTTACAGTATGTGCGCAACAGCGCTCGGTCAGCGCAAGTGACTTGAGTCGGCTGGGGGTGGTGGTGTTGGATTTCACTGTTAATTGTTGCAGTCTAATGCCAAACCTGTATAACCCCACATGTGATTTCTACATCTTATTTTGCTCTTATTTTGCTCTCTCCTTTAGATATGAAGTGGAACACTACAAAAGACACAAACCCAGCTTTTGATGTACTTGGACAGTGTCCAGCGCAGGAAGACAGATTGGGGCAGAGCATTTTATGCTTGCCCTTCCTTGGGCTTGTATATATCTGTGATAGACTAGTTAGTAAATGGTTAAGTTTTCCAGAATGTAAGTGGCTCCAGATGTGCTGAATGACTGGATGACCGGAAGGCGCTGCTATTATTGTTCACACTGAAGTTGGGCTGCTGCCTCTGAGAACATGAATTCTCCCACCAAGTTCGTAATGAAAAGAATTTATATGAAGAAGAGCTCAGGGAGCAGGGAAGTCCACAGATAGTATTCTAAGTGGTTGTGTTATTGTGATGATTATAATGCAATGTGAATGTAAGGAAGCTGATTTTAGCAGGGTGGGACATCCTTGTTAACACACTTGTATCCCCTGCTGTGCGGTGATCCATTTCTTTTGAACTGTCCATGGTAAAATTTTACTCCGAATGACAGGGATCCCACAATTTGCTTGATCAAAGAACAGAAGATCCAGCCACATTGAGAAACAGAAACACATCAACCACTGTCTGAACAGGCAATGAGAAAATGCATGGCTTTCACCCAAGTGGTGATCATTCAAGCTTACCTGCTTTATTTGGAGTAACAGTTCAAAAACAAGCAGCTTGGGATTTGTTGACTGTGTAAACAAATCTTGCATTTGGCTAATCACTCGTGTTCCCACTCTTTCGTCTGCTAACAAGAGGAGTGTTGAGTCAAAACAAGAGGAGCATGTTTCACGAAAATACCTACCCATGTGCCCCATTAACATGATCTTTTTTGCACCCATTGTGAAAAGGTACAAAATGTTTGCAAGGAAACACACGTCAAAGGGAAGCAGGAATGCCTCCCTCTTGCTGAGACAGATGGGCAATGGTCCCTCACCCCAACCTAGTCATTCACAGTTATCTAGTTGAGGTAGAATGTGGAGAGGGATGCATATTGCATTGGAAGTACACATGAATGACATCACACCTGGATGCACATCTGAATGCAAGCCATACGCAATCCATCGTTTTCAATTGTATGGGCATTTGGATGTGTGACTGGAGTTGGACTGCTATGAATGTTTTGCTGGGCTATACTAGTGAATAATAAAAACCATCAATACAGTCCGGCAAGGAGGAGAACACTGGCTTAGTTCTTCAATTTTTCTTCCCATACATTAAAAAAAAAAAAAAAAAAGCTTGCAGAAGCTGCAGCAAACTGATGCAGGAAAAAAATGTGTGAAAGAGTAGAAGTTACCAGGTTTTTGTGGACTGTCTCTTGTCCCTGAATTAGCAGTTTTCATTTCAAAAACAGAATTCATAAGAATTTGGCGCAGCTCTAAACAAATACAAGAGACATGGCATTTTGCAAATTACAGTGTATGGCAACCTTAATACAACATCCTGGTATAAACCACAAGGATGAAAGCAAACACATCCCAAAACGAGGTTACATAAAGCAGCTCTTCTTCTCTAACTCCATCCTGCTAAAGGAACTATTAAATAAATGTGTTTGGGACTTCATAGTTTCAAAAAATAATGACTTCAATGGAGACATTTGCTTCCTGAATCATAACACCAATACTGAAACAACCACCTTCTGGTTAATCAATGTAATACTACTCTATACTAAAGTCCACTTTCAGCCCAATCCTAACCCTGTGTTGGAATAGGGAGGCCAGCCGGCCTGCCCCATATCCACCATGGAGCTGGGACTGCATGCGACGCAACTTGGGGAATTTGTTCCCCTTACCCAGAGTAACGTCCTAGCAGTCCCAATAGGGTTACTCTCAGCTGTGGCAACAAAATCACTGGCGCAACTCCAAGCAGCCCATGTAGGACCAACCGAGCCGGGATGAGGGATTGGATTCTGCCCATGCGACCGCCGTCCCCTACCTACCTGTGACTAGTGCATTTCCTGCACCAGCACAGGAGACTGTGCCGGCCCTAGCGCAACCTAGGATTGCGCTCTTCATGTGCTAAAAAGGTTACCGACGCAATCCTAAACTGAGTTAGGCCAGCATAAACTAAGCCAGCAAAGTTTGGCCAGCACAAGGGACACCGTATAGTATGTTTGGATCATTCTTGGAGTCAGAGGGGCCAGCACACAGATGTGCGCCATCCTCCCTGACTCCTAGAGTAGTCCAAACACGCTTTATGGTGGCCTTTGTGCTGGCCAAACTTTGCTGGCTTAGTTTATGCTGGCCTAACACAGTTTAGAATTGTGCTCTAAAACTTATTTCCTGTGATGAATGCCCTATTCCCCCCTAATTTTTGCCTATTTTGCTGTATCTTTGGACACTTTTAACTTCCCAGAAGTTCCTGCACAGGTTCAGCAGTCCAAGAAGCTGTTGGTAAGCAGCTTTTGTCTCTTGTTTGAAACTTCACTGTCCCCCAGCCATGGTATAGATGTGGATTCATTCTGTTCGCAGCGTTTGCTAGAGTGCCTCTTTACCATTGGACAGTCAAACCTGTCTATCTAGGTAAAGGGGTGGGATGATGAGATCAGCTGGGTTCCACTTCTCCAATAAAGTAACTTGATAACATGATAACATCATCAAATCAAAGTTATAATATTTAGGTCCAAGCAGAAGGAAGCTGGTATGTTTTTCTTTTGGTTTGCCAAGGTAGAGCCTAATGCGCGCAATCAGAAGACACCACTTACTGGAGAATAAATGCAGGGACCAAGGACTCTTGGAACAAATGTAAGTTCCTAGGAATAGTTTATAATTAGAACCAAACCAGAAATCAATTTTTTTTATTTTGAAGAACTTATACCCTGCCTTACCCATGCCAAAGCAAATGCCCAAGGCAGCTTACATGAGCAAGCTAGTCTAAACCAAACAAAACCAGTTTTTTGTTTAAAACTAAACAAAAAGGACATAGTGGAGCTGGAAAAGGTGCAGAAGAGAGCGACAAAAATGATTACGGGGCTGGGGCACCTCCCTTATGAAGAAAGACTGCAGCGTTTGGGGCTCTTCAGCCTAGAAAAAAGGCGCCTGAGGGGGGACATGATTGAGACATACAAAATTATGCATGGAAGGGATAGAGTCGATAAAGGGATGTTCTTTTCCCTCTCTCAAAACACCAGAACCGGGGGACATCCACTAAAACTGAGGGTTGGGAGAGTTAAAACAGATAAAAGGAAGTACTTTTTTACCCAGCGGGTAGTTAATCTGTGGAACTCTTTGCCACAGGAGGTGGTGATGGCATCTGGTCTGGATGCCATTAAGAGGGGATTGGACAGATTTCTGGAAGAAAAGTCCATTGTGGGCTATAGGCAATGATGGGTTGTAGCCTCCTTACATTAGTAGTAGGCTACTTCAGAGTACTGGGTGCAAGGGAGTGGCAACAGGATGCAAGCATCTTGTTGTCTCATGCCTTCCTGGGGCACCTGGTGGGCCGCTGTGAGATACAGGAAGCTGGACTAGATGGGCCTTATGTTCTTAAACCACCATTTGTTCAATGGGGTTTTTACAAATCTACAATATTCTTGTGATCCACCAGTCCTCAGTCCCAGATGTCACCTTCCCAGTGTGGTACTCTCCTTTGGCTGCATGCCTCAGCAGGTAATCGCAAATCAAGCCTGGACAGATCCTCAAAGTCGTATTCCATTCTTTGCCAGCTGGCCTCCTCACATATTCCACCGCAGCTCTCACTTGCGGTGGGCAAATCAGTTCCACAGCGACTCTGTTCTGCCACCACAGTTACTGCAGCTTGTCACAGCCTGGCATTGGTCTCCCATCCAAAAGCAAACTGCAGATTTTCCTGCTTAGTTGCAGGAACCAACAGCTCAACCACCAGTCCACACCTCCTGCCCTATTGATTTGTTTGCTGTAATTAATTCCAGGCCCAGCTTCCCAACTTAATCAGTCTAACTAGCAACATGTATGTGTGTGGGATGGTGGCAGTGGTGGTCCTGTGGCTGTGTTTTTGAGTAGCATTCCAGCTGCATCAGCTGGCCATTACTGATTACTGTATCCATTTGAACAAACTTTTGCTGTATGCTTTCCAGCCAGGCTCAGGCATTTTCCAACACTATCTTTTCTCTAAGGGATGTGGTGGTGCTGCAGGTTAAACCGCTGTTGCTGAACTTGCTGACCAGTAGGTTGGCGGTTCGAGACCACACAACAGATTGCACTCCCATTGCTTGTCCCAGCTCCTGCCAACCTAGCAGTTTGAAAGCATGTAAAAATGCAAGTAGATAAATAGGTACCACTTCAGTGGGAAGGTAATGGCGTTCCGTGCGCTACGGGGTATAGTCATGCTGGCCACATGATCACGGAAGCTTGTCCTCGGACAAACGTCGGCACTTCGTGGGGAAACCTTTATCTTTTCCCTATTTTGTTTAGGTTTTTTTTTTCTTCATTTTGAACTTCTAGTAGACCAGTTACACTTTGACACTTTGCCTGCCTGGTAATTCAATGGGTTTACACATCTTGCCACCCTGCAGATGGTATTGTGAGTTTTATTTTTAATAAAAATCCCTGGGATTCAGTGCTCTCCTGGTGTTTTTTCAGATAGCCCCCGCTCTCTGCCTGCTGTCTATAGCCTGGGATGGTATCAGTGTTTAAAAATAGCAATGTTTTGTTTCTCCCATTCAGCTGCTGCTCTAGTGATGGGAAAGCAGGAGAGGTGCATGTGCACTAATCACTAGGCATTGCTTCCCTTGGATAGCTTGCTTAAACTTTGGGTCCTCTCCAGTGGTGTCATCCAAATGATTTAGGAACAGGTACTCACTTTTGATTGGCACTTGTCAGGGTCCACCCACCGGAAGTGACGCCATAAGCCAGAAGTGATGTCGTGGCAGGAAGTGAGGTCATAGCCGGAAATGATGTCATGATGCCGCCGCCACCACACTGCCTGCCTGCCTGCCTCCTCACAGAAAGTGCAGGCAACAGCTGCGGGCGTGCAGTACACATGCGCAGCTGCTGAGCCAACCAGCCAACGGGGCCAGCTTCGAGTGGGCGGGGCCAGCTCAACTTCTAGGAACCGGTACTCACGTAGTGGTGCATAGTGGGTGCATGACATCACTGGTCCTCTCTTTCCTGACATCTCTTATCTACCAAGCTTTCCTTACCAAGCTTTTCCACTCCTATCCTTGTTTACTCAGAAGTAAGTCTCATTGTGTTAAATAGGGTTTTCTCTCAGGGAAATGGGTATAGGATAGTGGCCTTAAAATAATGATTTGAATCTTAACTGAGCCAACGTGCAGCCCCAACAGGTGTGTCGGGCTGGGGAAAGGGGGATAGTATCCCCTTGAAGCAGAGAACTTCATTGTATCTGACAGAACAATCACTATTACTGTTTTATTATCATTTTTATAATTTCTTAAGAACCCCCAAGACAAAGTGTTGCACAGTATGGAACATAAAATTAGCACATAACTAGACAGAAAGTTGGTTCCAATGCAAGAGAATTCTTAACGTATGCAGTTGTCTTTCCAAGTAAAGATGACCGACTGAGGGTACGATGGCCAAGAGTTCCAAAATCACAGGCTGTCTATAAATATCCTTTTACTAAGGGGGCTAAATATAAGCCAGAGCTCATGAGGACAAATTGCTGGATGAGGGATGAGTTATCAGGGATGAGTCCAAGAATCAAGCAGTAAGAAAAGGATACCTCTGGGCATACAAAAAGTGCTTTTGCCTCATGACATGGCTGGTTTGCCTCTGAAAGAAGTAATTAGGAAATAAAAGGCCTCCACGGTAGAAGGCAGAGCTTCACGGCAGCTTTGAGCCCCAGAATTTCCAGTCTGATAAATGTAAGAAATTTATCCTGGCCATAATAGTGTTGCATAGCTCAGTCATTTATCTTTGGCTGCCCTGCTTTGATCCCTACAGTACAAAATATAAGAGCACCCTCCCTTTTAAAAAGATGATAGTAATGTCAGCACGACTACAGATATATATGTAACATAAGCCATGTGCCATTCATTCTTGAGTATGTAAGTGTGCACACTTTCAGGATTTACCCTCCCCTTCAAAGGGAAATGTCCTGAAGGGGAGTTGTGGGCATCAGGACTCTGTGGAACAATAATTCAGTGCCTGGATATGTGATATCTTCTGACATCACTCCAGAACTTCCTGTCTCTCTTGGGCTTTACTTCTTTTCAGAACACACTGCTATCACTGCAGAGAAAATAAACCATTTGCCTTTTCATCTGGGGACCATATTGCATCAATTTCCAGTCTGCTAAAATGGTTCAAGATGCCTTCGTCTCAGCTGTCCTAAAGGCAGTGTTCTTTCGCAATGCAGTCTGCCCCTATCCCCTGGCAGCCCATGAAAAGCCTTATTTTTCCCCATGGGATTACCGCTGTTCTCTTTGTTGTAGCTGTTTGAGATGCCATCTAAACTTGGTCATGGTATTTTAATGCACTAAAACAATGCTATATCTTTTTTGGGAATCTGTCATGGTAGTTCTGCAAACTCTCCTTCCATTTACCATGTTAAAGAATATCAGAGACTTATGACATACTAAAAATACTTTAGAGAGATTTACATTATGTCAGATACTAATTTTTACATCAACAATGGACAACTGACAGTTGTTACTCTGTATGGCCCTATAGTAATTTTATCTGACCTTGGTTGCCTTACCACAAAACTTTTCAAGTTGCAAAAAAAAAGATAACACACACTAAAAACCATTAGCACAAGATTGGTAGAAATGCAATCTCCAGCACATCATTGGTAGAAAATGTTACTGTATTACATCTTCTTTGTATTGTATTAGTTATGTGGGAAGAGTCATATTTGTGTGCGGTGCTGTGCTCTATACATATTAGTCCATGACTCTGTGCTCCAGCACATACTCTCTGCTCCATAACCATGAAGCCCTTACTGTTAATTGGTGACAACTTTATTTTGGAGCTGATGTTTCCCGGCCACTAGACTATCTGCTGGAGGAGAGATCTCTAAGAAGGCAAAAGTTGGCCATTTCCGCTTTAGACTATTTCTGTCTAAGGACTTCTTCAGCTGTGAGGCTGTGTTACTGAATTTCCTACTCATGAATGTCATTGTGGTCGTACTCAATTTCATTCATGTGAAAGAAGAAGCCTGCAAATTGGAAGCATATAAATGCAGATCGACAAGAAATTACTATGATGGCCAGAGAGAACTTCCATAAAATTGATCACGTTTAAAAACCTTTTCTTGAAATACACCATCTCTATTTTCCTCATTTTAATCAATACAGGGGCCCCCCATCTGTGGATCCAGTTCTCCATGATTCTCTGCAGCCCCCCTCCCACCAAAAGGCCCCCTCTCCCCAGTACCTTCATTTTTCTTTAGTACCAGCTGAAACACAGGTATTTCTTCTTTAACAGAGAAACATTCTTGCTTAATTGAAGAACACAATACGAAGGCAGACAGCCTGCATGCTAGAGGGACACAGGTAGAATGTTAACTAGAAGCAGGAAGCTTCCTGCTTCCTGTTATCATTTGGTTAGTCTCCTCCCTGTATTGAGTGGGGTGATTGCCTACATGTCACATTTCTCAGCTAAGTAAGAACTCTTACTTAGGTACCCATTTTGTACCTTAGGTGCATTTGAGCAACATTCATAAAGAAATGTGCAAATGCAGATTTGGAAGAATCACCTGTGCTTCAACCAGTAAGAAAGAAAAACAAAGGTAATGGGCAGGGGTGGGGTGGGCGGGCTGCTCTTTATATAGCAGCCTCATATCTGCAAGTTTCCATTTCCATGGGGAGAAGGAACAGAAGAACCCTGCCATATGGAAGGGAGCACCTGTACCTAACTTTCCCAATATAACATACTTTATGGATTCTCATCATAGCCCCTTCAGAATGGCCATACTTTGGTAGTCCTAGTACTCAGGCAACTTCTTGGTATGCTTCTGGTTCACTTTTTCCAAGTGAATATGGACAAAGAAAAATGTCAGACATGCAAAACAGCCCCTTTTAAGAATTGCTATGATAATGGGAATTGCAATTACACAATCATGTACAGTACGCGTATATTTTCCATTCACATGCTTCTTCCCACCCATTAAAATAGACAGGCATCAATTGACGACATTCCTATATAGGAAATCTGACAACACTTCTCTGAGTTTGCAGCTCGCCCAACATCTGGAGGATCTACAAATTGGAAATTTCCACTTGGATGGAAAAGCTAAGAATTGTTTCTAAGGCTATGAAACAATGTCACAAAATAACACAAATATAGAAACTGTTCTTATTAGATAATGTTATATTTATCTGCCATCTTCTAATTATGTTTAAAAGACTCAGGGTGCAATCCTAACCAACTGACACATCAGTGCCAATGGGGCATATGCTGCATCCTGCAGTTAGGGCAGCAGTCACAAAGGCCTCCTCAAGGTAAGGGAATGTTTGTTCCCTTACCTCGGGGCTGCATTGCCCTTACTGGAAAGTTGAAGATGGCCAGATTATCTTTAGCTCTTTTCAAAGTTACAACAACCTTATCAGAAGCCTTATCAGAAGCCTAGATAAATATATACTCAAATAAGACACAAATGGGGTTTAAGTTGAGCCAGGTTTCAAGACACTTATCACCAAAACCTGTGACACTGGATTTTGCTTAGTACTATACTTGTATCGGCACCAATCTAATGAGAGTAACATGCTATCCTACCCCTACATAACATAAAGGTGATAGGTTTGCTGTGGGTAAAAGTCAGTACTCCTATTTTCCAGTTGTTGCTTCTAAAAATCACAATTGTAGTACAGAGATGTACATAACCTTAAAACTAAAGCTTTTGTTTTAAAAAGCAAAAGGTTCCATGAAATGGAAGGGTGGGAGAGGACATAGCCACGGGATGGGTGGGATATTGTTTATGGGTGCTGCCCATTAGAAGAGGTTTGCCCAACCACGTTTCATACAGCAGCCCAAAAAAACTACAACAGTCCTTCCCAGTAGCTGGAAAAGATTGACATTTACTTAGTATAGTGACAATATAATGGGCTTGGAGTGTTGGGAGAATGCAATATTCTTCCACCTCCCAAATGGAAGCTATTCTTTAAAGAAAAGCATTTGGCTCCCATGCAATAAATAAGCAACAAAGTACTTTGTTTAAATCATCTTGAAAAATCCTCAGATAACTTTTTATTTGTAACCAGCTGATTACATCCAGTGGGACTCTACGTTTGTTCTTATGTTAATAGTTATTATGCAACGATGTGTGGCGCGATCCAAGTCTAGGAAGGCTGACCCAGAAGTATGGTTTGATGTGATGTCATCACATTGCAAGGCATTCAGGGGGCTACCTCCATACCAAGTATTCCCAAGAGACTAGAGCTCGCTGCAGCGGCAGTTCTACCTCCCGTGATCACGCAACCACTCAGAAACTGGGTGGCACACATGCACTATCGCACACATGCACTATGAGCTGTCACTGCTGCAAACTCTAGTCCAGTGTTTCTGAAACTGTGGGTCAGGACTCACTTGCTGGGTTATGATGTCAGGTGGATCACGGAAAACTGGGAGCAGCCATCTTGGAAGCTGCAGACCTTAATCTTGCTATATTCCTTTTGCAAGTGTTAACAGTTTTTTTTAATTTTGTTTTTAGTTTAGTGCTTTAACATAATATTTTGTCCTAATCTTGCTTTCTATCAGGGATGTTTCATGGTTGTGCAATTCCTTCAGTCCAAGAATGCCAGCTTGCATTCCAGGAATGTCATCTGATTACATAATTATGTCACTTCCAGCAATGACATTACTTCCAGTTTAATGACATTACTTCCAATGGGTATTGACACAAGTACTATTCTAAAAAGTGGGTCCTGGTCTAAAAAGTTTGAGAACCACTGCTCTAGTGTCTCCCTGTATGTAAAGCTATTTCCACTGGAGGCACATGAGGTACTGAGCAGTGATGTCATGCAGGGGGTACGCGGGGGTACGCGAGTACCGGTTTCTAGGATTACAGCTGGCCCCGCCCATGCGCCCGCCCACTCGTCGACTCCGCCCTTTGCAACGTTTGAATTTCCTGCATGTTTGAGTTGCCTGCATGTTCTCAGAGCCAGGCAGGCAGGCAGGCAGTGAGCGGAGCCTTTCCTTTCCTTGCCACTGAAAAATGAGTTGCTCTGGGGTTTTAACATGATGCCAGGCCTCCTTAACATGTTCTGGGGGTGCTGTGGAATACTGTTGCAACTGTTGGGTCAGTTTAAAATCATCTGAGGCCCCAAAAAGGGCTTTTTTCATGTCACTTCCTGCCACGACATCACTTCTGGCTTATGACGTCACTTCCGGTGGGCGGGTCCCGACACGTGTCAATCAAAAGTGAGTACCTGTTCTTAAATCATTTAGATGACACCACTGGTACTGAGGCTATTTTCACTGGAGCATTGGATAGCTCTCTCTCTCCTGAACACACATTTCTGTTATTAGAGGCGTCATTAAGATTTGCGTCACTGGGTATGAGATCTCCTTGCTTCACCCCCATGATGCCTCCTCCTGTACCAGATCATACAGAATAAATTACAATATCATATGCACAACATAAATACAGTGGCACTAGTAAGTTTGGTGGAACCCCCATTAATTTTATTTACTTTAATATATAACAGTATAGGTCATCCAACAGATCAGTAACCAAACAAAAAAAGTGGCCAACTTGATGACACACACACATAACAACTAAATAAGAGTTCTAGTATTAGTTCTGATACATGGAAATGAGAGCTGACTCATACTAACACCTTATTGGTTCCCTGCTGTTATAATACCATCTCATTGGCTCTTGGAAAAATCACTTTCATTGGTCAGTTTTGAGTTAAGGAAATTCACTTTTTGCTACAAAAGGCAGTTGTGTTTTCCTTTTCTGGTTATTTGGATATAACTTTTGATACTATATATTACAACATAGTTTGTTTCATTGCATTGTGCAATAAATAACTATTGAATTATATGTAACATGATGGTATTATTCAAAAATACCAACACACACCCTTAAATGTGTCACTTGGTGTGGCCCGCACCCGCTTACTACTGCTTGTTGTTAGGTATTGCAAGAAAGGTGGCAATCTGTGGTTACTAAGTCCAAAGTTCAAATGTTCAACAAAAGTATCAAATGTACCAAAGATTATGGTTACTATCATCCACTCTCTATATAAATATGACCTACAAAAACACCCAATGTGGAAAATAACCTTTTAGTGGCCCACTTTTTGCTGCTGTTAATCTTGTTTCATACATCATGCCAAGCAAACCTGGGTCTGTTTCTGCCATTGACTCAGTTGGACTTAGCCTCATGAAGAATGTATGCGCATGATATGTGGGTTTTAATGCCTTTTCAGATCACCCTGCCAATAAAGGTCCACATAGTCAAAGCTATGGTTTTCCCCGTAGCAATGTATGGCTGTAAGAGCTGGGCCATAAGGAAGGTGGAGTGCCGAAGAATAGATGCTTTTGAATTACGGTGTTGGAGAAGGATCTTGAGAGTCCCCTGGATTGCAAGGAGATCCAATCGGCAATCCTGCAGGAAGTCAAGCCTGATTGCTCCTTGGACAGACAAATCCTGAAGCTGAAGCTCAAATACTTTGGCCACCTCATGAGAAGAGAGGACTCTTTAGAAAAAACCCTCATGGTGGGAAAGATGGAAGGCAAAATGATTAGGGGGCAGCAGAGGATGAAATGATTAGATAGTGTTACCCAAGCAATGAACATGACGTTGGGCAAACTCTAGGAGCTTGTGGAAGACGGGGGGGGGGGCTGGCTTGCTTTGGTCATTGGGGTTGCAAAGAGTCAAGAGTCGGACACAACTTAGTGACTGAACAACAACAGTACATGTTTAGGTAGTCTTAAAATATCTTACATCTAAAATGCAATACAATGTGCTTTTATGTTCTAGATCAGATTTACAGTGGTAATCAAATAATAGTTAAACATTAAAAAAAACCTTGTCTTTATATAATTTATAAAGGATTTATATAATCTATTCTATTCTAGGGACAGGAAGGCCAAGACTGGGATCTAGGGAGCCGGCACGTGCTCCTCAATAGCAGAAGACGCCCCCCCCCCCCAAAAAAAATCCCAGTGTGCGTCACCACCGTCCTTTCATGCCTCCTCCAGCGAAAACAATCGCACTGCTAATGTGCTTAGGGGCCGCAGCTGGATGCACAAACAGCCTCCACTTGGCCTTCTATCAATGGGAAGCAGGCGCTGCTGAGACACTCTGGAGTCCCACTCGGGCCTGCGAACCATTGCCCAGCTCTATTGTTCGCACAGGCCCTTTTCAAAGACGCTGGTAAACATCGACTCCGCCCAGCAAACAAAGCAGCCCTTTAGCAGAGCGTTATCTCTGCGATATAATAAGGCGCCAAGCGAGCCCCACCGCGAGTTCGCCCCCCTCCGGTGCTGAGGAGGAGACGGGAAAGCGGGAGACGCGAGGAGGGTGGCGGGAGGCCCAGCACGCGCGCAGTGATTTTAATACGTGGAGTCAGTCGAAGGCCCAGGCCTCCCTTCTTTAATAAAAACATGAGTCAGCGGCTGGCGTGGGCAGCGGATTTTCTAAACATCCCCTCATATCCTGGGAAAGGGGAGAGGAGAGGAAGGAGGAAAAGGATGGAGGGCGGGAGAGGGAGAGAGTCCAGAATCGAAAGCAGGCGCGTTCACACGCACGCTCTGCCAGAGAGGCAGCGAGACAGCGCAGCCCGGAGAGCCCAGTCTTGAAGCCCAAAGCGCAACACAACCCCGCCGCCACCGACTCCACGCCACACGTTTGCTTCCTGTGGTTTCTGTTTTGCTTTGCTTGGAGGGAGCACAGCCTCCCCTCGCCCTCACGAAGCGCCGCCTGTCACTCTCCCTTGGGCTGAGGTGTTTGTTGTGTCTACCCACCGGAGCCGCTTCCTCAGACAAATCTCTCTCTCTCTCTCCTCTCTCTCTCTCAAAAAGGAAAGAATCAAACGATCCATCCCTTTTCAGAGCGGACCCAAAAGTTTGAGCCACACAGGACAGAACACAGACAAACCGAACAGAGAACCCACCCCCCAAACCCCACTCCTCGCTTCATGTGACTCCTGAGGAAGCTCCAGAGCGACGAGGAACGCGCGCGTCTTGGATGCTGTCGACGACTCTGGAGGGTCGTAACATGCACTAGAGGCACCAGCAAGGCGGCGGGCGTGCTGGACAGCGGGGACCCCCCTCCCCCTTCTCTCGTCTCTCCGGGCTGCCAAGCTCAGTCGAAGGCAGTTTTGCCCGCGGAGTCGAGGCAGACCAAACTTCAGAAGGAAGAGAGGAAAGACAGACGCCGCCATCCGCTCTGTGGCGAGAGCCCTCCGCCCATCCACCGAGGCAGGTAAGCCCGGAGCCGTCTCTGGCTCGAATCAGTTCGCGTCCCTCGCCTGAAAGCAAGCTGCAAATGGAAACTCTTTGAACAAATCCAGATGTGGCGAGAGCCTGCAAGGCTGTGCCTCTTTCCCTGTCCGTTTCCCAAAGGCGAAACCTCGCCAGTTTCCTTCGCCAACTCCTTGGACGCTCTTACTCTTTTGCGCTGCTGCTTAGCGAGTCGCCGTGCAGAGTTGAAGCCGCGGGATCGCTGGCTGTTTCCAGGCTGTCTGCAGGGACTTGCAAAAGAAACGGGGAAACCAAAAACGCTGCCCAAGAGCCACGGTGAGTGTAGAGCGCTCAGGAGCCTGCAAGCGATGCCGCTCTTTTCTTAGTCTCCATATAATAGGGTTCCACTGTCCTCAGGATCTTACAGACTCCAAGAGAGGGCAGCTGGCAGCTTCTTGCCAGAGCTGATAACAAGGGTGAGTGAAACGTCAACTCCCGCCCCCCCCTTGCCATTTGCTGCTTATCAATCTGTGTAGAGGCAAGAGATATGAAGTGGCATTGGGGGACCTACTAGTAAAGGAGAAAGGCTTCCTCAGTCTGGGGGGAAAAAAAGCTGTCTGAAACTTGAAAACTTGAAATACCGAAAAGAGATTGGTGCATTAACATATTCTGTTTGGAGCATCCCTGGAGATAGTCACTGATAATTGCCGGTGACAAAATGAATTTACAGGAATACTTCTCAAGGTATAAGATGAACAGTAAGATGCAGTTCTGTGAAATAAGTGCCATCCCTTCTTGTACTCTCACTCTCTGAACCAAAGTACTCAAAAGATGTGGTGATGTAGCAGAGTGGTTAAAAGCATAAGCTACCAACTAGAAGTTCAATTCTCAATTGATGTTTGAACTCACTGGGTGGTCTCTTTGATAAACCCCTCTGTGTGAACCCCAGGCAGTAATATGACAGCAGGCTGGTGTGCAAGGTTGTTGTAATGATTTCTGAGATTATGTATAGGATATGCTTTGATCATGTAGGAGAAGATGTGAAAGGATACACGTATCAGCATTAAGTTCAGACTTAAGAGGAGGTCTGAACTTAAGGTCTGATGATTGGTGGCCATGCATTTATATATATTCTACCATTACATGCCTCCTCTCTCCTTTTCATTTCTTTCAAGATAAAACACTGTTAATCCCTGTTGTAAATTGGGTTTGATCAAGTTTCCTGTCTTCACAGTCAGTAAATCAAAACCCAGATTTTTATTGAGTTTCAGTAGATTGACTGATGATTTGCCACTATAATCTTGAGAGATGCTTAGTGTTGTTTGAGACAGGGAACTTGTGATCCTTATTAGAAATAAAATTTCTACTTTGGCTATGATGTTATGGTTTCCTTATGATGTTACTGGCATGAATATGTCATTCTCCACTTTCAAAAGAAAATAAAGAAAAGAGCCTTAAAGAACTGAAGCATATAGAGTAGAAACACTTACGCTGTATATCAGTGGTTCTCAAATGTTTTCGCACTGGGACCCACTTTTTAGAATGACAATCTATCCGGGACCCACCAGAAATAATGCAATGGCCAGAGGTGCTGTTATTGTGATACCAGAACCTGAGAAAGCAGCAATAAGTTGGGTTATTTCTCAGCCACTTTCCAATAGCGAAGAGAATCAGTCTATTTAAAACCTTGACACAAGCAAAACAACCACACAGTGCTCCCCCTTTCCAGCATCCCATCTTTCTATATTTTCAATATGGATGTGCTAGGTGCTTCGCAACCCCCCTGAAATTGGCTTGCGACCCACTGGTGGGTCCCAACCCACAGTTTGGGAACCACTGCTTTATTTGTATTCCATCTGTCTTTAAAAAAAAAGATTCTTTTATTTTCCTTAGTAATTCCTGTCTGAAATCCTGGAAAGTTGCTGCCATCCTGTGTTGACAATGCTAGGTGGAGAAATGTCTGATATGGTATAAGAAATCAGAATAATGAATCAGAAATATTCCAAATAATGATTTGGAATAATGAATCAGAAATCATTCACTTCTTTTGGGTGAATGAATTGGCTGGAAGCTGTTACTATGAGAAGACCTCAGTGCTTTATTGATGGACACAAAAAGAATAAGGCAACAGTTAGGGAGTTCTAGTGAGAACTAGACCAAATTCATTTCAGCAAGGTGCCTTGAATAATGAACCAAACCAATCCATAGTCTGTACACTGAAACTCAGGTTCATCTTGTCAGAAACCTGGCTGCTGAGTTCCTACATCTAGGAACTCAAAGGAAGCTTGCGCCTATTGAAATGCTCTGATAATTACAAAGGGAACCAGACAAGTTTGAAGGATCTTGACAGTTTATTTTGCACAGTGAAGGCTAATACATATGGACCCTTTCCCTACCAGCTGATGAAAGTCAGCTGAAATAAACTTGGTGAACTTTTAGCTAGGATAGTTAATACCTCCCTGGAGGAAAACTGCCTTCTTTAAAGATGCACCTCACCTATATCTTAAGAGGATACCTTTATATGTGTAGCATACACTTGTTCTCTGGTGCTCAAGTATGACAGGAGCTGCTGTCTCTTTCTCGGGATTGTGGCTGGAAGGATGAGGCCAAACAGATTGAAGCTGAAGGCAGTATAGTGTTGATGAGACATCAGAAGAGCCTCAAATGAGCTGGCTTCCCTGTGATTGATTGCAATTCCTATATCTGAACAGGTGTAGAACCTTGGAATACTTTTGGACCTGCCACTGCTCTTTGATAGGCATTTGTGGTTGCCAGGGATGCTTGTTTCCAACTGTATTTATATTAGTATGTAGGATCTACTCCTTCTTGGTATATTGAGTCTCTTGGAACCACTAGGCTTGACCACTGTAATGCATTTTGTGTGTGTGCACGCCCTTGAAGATTACCCAGATGCTTAAGCTAGTGAAAAATGCAACTGGCCATCTCCAAATTAACACTAAGAGGTGTGAACATAGTTGCAGTGACTGCAGCTATGGTGCTTGTGTTAGGATGCAGTCCTAACCAACTTTCTCGCACTGACATATGGCGCTGTGCCAATGAGGGTGCAATCCTAACCTGGCTCTGTGCCAGCGCAGCACTCTTGCGACAGACCAGTGCTGTTGCAAATGTGCCATAAGGCACATCTGCACTGCAGATTTGGTCACAGGGCTGGCGCAAGCAGCAGCAGCAGCTCATGGGTGCCACTGCACCCGTGAGCTGTGCTGGTCAAGTGCTGGCTTAGCTCTTCTGACACAGGGCTGCACCGAGGGCATGCCAGATGTGGGCAGGAGGCAAAACAGGGAGGTGCTGTAATGGAAAATGTGGAAGATTACCCTGAGGAGATAGGGAATAGTATCAGCAGTGGCCTCTTGTCTATGTTAGCCAAGGACTATAGGTTAACCCTATGAGCTGTTGCTTGCAGCTAGTTCACAGCTGTAGCCTAGTAGGATGATGAAGACCTGGGGGATAAAGGTAGACTTGAGTATCAGATAGGTGTGGGTGTAGACAGGTAGAAAAGGGTTACAGGGAGAAAAGTGGAAGGATACTTGAGGCTACTGGGACTGTGGAATTAAGGTGTCTGTGGAATTATTGTGTGGCTGCCATGTCCCTGGAGCCACCAACTGGAGGCAGGAGGACCTGTTGGCTGAGCAGGCGCACTGGCAGCATTTTGCCATCTCATGGATGCAGTCCTAACCAGCTTTCCTGCGCTGACATAGCTGTGAGGTTTAGTGGTGCCTTGTGTAAGACTAAGATGGTTTTTAATGGTAGAAGGGAAGCTAATTAGTCTACTGTGGGCATAAGATATCAGAAAGGGAATTTGGCACAACAGGTGTGGTGGGCAGAGAAGGGGGCCCAGGACTCACCATTGGCAGTACTGGCCTCTGCCCAGTTGCAGCATGCTTTATGGCATGTTTATGCCCACATGCATGCCTATTTTACTGGTGGTAGCTGACATAGGCTTAGACCATGTTTCAAGCAGGGTTAGGTGATTAGAGAGTTGGTGGGTACCATTGGCAAAACTGTGCTGGCCTAACTCCAGATTAGGATTGTGCCCTGAATGTTGCTTTATATTTCTAAGCCACTTTAAATTTATGGAAAATGATCTCTAGATCATTTTTTAAATATAAATTAATGATGTACAGCATCAGCTCGGTGAGCTGACTACATGAGTTGTCCACCTCTGTCTGTCAGTCACCTTTACTGCTCCTGCTTCTCCTCCCATTCCTTAGTAGAAAAGGAAGAGGAGGCGAGAACAAGTGTGGGTAAAAGTTTAGGAATTTAAGCTCACTACTTTCCTCCTACTACAACTAATGCCCTAAGTATGGTATCCTAATTTATAATGTCACACTAAAATGTGCCTCACTGGGCACAATCCTAGCAGTCTGGCACAAATCTCTTGTGCCGGTCTACAAGTTTTGTAAATGCACTATAAAGTGTGTTTGTACCACTCTCTGAATCAGGGAGGCTGGCGCATGGATGTGTGCTGTCCTCCCTGTGCCAGCCCCAGCATTAGGTAAGGCTAGCCTACAAATCCCAGTACAGGGGCTCGGGGAGGGCAGGGGAAGGTGGAACAGGGTGGGGAAGGGAGGGCCCATGGGTGGACATACCTGGAGAGGAGGGTGGAGCCAGAATCCAACCCTTAGGCCAGATCTTAAACCCCATCCCCTGCCTGGTTGGTCCTACAGGGGCCTCTTGGATTTGCGCCAGCTATTTTGCTGGCGCAAATCCAAATGTGTATTATGTAACAAGCCATGCTTAACACTGCTACTCAAACAATATCATCAATCTACATTCTATATACGAATGGGTCTACATTCTTTCAGCATTAATTTCTGGATACTTATCGCTGCAGCAAAGAATTTTGCGATGCTGTATGTGATTATCAGATTGGTGTCGGATAATAACAAGTAAATCTATTGTTGACATGCATGACCTGGAAATTGGGTCAGCAATGGGAGAATGAGAGCAGCACAAATATCCCTGTAGTATGTACCACGTGTTTCATGGTTTCAGTTTAATCCAGGCTGCAGGGGCAAAGGCTCTCCATTTTTATAGTGTCCCTCAGACACTGCTGAGGAAAGCCCATGGAGACGAGCCGGAGTAAATGCCCTTCTATGCTTGTGGTTCTCCAGCAGGCGAGATAAGGTGCAGCAGTAGCAATATACCTGTACCTAAGATCCTCCCTAATGTAAAATTCTTAGGCACTATTGAGACCACACTGTCTGTCAGTGTCTGTGATGCGCTGCTTGATGGTTGCCCTTGCCCTTTCATATCCCATATTAAGTAAAGTTGAAAGGCCGAGGGAAGTTGTTTTCAGCTCAACTGATTGAATGCAACTGGATTTGACGTTGTCTTGCAAAGTTAAAGGGGCAAGACCAGCTGGCAGATACAACAGTCTAAGCCAGTGGTTCCCTAACTGGTAAGTCGTGACCCACCGGTCAAGGAGGCACTTCTCCCTGCCCAGGAGGGGGAAAGGCAGCAACACAATCCACAATATCATGCTGATGCTGGGGATAGGACAGTTTTCTTTTTACATGTACCAGCCTCCAGTGCTGGGGTCCTGGGAAGCCCTCCATAGGGCTCCCCATGCCTCCAGACAACCAAAACTGGAAGTGCCTGGTTTTTTTTACATATTTGGAGGCATGGGGAGCCCTTTGTAGGGGTTCCCCCAGCCCCCCCCCCAAGACCCCAGAACTGGAGACTGGTAGGTGTAAAAAAACCCACCCATTTCCAGCAGCAGAGCAATTCTGGGGACTGAGTTGCTGCTGCAACCCCACCTTGCCAAAGCCTTAGGTGGTTTCCTCCTCCCACGGAGGACTTCAGGAACCACTGGTCTAAGCCAATACACAAGAGTTGCCACTCTTGCCAAATCCTAGCCTTAATGTTGGTCTGGCCAGTCTCCAAACGTAAATTTACATTAGAGACATCTTTGGGAACTCCCTATGCCACCCTCAAAAACTTTGATTGTACAAACTCCAATGACTTATTTTATGAGTGTGTTGTACCAAGCTCATCTATTTTTTATGGGCAAATAGTGTCACATTGGAGCTGCCAACCAGGTATCACATTACTAGCCACCAGGTCACCTTAGGAGCTCTAGCACCAGTCACCTCACAACATTTAACCCAGTGGAACGCATAATTATTTTACCTTGGCAAGTTTATCATGAACCCTGTAGCAATTCCCTGTGCATTACACCTCCCCTTTGTCAATAATGTACATACACTCCTTTATCTTAAAAGAACTTTATTATAACAAAGTTAGTGCTTAAGGGAACATATCCCTTCTCTAGATCTGAAAGGGTGGGAGGGGAGCAATCACACAAAGTTTCAAAGAAATGGTAAATAACATGCATTTACAGAAAACAATAAAGAGCCATCTTAACTAACTGTTACTAATTGCTTAAGGGTGCCCTGAGTGAAATCAGCTGTCAAATAGACAGCAGGTCCTGTAGAACTCCATGGCAGTGGAAAAGCAGGCCCTGCAACTTATATTCCTAGCAGGCAATGAGATGATATTGTTGAGTCATTGTTGCTTTGTTCTTAAGTCAATCCCCAGGCTGGCACATACACCAAGTTTGATTATCTTACTATATACACCTGTATGATCTTCTGACTTCTTCTAAATATAGTACCAGCCCTTCTCCCTTAAAGGCACCACTTTCATGACACATAGCAATAGGTTTCTTTGTACTTGTTAATCAATATTTCTTGTTATATGTCAGTGGTTCCCCACCTGCAGTGATGTGTGGGTGAGGCAGAACTACCTTGCCTCTTTGAAAAGTGCACCATCTCTGTGACCATGCAAACACTTACAACCCACTGGCTCTGGAGCCTGTAGGTTGATAGGCTTACTAGATACAAACTGGGACAGAGTGCTCATGCCTTTAACTCATAGAAGAGGGAATTTGGGCAGGTGCAACTCATCGTGGAAAGGTTTCAAAAGCTGCACCTGCCAAAATTCCTTCTTCTATACCAGGGTTAAAGGTATATGCACTCTGTCCCAGTTTGTATCTGGAAAGCCTCCATTTGCAGGATCACAGCCACTGCAGCCACAGTGGCTGCACTTTTCAAAGAATTATGGTAGGGCCATTCTGCCTCACCTGCCATACCTGTACCTCATGTCTCTGCCCACCTGGGGTACTTGCCAGGACCTTCAGGGGTTCTTAAAAAGAATTGAATAATGGCAGAAAAGGAAGTTCTATGTTAGAATTAATAGCAACTACATCAATTACAAACATTTTGCTAGTATGAAGGGTACAATTTATGGAAATGCCCTGCCAAGATGTATGCAAGGGGGAAAAAAAAACACTGTTCTAGGTTAATGCTGCTAACTCCAAATGTACATTGTTAAATATGATTATTTTTTTTAATTTAGTGAGATTCTGTAATACTTAAATATTTTTGAATATTATTTAAGACTTTGAACCCACAACAACATTTTTGGAGTGTGTGTGAGTTCTCTTTATTTTCCCTCTACTGTATTTCCATGTAAACCACTACGAAATGTTGTCATTTTGCTTCCCTTACGTTAAAGACCCCACAATCCTTAATGCTACAATGCACACAGAGTTGGGTTGTACAAGAGTTTTTCACAAAAGCCTAACCCTCACTTTCATAATTGTATTAGGGAGTCCACACTCAGGACCACTTGATATGGATTAGCTAACACCCATCAAATATGTTTTTATAGCTACCTCCCTGCATCATGTACAATCAGATATAAAACCTAGAAAGGATGCTGTGCACATAGAACCAGGCTTCTGTCTCTGTATCCCCTTCCAGTTTGCAAATAACTGTCTTTCACAGGAAGAAAATGTACATCTAACACACGCTGCATGTGCAATACTCCATGCTGTTTTAGGGCCTGTGTACATTCTAAGAACAGATAAGTGGTGTTAGCTTTGGCAGAAATTATTACCAATTTTGAGTATAGGGTAGATGGGGCAGGACTGATTCTACCATTCCCTTTTCATTTTTCACATTCCAAAGCAAAGAATGATAGTTGCTGACAGTGTTCAGAAGGGTAGGTCTTCTTACATGCCATGTCTACATTGATTGGCAGCTGGTCTCCAGAATTTAAGATGAGGTCTTTCTTTCCCAGTCATATTCCAAGACACTAGGGAAGCACTGACGTTCAAAGTCAGTAGATGTGGTGTCATTCATTTCAAAAAACATTTATCCTGCTTTTCTGATAAAATACTCTGTTGTAATTAACAGGGGAAACAAACAAAAAGTCCAAAGTTGAGAAGACATATTGCTGAGTCAGCAGAAGCAACAACAGTGTTGGCAGTGGGAGTGGTAGCAGCAAAGAGACAGAAAAAAGAAAAACATACTGAGAGACAGAGTACAAAAACAACTGGTAGTTTTTTTACCCAGGATAAAAAGTTAGGCTGTAATCCTAGACTCACTTATTTAGGAAAGAGCCCAATCCTATGCATGTCTATTCAGAAGTAAGTCCAATTATAGTTAATAAGGCTTATTCCCAGGTGACTGTGGATATGTTTGCAGCCAAAGTCTCATTGAACTGACTAGGGTAGTGGTTCCCAACATCCTACTTGGACACTGGGATCGCTGTAAGTGCTGGTGGGGACGGGGACTGGGGCTGGGGAGGATGCCTGACAGCACCGCAGTGATTGCGGCACTGCAGACACCCCAGGGGTTCTTACTTCATGGGGGGGTCATGCTGGCCTCTGGCAAGTTCTGAGAGGCCCACAGTCCCCTCTGCAAGCCTCCCAGGTGAAGTAAAAAGCCCCGTTTTTCACGCAAAGCACTTCCTCTATTCGCATGCAAACAGGAAGTCCTTTGCTTGCACAAAACAGGGCTTTCTACCTCATCGGGAGGCTCGCAGAGGGGGGCTTCAGGCCTCCCAGAACCTGCCAGAGGCCAGCACGACCCCCCATGATGTAAGAACCCCTGGCGTGCCAGCAGCGCCATGATTGCTGTGGTGCTGTCAGGCCCCCATTCCTGGGCCACTCTCCTTAAGGGGGAATGGCCTGGGAACATTTCTCAATGGGAGGGTTGCAACCCCAGGTTGGGAAACACTGGACTAAGGCTTACTTCTGAGAAGACACGTGCGAGGTTGCACTGTAAGGCTTGAAAAATCGAAATTCTGAATTTTCCAATGAGTTCTAAAGTATTTCAAAACCTTTCTGATGTCTCAGTCACAGTGAAAATAAAAATCAGCAAATATTTAATACATCCTTAGTTGTTGTTAAAAAAAAGCAGTTGTTAAAAAAAGGTATGTTTTCCCATGCATACTTGTGGATGAAGTAGTACTTGGAGGAGAGATCCTACTTCCCATTAATATGAGTACAAAATCCAAGGTGGAAGTAATTCCAGATTACATTCTATTGTAATATTTCATGTTAATTAAAGTGGTGTAGGACTGTTAGGGCCCAATCCCTATGGGCCTTATCACCGGTGGTATGTTACGGCACCCGTAGAGTAAGTACCTCCCATGCCGGGGCCATGTCAGTTGACGCTGCTCCTCAGCATGGACAACATGGTCGGACGGTGCTCCAGCAGCACCAGCCAGCAGTAAGGCCTGTGGGGAAGGGAGGGGTGGGGCCAACTGTTGCTTCCACTGTGGGTCCTGAATCCTTGTGTTGGGCTGGGCAGCCTGACATGGGATTGCTGCAGTCTTCACCAGCAACATAGCCGGTGGAGATTCACGTAGCCCCATTGCAGGGGCTGGGGCTTTCCCCGGGAAAGGGGACAAATGCTCCCTCCCCATGAGGAGATTCTGTGGTGACACAGCTCCTGCGGGATGCAGCCGTAGCCATTTTGGTACTGCTGCTTCCCTGGGAGCTGGGCAGCTCCGGGTTGGGTTGCCTGCCTTTCATTGGCACTGCTGTTCACACAGTATTTTCCTTCCATACCTGAGAAGTCCTTCCTCAAACACCCATGTGCCCATGGAGAAACATAACAGTAACACAGGAACTGAGCTGGTCATGGATAGAGCCAGCAGCACGTTCTGTGGCTGGCTGCATTGTTCCCTGCTACCATGACCACCAGAATTGCTGCTGGCTATACAGGATACGTGGTGGTGCAGTGGGTTAATCCGCTGCTGCTGAGCTTTCCAACCGGAAGGTTGGGAGTTCGAGACTGTGTGACGGAGTGAGCTCCCGTTGCTGTCCCAGCTCCTGCCAACCTAGCAGTTCGAAAGCACCTAAATGCAAGTAGATAAATAGGGACCACTTCGGTGGGAAGGTAACAGCATTCCGTGCGCTACAGCATAGAGTCATGCCGGCCACATAACCATAGAAGCTGGTCCTCAGACAAATGCCGGCTCTACAGGCTTTGAAATGGAGATGAGCACCGCCCCGTACAGTCGGTCACGACTAGACCATTCGGTCGTGGGGAAACCTATACCTTTTTATACAGGATATGTGATTTGACAGTTCACACAGTTTCTGTAATGTGAAAAGAGACTGTTCTCAGCTATTGGTTTCCTAAAGTTGTTCCCCAAATGAGTGTACTGTATATTAGTAGCCCCATTTACTTCTCCTTCTCCAGCCCCCACTTCAGTGTGAAAGGGAGCAAGATCCCTGATTTAATAGCTCCCCAACCACGGGTGATGTTGTTTTTTCTCAGGTTCACAAAACAGCCAAGCAGATCTGTGACTCTGTGATCTGGGAATTGTGCTTTTTTGTTTTTTTTTCCTGCAGTCCTACTACAGTTTCTGAGAATGTTCTCATTGATTTCAAAGGATGCAGGCTTTGTTCTTACTTTGGAATTGTTCTGGGCTGGCTTGTCCCAGCACATAAACGTAAGGCAGAGCTTGGAGCCAAATGCTGCTGGGAGTTTGTTTTGTTTAAACAAAGAACAAAAAGATGAAGAAAAAAAGAAACCCCAAGGAGAAAATCTTTGAGGGGGAACGTATGAAGTGTGCATTGTTTCCTGGGATGCTGAAATAGTTCTTGAGAGTCCTTTCTGAATTGATAGGCAGATAGAGCATTCTATGCACACAATTAGTTTGGAGTAAGCCACCTTAAACACAGTGGGGCTTACTTCTGAGCAAAGATGCGTAGTGTTTCATTGAAAGCCTCAAAACTGTTGGTCTGTTCTCAATGCCTCTTCCTCTCACATGAACATTTACTTTTCTGACCTGTTGCATACTCCATGCAACCACCAATGCCATTTTCAAAATCTGTTTCCCTCCCCACAATGGCATCTTGTGCAGTGCAGGAAGCTACAGTTTGGAAGAGAAAACTGCAGAAGTCTTAGTATGAAAAGTGAAGTGCTTGCCTGTGTGCACGGGGATTTCAATCCAAACTATTGCTTGCATGTTCAGTCTGAGGCACAGTGTTGGTGGTTGTTTCTCCCTTGCTCATAACATCAGATTGGCTCATAACATATAATTGGTGAAGAGATTTGGACCACTCTCAGAGTCAGAGAGGCCAGCACAGAGACATGTGCCATCCTCCCTGACTCTGAGAATGGTCCAAACACATTTTACGGTGGCCCTTGTGCTGGCCAAACTTTGCTGGCCTAACTGTGCCGGCCTAACTCCAGGTTAGGATTGCACCTGAAATTTAACTTTGCTTTCTTTTCCTACTTCATGTGTGGTAAGTAAAAACTATTGCAGCTAGTAGCGCAATCTTAACACCATTTGCCACAAATGGCCTCCCCAAGGAGGTACATACATACAGTAGCATTGTTGGCTTTTACGGGAGGTGTAAATCATATCATTTTCACCCCGCCTTCAGTCTGGCTGGCTAGTCTGACAGCTTCTTCTCTGGGTCACTGTTTTATCTTCAGATATGTATTGTGCTTTGAGTGTTTTGCAAGCATGTTTTAAATAAACTGTATAGATAAGTGGCTACCTTAACTGAAGTTTTTCATTATCTACAAAAATCCAGCAACAGATTTAAGCCAATCCAGCAACATTGTGAGGTTCCAGTTACGTTCAAGAATCTGCCTAATGTGCAAAAATGGAGAACCCATTTGGAAAATCAGGTTCTGGTTTTGGGCTCTATGGACCTTCGACTCACAATATAAGGCTGCATTCTTATACACATTTTCCTGGGAATAAGCCCCACTGAACCCATGGAACTTATGTCTGTGCTGTAAGGCTTTTGACATGGAAATGGGAAATTGAATGTGCCTTCTTTAGTCCATCATGTTATTTCTGCAAAATCCTTATTATGAGTCTCTTTCCTTTCATTCTCGTGGAAAACAAATGCTTCCGTTCTGTGTTCATAATGAATAATGCAAATTATACATTTCATAACATTTGTTTGCTTTGCATGTATTTTTTTAGAATATAGAATCTATGGTGGTGGTGGTTTTTCCAAATTTTGTAGTATTTCAACAAAGTCTGGATGCTGATGGCAAAACTCAAAAAAAATTGGACTTGGAAACAGTAGAAACAATGGAACAAAAACTATTTTTAATGCATATATCATGAAAACACCTTTTTGTGTTTGGAAGCCCTGGCCAAGATTGCCTTTTGTTTTTGAGAATTCAGCAGATGCTCATTTCCTCATTTACAAACGTGTCATCATAACGATTAAGTGTTAGAAGGACAAAGCATGAGATTCTGAGAATCTGCAACAGAATCTGGATTTTTCAGGTAGAATACTTCAAATGCAAATGGCGTTCTTCCCAAGATTCAGTATATTACTTGACAACGTCAGGATGCATGCAGGCAGATAAAGGTTTGATAAAGGGCAGGAGGTATGGACTGATGGTTGAGCTGCTGGCACTGCCTGCAGCTTGTTTTTGGATGGGAGACGGATACCAGGTTGTGACAAGCTGCAGTACCTGTGGTGGCAGAACAGAGTCACTGTGGAGCTGAGTGTTCCAACAGATTCCGTCTTGCAACAGATAACTTAAAGTTAGGGAAGACAAGTGTTCCGCCAAATTCCCTGCCGGGCCTCCCCAAGGACCTCAACGCCCACATTAGGCTAACTAGTTTCCCCACAGAGCAGCCTCAGATATAGGCAAGAGGGAGGGGGTTCAGTCACCCACTGGGCCTCCTCTCTTTCAACAGCTTTTGTTTGGGATCACTGGCTGGTCAGCCTCCTCCAGACTGCCCTCATCACTGGCTTCGCTCAAAATACCCCACAACCAAACAATAGGCAGTCAGCTGGTCCCAGCTACAACTGCCTCCTCCACTGGTGGCTCCAGGGGCGTAGCAGGCAAACAACTGTTTCCCACAGTCATTCCCCACAATGAGCTTACCTTAGCCAATCCAACTGTCCTTCCTTCAGTCCTTCCAACAGGCAGGCAGTCTATCCAGCACCTTCCCAGGTACCATCCTCCAGTACCTATACAGCTTCTCCCTTCCAGCACTAACCCAGGTACCTTCCTAGGACCTTCCCAGGTCCCATCCCAGATCCTGATCCTTTATACTGAGGCCACCCAATCCATGCCTGTTGCTGGGCAGACTCTAACATCAGCCACACCCATCTGCATTTGTGCTGGCCTCCCTTCATAGCCAGAGCCTCAACAGCCTACAGCTGTGCTCCCGAGGCTTGCAAAAGTTCTGGGATTAACCCTATGATCCCTGGTTTATCTGGGACCAGGTGTCATTGCTGATACCACTCCCTATCCTCGGGGTATCTCCTGTCTTTTCCAATACACTGAGTACTCACCACAAGTGAGAGTGGCGGAGGAGTGTGTGAGAAGGCCAGCCAGCAAAAGAATGGAATACCACCTTGAGGACCTGTCCAGGCTGGACTTGTGAGTTCCTGCTGAGGCTTGGTGGCATGCAGCCAAAGGAGAGAACCACACTGGGAAGGCGACATCTGGGACTGAGGATTGGCGGATCACACGAATACTGTAGATTTGTAAAAAAAAAAAAAAAACCCATTGGTTTAGAATTGCCTGTTCATGTAAGCCACCTTGGGCATTTGCTTTGGCATGGGAAAGATGGGGTATAAATTCTTCAAATAAATAAATAAATAAATAAATAAATAAATAAATAAATAATATTCTTGAGTGACACTTTTGGAGGATGAACTTGCCAGTCATGAGTAATGGGAGAATGAATTTGAACAGACAGACCAGTGGTATTCAAAAATTTTAGACTGGGATCCACTTTTTAGAATGGCACTCGTGTTGGAACCCACCGGAAGTGATGTCATGAACCTGGAAGTGAGGTTGTGACAGGAAGTGCCATCATCAAGCAAGAAGTGCTGTCATTGTAATATAATGACACTCCTGAAATGTAAATTGGCATTCTTGGTCTGCAGCAATTGTACAACCATGAAACATCCTTGATGGAAAGCAAGGTTAGGACAAAATATGATGTAAAAGGACTGAACTAAAAACAAAATTAAAAAAAAATCTCACTTAAAAATTTAAACTGTTAATACTCACAAAAGGAATATAACAAGAGTAAGGTCTGCAGTTTCCAAGATGGCTTCTCCCAGCTTTCCGCAACCCACCTAACTTCAGGTCGCAACCCACCAAGTGGGTCTTGACCCACAGTTGAATAACACTGAGATAGACCATAAACTCCAAGATCCCACAAAAAAAAAAAACATTGTGGAGAGATTGCAGAGATTTGGAACTCCAGGGACCTTCTCTTCCCAAGAGAAGACAATCCTGGAATAGGGAAATGATTCTGGAATGGAATAGGACAGTGGTTCCCAAACTGGGGGAACAAGCCTAAAGCAGCCATATTGAAAATTTGGGAAGATGGGATACTGGAAAGGGAAAAGCTGTGTGGTTGTTTTGCTTGTGCCAAGGTTGTAAATAGGCTTTTTTTCTTTCTGATTCACTTTGCTATTGGAAATGGTTGAGAAATTGCATAACTTATTGCTGTATTCTCAGGAAAGCAGCAGGCCCTGGCATCGCAATGATGGCACGTCCGGCCATGTCATCACTTCTGGTGGATCCTGGACACATTGTCATAAAAAAATGGGTCCTAGCGCTAAAAAGTTTGAGAACTACTGGAATAGGAATATTTGCACATCCTTGTAACACTTCACAGTGCCAATGCCTCCTCTTCCATATTTGGATAAGCCTTCCTTGTATCTGCTTGTGTAGTGGGAAACTATAGCCAGAAGACAGACAGTCTAATCATACCGATTATTTGTGCAGGGCTTTGAGCACCACCTTCATTTTCTCAGTGCATGGAGCACTTTAAGTAGCTGTGACTGAATTTTTAATGCTACCGAGACACAGTAATTGGCACCAATTAAATTGCTACATTCAGGTTTGAATTGCTTAAACTGGCAAGACACACTGTCTTATTTATACTGAAAGTATGTTTGCTTGCGGTTTGCTGTGAATCAGGGCCAGGAGAAACTACCAGACCATCTTGAGCCTCTTTCTCTGAAGGCACATTCTCCCCTTGCAAACTGGATGCCACCTCAGTTTGGACGTATTGATTTATTTATTTTTGCCCTGGACAAGCTGTAAAATAGGAGTTCTGCTTGTCTGAGACTTGGAGCGCATTTGCATGTGTGTGTGCACATGCACGCACAGTCCCCCTTTCCCAAAGAACTGCAGATCTTTCTTTTCCAGCCTTGGGAACTTTCCAAGACATAGTTGCTGCTAAGAAAAGAATTTTTTCAGGCTAGGGAAATCGGCATTAACTCTTCAGCCTCCAGAGATCCAAATCTCCGACCTTTAGTCAAACACTCCATTTACAGTGGAGCAAATGTGAATTCTGAAAGTTGAGAAGAAAAGGAAAACTTGAGATCTGGATTGGAATACTCAGAATATGTTCTAAGTAAGCACTGAAATTTAAAGCTGCATTTTCTTTTCTAAGGATCAAAGCAGTAATGACGTCTGTGGTGCCTGTTGTATAAGTTGATAGGATGGAAATCCCAGTATTCCATTGTTTCCTACTCTCCATACTGAGACAATTAAGAGAAGCATTTTGCATGATGATGAATGACCAGATATCAGACTGCTAGCCTCACACTAGAAGACACAATGACAGTGAACTGAGTAATTGCATCCACCAGTGAGGATAAAATCAATCAATCAATCAATCAATCAATCAACAGGTACTTATATACCGCTTTTCAACACAAAGTTCACAAAGCGGTTTACAGGCAAATAGTAATAATAAAGTTAAATGGCTCCCTGTCCCAAAAGGGCTCACAATCTTTAAAAAGGCAGACCGCCAGCAACAGCCACTAGAAAGACTGCGCAGGGGTGAAGAGGGACAGTTACTCTCCCCCTGCTAAATATAAGAGGAACACCACTGGAAAAAGTGCCTTTTGTCCAGTTAGCAGGGGTTAACTGCTAAAAGAATATTAAAAGAAAGGGGTTAAAAGAATATTTCTCAGGTTTAAAGGATATACCTTCTGGCAGACCATTCTCTGGGATGTTTTTTTTTCTAGTATTTCACCTAATGTTCTATCTCTGGATGTTCTGCTGCTGTGATTTTTCTACTGTCTGCCAGGTTGTGTTTCTTTTTAGCTGGAACCCAGTGAGAACAGTGGTCATACTGTAGATTTTCCCATGATACCCTTCTTGCATTTCCTCCCTGGAGAAATTATTGTTTACATCAGTTCTGAGCACCCCATGAATGAGTAGCAGTTGGGCTTGAACTAGTATCCAAGCAATCATACCTAGATTTTTTTTCTGTATTCTTTTGAATGATCATGCCTGTTTCTGTGGTGCATATTCGTCTTGTAGCTTGGTATTTTTGTATAAACCTCAAAATGACTCCATATTCTTATAATTATGGAGGGTGTTTCTCTGTGTGAGACAAAGTATCTTCCCCGCTTATGACTCAGTCCCAAACTAGATGAGACACAAAGTCACGTTTATTTCTTCAAAAACATCTTGGAGAGATTTCAAGGTAGTAAAGGAGCAATGGGGGAGGAGCAGCATAATCCTTTCTGCTTCAACCATGTCTCCATTCAAAATCCCCCCCAAGCTATGGGGTGGGAAAAAGGAGATACAATAACTACCTTGAAATTGTCTCCTATGAGTTTGATTCCAGCTTCCTGCAGAGCCCAGCAGAAAGCTTTCTCCTTGACATTTCACAAAAAAGCTGGAATTTCTGTGTGTGTTTGTGGCTGATGGTATGCCAGGTCTGGAATGAGTAGGTCTTGGCTTGTTTTCCTCTTTTCAGTCTTGTGGCTTTGATATCCCTGAGAGATGGAGAGGCTTATGGAACACAGAATGTTCTCTGTGCAGTGCCTGCTGTTACTAAAGAGAATCAAGGCTTAATGAGGATCGGGCTGCTAACAAGCCAGTCATTTCAGCAGCTTGTGCTTTCCAGTGCCACATAAGAAAAGTGGTATTGTACTTGTTCAATCATTTTAGTATCTAGCCCAGAGATCTCATGGCTTGCATGGTGATTTCTAGGAAATCAGCTTTAGAGAGAAAATGTTGCAACTCCCTAATTCCAATGCTCACTTCAGGCCAATTTCTTCTTTACCCCCCTTTTTCCTGTTGTTTTTTCTTCCAAATCTCCCAAATTCACCCTTAGTTTTTGGAGGTTCCTGGAGGCCCCTGAGCTGGCTCAGCCCCCAACAGTTTTAAAGGATTTTTGAAAATATTTCTTTTCTTTGTACAGCAAGTTCTCACCTAAAGTTGTTTCATTCAACATTGTTTTGTTTTAAAGTTGATCAGCCATCCTCAATCTTCTTCCCGCCATGTCTGAATGTTGTAGGGCTACTGGAAGCCACTTCTGGGTTTCTCCTTGGCCTTGTTGTGCCCCAGAGTGCCTTGCGGGTAGCTTCCGCAAGGCATTCTGGGGCGTGACAATGCTTTGCAGTGCAACAGGAAAGCACTCAGCGAGCCCACCACTTAAGAGAGGTGTTATTGAACCCAATGACAGTAAAATTGGTTCTGTTATAGTCGTTTTGCTTAAAGTTGCTGTTTCCAATAACCTATTAAGAGTTTTAAGTGAGAACTGGCTGTACTTCTTTACAATGAGGGAGCTCCCCAAATGGATGCTAGCTTTTTTTGGGGGGGGGAAGGTGACTTTATTTTGCTTCCCAACTAAATTAAGGCATTCTGCTGGTAACTTCACTATTAGTCCTTACCATGATTAGGAATAGGAAACTGCCTTATACTGAGTTAGACCATCTAACTCAGTATTGTCTCCACTGAATGGAAGGAGATCTCCACGGATGCTGACTGGGGTTTGTCCTAGCTGTAACTGAACTGGCCATATAATGAAGCTGGGACTTTGGGCATGCAATATATCTGTTCTACCTCTGGGCTATGACCCCATCCCTCAGGAATAGATGGAAACAAGCAACAAGATAGTAAAAAAGGTTAAGCAAGATCTTGGTCTTCCAATCAATTCCAAAAGTCATTGCAGAAACAACTTCCAGGTTTTTGTGTCCAAACCTGATAAGGACAAAAGTAGCTACTGATAGAGCTCATTAATTGGAGCCATGAATATATTGTAGTATTTGGTGGCTGTTTTTCAGAATCCATCCACTATGATACTGGAAAAAAAGTCATAAGATCAGGCATTGAATAGCATTTTTCAGTAATGTGTGTACTTCTAAATGTTCATTAAGACTGTCCCAGGGCAGTATCAGGAGCTGAGTCTACGTGCAGATATAACATTATTGGTGCAATTTCCTTCTTACTGCTGCAGCAGCACTAGAATTTAATCTAGTTTTGATAGCTGCATAACCAGACAAATATAATGAAAGAGGCAGCCTTGCTCTTGGGACATACTATAGAGAAGATCTGTTGCTTCCTTAAAAAAAAATTTTTAAACCAAAGTATTTTGGCTATGTTAGGAATGCGAGCCCCCCTTGCCCACCAGGTGCCTGACCCCACTGCCCAGACACCAGAGTGCCCAGTTGCACCAAATTGTAAGCATGGTTTGATCGAACCAGGTGTGCGTTGATCCCACTGACCAATCACCACCAGTGTGCCTAATTGTTCAGAGTGCTTGCCTCTCCCCCCCCCCCGGCCAAGCCTCAGTGCTTCAAATGGGGATGTCTGACCCCCCCTGGTCAGACATCCAGCACCAAGTTCGAACGAACGCACATTGTCCGTTCTCCCTGAAGGGACTAGGGTCTGACCCACCCTAGGGTCTGCTTCCCATAAGCAGACTAGTGCTTCAAATGAGAATGTTTAACCCGCCTGGTTAAACCTTCAGTACTAAAATAATATACAGAGAGTGAATAGGATTGCAGTTTGAATGTTCTTTACTGCAGCAAAGGGAGGGGTAAAACCACCTCTCCGAACAATACATAACCACAAATTATAAAGACCCTATTCCGTGCGTAGCCCCTCCTCGTTTTCACCATTGGCTAAGTTACTTCCAAGGTTACAGCCTTCCCGTCCGCCTACTACATGTTTCCCCTTGATATGTACCCCCACCCTTGCAGATGTCGCATGTGCATTCAAATTAGCTTTTGGGCTTCAAGAGGCATACAAGTTAATATATATTATTTCATTAAGCTTGTGCAATTTGTTACAACCTTCTGTAAACTTTTCACCCCCAATTAGCTTACCTTGTTAGCAGAGGCACCTGTGTTATCTACTTTTACTTCTTCACCTATCTACTTCTGCCTGTGCATAAATGGGCTTTGGCTTTTGTTTGGTACTACTCCCTAAATATTTTTCTACTGCCAAGCTTTTGAAGCTTTACTTGTTCTAATGAGTAAAGCTATTCTCTGAGTTAGTTATTTGCTCCACATTACAGGTTTCATCCCTGGTCTCAGTCTTTCTGAGAGCCCCATGTTCCAATTCATAAGCTCTCAGCTCCCTTTTAGCTTGTCTGCCCCAAATAATGGATGTTGTGATTTTTGCCCCAAATGTTTATTCCTCACAGGTATGCAGTTGGTATGCAGTTTATTCCTCACAGGTATGCAGCATATATATATGCTATCTCCTGCCAACCTAGCAGTTCGAAAGCACTTAAAAATGCGAGTAGATAAATAGGTACCACTTCAGTGGGAAGGTAACCGCATTCTGTTCACTATGGCATATAGTCATGCTGGCCACATGACCACGGAAGCTTGTCCTCAGACAAATGCCGGCTCTACAGACTTAGAAATGGAGATGAGCATCGCCCTCTACAGTCGGTCATGACTAGACCATTTGGTCGTGGGGAAACATTTAACTTCACTATATTTATTTATTTATTTATTTATTTATTTATTTATTTATTTATTTAAGGGCACTGTTAGTCCAGGGGGAAAGCAAGTAATCTTGCCCTATTTTTTTTTTAATAAAAAAAACCACATTGGCATTTATATTCATATGCATTCATCCTTCACTTTACTGAAAACAACTTTCCAAACCTTGCAAAAAACAATTGCAAAACTGCTCTGGGAAGCAGAATAAGAATAATCAATCAATCAATCAATCAATCAATCAATCAATCAATGTATTTATATATTGCTTTTCAACACAAAGTTCACAAAGCAGTTTATAAATAATAATAAAGTAAATGGCTCCCTGTCCCCAAAGGGCTCACAATCTGAAAAATGCGGAACACCACCAGCAGCAGCCATTAGAAAAGACACTGCGCAGGGGTGAAGAGGGACGATTACTCTCCCCTGCTAAATATAAGAGGACACCACTTGAAAAAGTGCCTCTTGCCCAGTTAGCAATAGAATAATAGAATGTTAGATTTGGAAGGTATCTTGGTGGTCACCTAGTCCAATTCTACTCCAATGGAGGTGACTACAGTACCGTGGACACAATCCTAACTGACTTTCCAGCACTGGGGAAAGAACAATGCAGCTCTGAGGGAAGGGAATAAACTACTCCGCTGCAGGATGCAGCACATGCCCCATTGGCACAGCTATGTCAGGGCTGGGAAGTTGGTTAGGATTGCGCCCTGTATTTCTGACAGGTGGCCATCCACCTTTGCTTGAAAATCTCCAATGAGGGAAAAGCCCACAACTGCATGTGGCTGACTGTTCCAGTTCTGCACAGCTCTTACCATTAAGAAATTTTTCCTCATGTTTAGTCTAACTCTGCTTTCCTGTTGTTTCAACCCATTGGGTCTTGTCCTTCCCTCAGGAGCCACAGAGAACAAGTATTTCCCATATTCCCTGTATTCCTTCAGGCACAGGAAGATAGCTATCATATCTCTCTTTTACAGCCCAATCCTATTGGGTGCTAATGTGTTTACAGCTGTCACAAATGGCATTCTGGCAGTGCATGAAACCAGTGCATGAAACCTCCAGAATGCAGCTGGAGAGGCCAACGCAACCTTGCGCACAGCTTTGGGACAAGGAACACCTGCTGACTCAGGTAGTTTGTTGCAGAGAGCAGAAGAGGCGGGTGGGGCAGAATGGATGGAACAGGAGATGGGCTGGAGTCATGTCAAAGGCAGGAGTGGACGGCATCCAGCGCGGATGACTTGTGCTTGATGGTGTCCCCTTCTTAGCCTCCCAAGATGATCTTGCCCTTATTCCTCTCTCCTTTTATTCTTACCCAGAGACTTTCTATCAAGTTTCCATGCTCAAATTCTGGTATTTATGTGCAGATGCATGCATTCATGACGTATAATACACCTTCTCTCTCTTTCTGTTAGATCTGCCTTTTAAATCTTTATACCTTCCAGTCCTGTGTTCCATTTGTGGGCCTCGTGTCTCCAAGTTTCCATTATGCCTATCAATTACATTTGTCTTTCCATATTAGGATTTCAAATTCATCCTGTGGGGTTCCCATACCATTAGGCTCAGTCAGATCATGAATGCTAGCCAATAGATGTATACCACAGTCGTAGTGAATCAGCCCCCATCCCCATTCTAAGAGGAGGAGCTCAGTTTTCCTTGGTTCTTTTAGAAGTCTACCTAAGCCCTGCAAAACCAGTTTGACAAGAGAAACATATTTCTGTTGTGGGCAGTGATGCTGGTATGAAACATTGCTTTCAAAATTCCATGTCTCTATTTAAGCCTGTTTCAGAATATATTTTTTTGGTTGAAGTGGGATCAGTGGTAATAATCTTATTATAATCCACGATTTATATGTTAGTTGTACTTGAAAGCCTTAAGTAAGAAAAGGGCTGCATTGTTCTAGACCCTGTGTGTATAAGCATAGTGAACAATGCTAACAGTAAGGAAATGGGGAATGTCCTCTGCAAGTGAAACACATGTATTCACAGCCTATATTCACATGTCATAGCCTTGGATATAAACATACACATGTGTGAATGTGCTCTTGGACCCAGAGGTACTGCCTCCAGCCTCTCTACAGTTGGCTAAAAGTCTGCATAAAGCCTACATGTGTGCATGTATAAGCAGTGTCTCTGATCACACATCCAGAGTCATTGTGTAAACCAGTGGTATTCAAACTTTTTAGACTGGGACCCACTTTTTAGAATGGCACTCATATTGGAACCCACCAGAAGTAATGTCATGAACCTGGAAGTTGTGACAGGAAGTGACATCATCAAGCAGGAAGTGCTGTCATTGTAATATAATGACACTCCTGAAATGTAAATTGGCATTCTTGGTCTGCAGCAATTGTACAACCATGAAACATCCTTGACAGAAAGCAAGATTAGGACAAAATATGATGTAAAAGGACTGAACTAAAAACAAAAATTTTTAAAAAATATCACTTAAAAATTTAAACTGTTAACACTCACAAAAGGAATATAACAAGAGTAAGGTCTGCAGTTTCCAAGATGGCTTCTCCCAGCTTTCTGCAACCCACCTAACCTCATGTCACAACCCACCGAGTGGGTCCTGTCCCACAGTTTGAATAACACTGGTGTAAACAGTTGTATGGGTGAAGGTCCTGTTTGGTCTGTCAGCTGAATGTGGCTGCAATTCTATTACCTGTCCATTCTGCAGATTCATATCTGCAAATACGTTGCAAAGGTACAACATCTAAGAAATAGTGTTCTCCTAAACATGAACCATTTGGCACCCCTCCCGTTTAACAGTACCTTCTTTAGCTACAGAACACCAACATTGTTAGATATAATCCCTGATTAACATTCCCAAAAAGGACAAGCTTTCTTTGGAATCTCTGTCCAAAAATCTTGTGAACAGAAATAAAGACAAGAAGTACCTTATCCATTAAGGGTGCAATCCTAACTGAAGTTAGGCTGGCACAAAGGGCCAAGTCCCTTGTGCCAGCCCAAGAGTATCACAAATGCACTGTAAGGCACGTTTGGACCACTCTCAGAGTGCCAGCCTTCCTGATTCTGAAAGTGGTTTATGTGCTGAGAGTGTTAAATGTGCTTTAACACTCCTGGACCAGCACAAGGGACACAAGTGCCAGCCTAACCCCAGGTTAGGATTGCACCCTAAGTGGGCTAGGGCTCCACTCAGTCAGATCTTTGCATCTTCAGTGCATGTGTCCTGTGCAGCTGTTATGCTGGAGGAAGGGGTTGGGCCAAGATTGTCCCTTCCGCTCTATGTGCATTCAGTAACCATAGTCATAATGTCTGCACAGTACTTCTGGTTAATGTTAATTGGGTTCATCCCTAACCAGGGTTTGAAAATCCACTTTTTACCGTGGATAAGATGGGAACTCTGGTTAGGTGGTATGCTTGGTGCCCTGTATGGTTGTAATGCTAAATCATGATTAAGGCCAACAAGGAAAGGGAGAGAAATATTCATCATGGAGAAGGGAAAAGGGAAGGTAGGGAAATATATGATTCTTTGACCAGCTCCCAATTTTCAAACTGTTGTTTGCAAGAAACTAGTGTTGTACCTGCAGTAGGCCCTAGTGCATGTTTGACATAAGCAAAGGTTTTCTTGGCAGCAGCGCAACAGTTCCATATTACACAGAAACTTTCCAATTGGACCCTGATTAGTAGAATTCATGTTGTAAAAGTAAATTTGGGCCTCCTTATACAGACCGAGTAGCTGAATTTTAAGATCCCCTTTATTGTCCGGAATTTGATTCTAATCTTCTCTTCCTTAATTATTTTTTAACGATGGAAATTCAGATGGGTGGATTCCCCCCCCAAAGTTATCTCTTCTTGACTTTTAAACCAGCTCCCTCCTCCGCCCTCATTCAATTTATCGTTAAAGACTGGCTGCAGCTGGTCAATGTATGGAGGTTTGTCTGAATCTGTTTTTAGTTTAGTTTTCACCACAGTGGCAAAGCTGAAGTGATTGTAACCAAGGAAGCATCACTCCTACACATCAGTAGCAGTTCCTGAGTCCCCCCTTCTTGTTCTATTCTCATGTATTCTTTAACAAACCATTTTCCTTTAGTTAATAAAGGATGATGGATCATAGCCTCCTCATGGTGACAGACGTATTGAACAAAACAAATTTGCCTGCCTGCTGCCTTAAAACAGTCTCCTTTTCACAACCAGATGAACCAATTTTTTCTATCCAGTTCTGATTTTATGTTTTTTCTCACCCACTTCAGCCTGTTATTCTAGTGTCTTGCTCCTTTATGATAGAATCCGAATTAGTGCTCCAGTTTGGCAAGGCTGACCCGTTTGCAGAAATATGCTAATCCCCTTGCTCGATTGTGTTCTCTCCCCCTCCTTAATCCATGCACGGTCCTAGTTCATATGGTTACTTTTTATGTGCAGAGGGCCTGGAACCATCTCCATCCTGTGGTTTTGGAATGTGGGGAAAGGTATTTTGCCTTGTGAGTGTTGAGTGAAAATGTCACCTGGTCATCAGTCTTTCAGCACAACAGTTCTTCAAAAGAGGATCCTGATTAATTGCTAGGGTTTGAATGTATTAAGCTGAAACCGTTCCTTACACTAGTGATTCTCAAACCTTTTAGCACTGGGACCCACTTTTTAGAATGGCAATCTGTCTGGGACCCACCAGAAGTGATATCTTGGCTGGAAGTGCCATCATTGTGATGCCAGAACCTGCTGCTTTCCTGAGAATGCAGCAATAAGTTAGGTTATTTCAGAGCCATTTTCCAATAGCAAAGTGAATCAACGAGAAAAAGTCTATTTAAACCTTGACACAAGCAAAACAATCACACAGCCCTCCCCCTTTCCAGTGTCCCATCTTCCCATATTTTCAATGATGGCTGCTCTAGGTGCTAAGCAACCCACCTGAAATTGGCTTGTGACCCACCTAGTGGGTCCCGACCCACAGCCCTAGAAACAATTACTTTACATACAGTGTTTACATAAACAATTAAGAGCCTCCCTTTGTCAGACACTCACATGGAGAAACATCTGAGCTAACTGTACACAAATATAGCTAGCAGTTATTCTGTGATTGTGGTGGCTGGAAAAATAGCTTTTGCAACCATGGAAAAGCTGGCTGTTTTGGTGCACAGCCCAGTTCATACTAATTTTATTCCATGTTATCAGGGATGTGCTTCTGGCTGAAGATGGGTCCAGGACTTTCCATGTAGGGAAAAGTAACTGTGCCTGTTAGGGCAAATCTGCTGTCCCACTTCCTAAAATCAGTTCTTCAGTCAACAGGAAAAAGACACTTTGTACCTGCAGTTGCCAAGAGAAAGTACATTTTAGCTTGAACACATTCAACCTGTGCAGAAGTACAAACTGGTAGAAATATGGTCCCAGATCAGCCCAGATCTGTATGGGCCAATGGATGGAAGCCTTGGAGTATAGTATAGACAACAAAACTGAAATTATGAGGCAAAAGAAGAGGCTAGATATTAGGAGCAGCACGCTGTAGTAGAGCTGCAAGTGTACTGGGAACTGAGAGGAGAGCAGTGGGATCGTATATATAGGTAGACTATGACCTAGTCTCGATATGAAGAGCAGCAGGAGCTACTGCTAGGATAAGAACTGCTACTGCCAGGAATTAGAGCCAGGATGATGTAGTGTAGTGGTTTAGAAGTTGGACTTAGACCTGGAAGATCCACGTTCAAATCCCCACCCATGAAGCGTCCTGAGTGACCTTGGGCCAGTCACTCTCTCTCAGCCTCACCTCCTTCACAGGATTATTGTCAGGACAAAAGGAGAGGAGGCACCATGTACAGCACCCTGAGCAGTGGCATAGCATGCCTTGCCCCTGCCCAGGGCAAGGCACGCGTTTGCGCCCCACGCCGTGACATCATGACGCCTTGCGTCATGACATCAGCGGCAGAGGCGGGGCTTCCGTGCATGTCCCTCAGCTTCAATTGAAGCCGGGGGAGACGCACGGATGCTGTCCCAGCTGGCGTGCCCTTTCTGCACGGGCCGTTCTGGTGCCGCGCGAGCTCTCCATGCTCTGGGCAACTTCCCCAGAGCACGGAGAGCTCGCGCAGCTCGGGGCGCAGCGGGAGAGCACGGGGGGGCACGCCAACGGCGCCCCCCGCCTTATGGCGCCCCAGGGCTCGTGCCCTATGGTGCCATACCCTCCTTCCGCCACTGACCCTGAGCAGCTTGAAGGAAGGGCAGTATAAAAATGTGAAAAATAATATTCTGTGCGGAGCGGAGGCAAACAGAGCCCTTGCGTTCCGTTTCCTACTCCACCTTCAGGTAAGTTCTCATCCACTGTGTCAAAATTTATCACAAGCAGTTCTAACAGTTCTTGTTATTCAGAAGCAACCTTTTGCACGATTCTTCCCATCATATTAATGTTGTTAATACGAAGCTGTTGTTAATATGTTAATATGAAGCTGGGGGAGGGGGAAAGGAAGCGTGTGCAGTGAGTGGGGTGAATAAGCCAGCTCTGAGTCGAAGGAATTATTTATAGCTCTGGAACCTTGCCAAACAGATGTTTCATTTTATTTTAAACAACACAGACAATTTTTTTTTCAGCTTCTTACATGGACCCAAATGGGAGAAAGGAAGCAGGCTATGACTTGTGTATTCCCTTGAAAGCATAGAAGAGGGATGCTTTGTGCTCCCCTAAGAAATGTGGTGAATAGACTCATAAGCACTTGAGCATGGGATCACATACTACTCTGTCCGTTCACATGCCCAGATGTGTGCACTTAGATACTCTTCCTCTTCCTGTACTGTGAACCTGACCGTGCACTTTTAGACAAGAATCCACAGAGGTCAAAACAGGTAATCCTGTACAAATGTGTACTCGACTTTCATCTGGCATAAGCCTCAGAGGCTGTCTGTTTTTGTTAAGGGAAAAGTTTGATCAGAAATGCTGAGTCACATAACTGGAGTAATGCATAATAGAGAAAAGGTCCGTCACTGTTTCCAATAGTCACTCTTCCTATTGTAGCTGCATTGCTCATTAACAGCACTTTGCCTGGCATTTTGAAAGGCCAGACTCCCTGCGCTGAGTAATGAAACTTAAGGCTGCTTCATGCGATGGATATTATTTCTGTGTATATAAAAAAATTTTCAACCAATGCACATCACCTACAGCTCACATAGCAGCATGTATATGTTGACATCTGCCATTTCTTTGGCTTAACACTATAGCTGTCGGAAACAGGCCACTACAGTCACAGTTCAATGTGAACAACTGTCATTCTCCACAGATCAAATGCCTTTTAGTTGAAATGGTTAAGTTCATTGAGGTTTTTAAAAAAAAAAAAACAAAAAAACAAAACTGGAGTTGAATGCCGTGAGCTTTGGAGAGGGTGTACTACTTTTCCCAGGGATGGGTACTCGACTTGAGCAATTTGTCCCCAAGTTGAGTCACTTCCCTCAAAAACTTGCACTTGAGTCATGTCTTGCACTTGACTCGCAGCCACTGATTTGTAAATTAACTAGAAGCCATTTCAAGTCCCTATCTTTAGTGTGTGTGTGTGTGTGTGTGTGTGTGTGTGTGTGTGTGTGTGTGTG